>OZ020197.1:22755784-23355784 GCA_963971165.1 Philopedon plagiatum | reverse complement strand
ATAAATTTAATGTTAAAAGTAATCTCTCGTTTCTAAACTAGATGTTTTGATGCGCATATCATGAAAGAAGAAGATATACAATAAATAGATACATTTTCTTTGTTCCCATCCAGACCTTTTTCCAGAAAGCTGCGAAGGAAGAATATTTTCATCAAATAATTCTCAATAATTTAAAGCTTGCGGGTTATTGTTAAATTATTATGTTCCAGATCCAATGTCTATAAGCATAAGCATGCAATATCACAATAGCGTCCACAATCATTTATATACCTACCTATAGTGATTTACTTAACTATTGACGAGGGCATACATTTTTATTTACATTCTTTTAACATGAGCACTGCATTGGAGTAACCTGAAAGATAAAACTCGTATCCTACTAAGCATATTATTGTTGTTCTTTGAAATTTTAAAAATATGACATTTATTCAAAAAATTTGTAACGTTAAAACTTAACTTTTCTGTTGCACTTTTGCAGCCAGAAAACCGAGTCAGCAAATGTAATTAACTTGATACCGACAGCAGTAGCAATAGTGTTTAATGATGGTGATCCAATAAAACCGTAGTAGGTACTCAGTAGGTACTCGTAGTACCGTTACTCAGCAGTAAACCTCTGTAATGATTCAGGATGTATAATTTAAAGAATATTCTAAATTTTTACGTTCAGAAAAAGAGAATATTTTCCTCGGAGAAAAGATTACTTTTTATAGTCCCATATTTCGGATTTGTCACAAGACCGTTAGTCGACAACTAAACAGAAGGAAGCCAAAATGGCTATTCAAAGCACCCCAAAATATACCGAAGATCAATAGCACGTATCAGTTCTGATATGCTACCACTGAGGCAAGAACAATTAGAAATTATCTAGATTTTCACAAATCATATTGTACCCCAAAATGTCTCCTAGCCAGACGCAGTGAAAGAAATACAAAAAAAAACTATTTTTATTATGAAATATTAAACCATTACATTGCCTTTATCCCATATTAGATTCCAACTGTTTTAGTGTAGGAGCGGAAGAAGATATATTAAGCAGGACTGGAGGACTGGAGCGATATATGAATTGTAATAGCTGTGGTAAGACATAGGTTGCTATCGACTCGACGGCAGACTTTTCAAGGTTTCTAGTCAATAAAATGAATAACATAATCAAGATAATTTCACTGCTCTGCAAGAGTGAGAATTTTTAAACCGGACATTTCCAAACAGGTGGATTGGACAGAGGTCCTAATTTGCTTGGCCACCAAGGTCCCCAGATATAACTACCCTGGATCTTTTCTTATGGGAATTCTAAAAAAAAGTCTATGTCCAGAGACCTTTTGCAAACAAAAACCATTCAGAGAGAATTATCAGAGAATGTGTCCAAGAAATTTAACCTCAGGTGGTTAGAAATGCGGTTGCGGAATTTTCACGACGTACAATAGTTTGTATGGAAAGAAACGGTGGTCATGTTGAAGCTTAGTGTAGAATTTCATAAAATGTTATTGTTTTTTATTTTGGTAACATGTTACTTAAAAAACATGTATTTCAAAACACGTTTTTAAAAAATTGAAAGGTACATGAATGACCACAACGTTATTTTGTAAAGTTTCATATTCGATCACTTTTCAATTCTGGACGACACTTTCTTCGTTACGTTATTGTACTTGGCAACTAAAATTAAAGATAGTTTTCCTTCTACGACATTAATCGTTTTTACTTTTTTTGACAACCCGTACATGCAAGGTCAAAATTTTTGTGTTATTTTACAACAAGTAGAACTTTTTATGAAGAATAACTTATGTCCGTAAAGTCAAAAATAAAAAAGTTTCCCATTGGTTAAAATGGTTTCTGGACACGCTGTCTAAACCGTTTTATGCACGTGCGTGCGCCTTATATAGTACCCGAACAACGAATTACCTGGCACAATAAAATCACGCAAGCACTCATTTTTCGACATACCTAACTTACAGATACTTCGATGTGTGAATTGTATTAGGCCAGGCGCGCACTTCGAGTCTCAGTCGCGTGACAGATGCGATTTACATTTACCAATTTAGAGTGAAAGTATTTGAGCAAAGCTGTTTTGGGCGAATGTTAATCGCTACAGTCGCGCGACTAAAATGTCGCAGCGGGCGCCTGGCTTTATGCTGCTGAATGTTATGATAAAGAATTTTTGTCGCATTTTCTTGTGCCAGTGAACAGAATACACATTTATATAGGGGTAAAAAAAATGAACCTAGCATAATATTAAATACGTTTTTGATCCCCTCTTCCGCCTCTTGAATTTTTAAAAGTAAGTTAAAAAAAGGCTACTGTTCTTCGTCAGATATGACTTTTTCAACCTATAAATAGTAACAACAACCATTGGTATTAGTAGATAAAGTATAAGGGACTATAAAACTCATTTTATGAAAAAGCTCCCCATTCAATCTACCACAAAACGCAACAAATACTCAGCATATTACTGGCCAAAGACAAAAATATGTAGGTACGGCAAATTGAATAACCTTTGTTAAATTTATTTCTTATCTTAATGCCTGCTTGTCTATTTATATCCCATTGCTCAGTCGATTATTATTTTACAATTTAGTAAATGGGGAAGTTTGAATTTTCCCAATTTTTTTAAGTCACAAACTCCATTATGAAAATCTATAAATTTCCGCAGAAATCATAAATCGTGGCTTAAAATGATCCATAAATTTCAATTTGAAGTAAATGACTATTTAACAGTCTTATTCGTAAAGTATGACTTTATGAGAGTAAATGATCCTATTTCGTATATGATAAATTTCAGATAAAGGAGCTATATTAATGGGAAATGGTTTGTTTACGCTTACCGTCTCAGAGGTCAACTCCAAAGTGATACTGCTTAAATAATAGGCAATATGCAAATAATCCAAATAAACCTTTTTTTTGCATTCTGTACATAAATTAAATATTTATTGGTGGTTGTTTTTATTTTATTTCTTATTAACAAAAAATTATTTCTCGTTATACATTTTCGTACAAATTTTACAATTTCTAAAACGCAATGATATTGATTTCCTGCAAATAAAAGTGTTATTATGGCTGGCGTACTGTAAATTTGAGTGTTAATTTATTTTCTTGTATATTTCCCAAAGATAAGAAGCTTTTGCCAAAGAAGAAACATTACATTTGATTAAAAGGACAGTTTAGATCACAATGACAATCAGAACAATTTGCGGGATAACTAAGCTATTCTATTTTTTCGATAGAGACAATTTATTTACAATTACTGCTTATTTTTTTACAAATCCTGACCTTCCCTACATCTGCCGAAATTAAAGGAGTAACAGCTTAAAGGTACACCGAAAAACACTATCGTATATTGAATTGGATACCAATTCACTCAATGACACTCTATTCTGTATTTTAAAATACAACTTCGGTTTCTTTCTATGAATAGTTTATCATTGTTAACCAATAGGTTAAAAGATTACTTGAAATATATAAGGTTTAATTGATGTAAATATAACAATTATTTGATGCAGTAATACCCTATTCTAAATTCAATACAAAATATATCATTGGTTTTAGTAAACGTTTATTTGTAAGAATATACACCTTATTTAATCGAAATACTTATTATTATTGCAAAGTTTTTTAGATTTGTTGTACTTACATACCATAAAACACTGAAATCAGTTGCCTCAGTTCCCAGAATTGCAAAAGATCTATTATTTTTGGCGTACCTTTAACGCAATAAACAAACAGGCTGCAAGCTTGAAAAACTATTCAACGAACAAATACTAACAGCACAATTTTAGCCTCTCCAAAGGGTTTCTGCGAGCAATAGAAGTAATATTTCAGCCAATAATAGAACCCATTGAATTACTATTTTTTATCATTTCTCTAATAGGTACCTCATAATGTTTTATTACAGTGTTTATTTTAATTAACATGATATAAGGATTATTCACTTAATTTTTAGGTTTTCCATTTAAACTGTAGTTTTTGTTCGTTTAATAAAATACATTGTAATTTGAATCACACCGCCTACAAATACCAATTTTTCGCCCAATTCTATTTAAGCATTCTCATCAAATAGTTTAATTTTTTGCTCTAAAAATTCTACACTTTAAGGAATAATAGAAGTTTGTTGGTTTCCAAAAATATTTCAGTCATTGGAAAAGTCGTCATATAGTTTTCAAAGTAGCAATACTTTTGAACTCCAATAATAAGTCTATATTTAAAGAAATATTTTTTTTTTGAGTATTTCAATAATGTTTTGTTGAGACAATATTAACTTTAATATAACTAATGTGACAGTGGACAAACTAATACTATTATTGAAAATACCGTAGCAGCTTTTTCTGTGTATTTGTTAAAGATAATAATGTTATGTGCTAACGAGCTCCAAATAAGTTTTTCTTTTTATTTATATTTATACTTTGACAGTAATAACTAAAAACCTCATTTCTCTTGAAACTATTGTTAGGATTTATTGTGCCATAAAAATAAATAGGCAGCAAAATATGCTTACTTGAATTTGGCGATACTAACATTTAGAAATTTTTAATTAATTTTGCCCTACTTTCCAATAATTTCGGCTGTTCATTCACATGAAAATGAAGTTTTGGGCACTTGCAGTGTGCAGCTTAGCACAATACCTATAGGGTAGTGTTAAAGAAATTTCATTGTTTAATAAATATAATTACGTACAAATTACACTACAGTACATCACAGATGATGGTTAGGTTAGTTATAGGCAACTAAATATACACTCGAGCCGTGTTTTGTATTTTTTGGCAGGCACGTGACGACTAGTTGTTGTAAACAATACGATTAATCACATGGCTGTTAAGAATTCCGAGCAAAAAGATAAAACAGATTGAATTGAACGTAGTACGCAACAGCGACGCAGGCATCTAACTTCATTAGACATTTTTTAAATTTTAATACATTATACTGAAAACTTTTTTTTACTTAAATAATCCCAGCAATTTTCTTCAAAATAACATTTTTGGGTTTCTGATGATTTGCATGCAATAAAAAATACATGAATTGTCAATGATTCATTGTGGTTACACCCCTCCCATGCACACAGTCATGCCAGCGGTAAGACTATAACCTGGACAGGTAAGTGCGTGAGAAAGAACAAAAGCTAGTTTTGCATACACACGCCAGGTAAGTCTTCCCAGGTACAGTTTATGCTGCGCTTTGGCCTGAATGCGCCGCTTGTCATTGCACACACACATCGCATCATACCTGCGCGCGAGCCTAGGCCAGTTCAGGTATGTCATTTGTCTTAACACTTGCATGACTGTATGTATCTAGGGATAAGCATGGATACGTGGATAAAAATTAGGTATCCATGTTTGATGCAGCGCACTGTATGAGAATTTCCAAACTAGGTAGTTAGTTTAGTTACCTTTACGCCCCTAGCCACACCCTTAAAACTAGGGCGTGACAATATTTTCAGCACTAGTGCGGAAAAGTACAACTTTCAGAACGCATATAAGTGCGGAAAGTAGTTACTTTCCGCACGCCCAGTCCATAGAAACAATCTATTTTGTGCTAAAAGCCGACCTTGTCACTCCTGTGACAAGGACAAATAAAATGTAAAAACAAGAGTTTAAATATAAACGTTACCGTGATCAAGTAACCGTAGTAACAGAAAAACCTCATTAAATTTTAAATTGCATAAAACTCTATAAAACAAATTCACATCTGCCAACTGGTTTGGAAATCCATATACCAACGAAAAATAAATATTTTGGTTTTAATTTCAACCCGTAAATGGACTTTATAATTGGACAATTACTGCTGCAATTATAGGAAGTTTTTGTCAAGTAAATACATACCTGCCAATCTGATAAAACTGTTATACTTAACATATTTGAGAGGCATGACTTACCTGAAACAAAAGAACATCAATAAAGTACTAAACACTAAAAATTCGATTGATTATAATGAATAGCAATATCTAATTTTCAGTGTCTGTTGAATTGCTTTGCAATTCCAGATCGCTTTCAGTGTTCCGTGCTAAAATTAGCAAAACGCTTATGGAATCACTTCGGTGTCCGTCTGTCACAGGCGATTTTCTCTGAAACTATTCGACGTAAAAATTTGAAATTTAGCACAGAGCTAGAGTGTGGTGGCCCAATTATAGACGAGAAGTATAAAATGTTGAATATTGATTCTGGGGGTTAATTTCATGGGACAAATTGAGAATTGAAAAAACATTCAAGGGCATCATGTAGGGTGTCAAATGAAGAATTTCTGAAGCATGAATTCAACAATATATAGGTATAACCGTCTAAGGAAAAATCCAGCCATCAAAAACAAATTTAATTTTAATTTTAACCAAATTATTCGAAAAAAAAATTCTCTTGTCTGGTTGTAAATTCTTACTTTGGTCCGTAAAATATTTTAATTTAAATTTATTTACTTTTCCGTTAACCCAGCAGACCGCCCGGGAAAAACAAATTTTAAGCAGTTAGAGAAAAACGCAGAGCAAACTTAATTACAAAAACAGCAAAAAGTTGGTAAAAGCATTTGAAAGGATCCGTAGAGATGTTCCTGCAGCGATCAATCACTTAGAGACTTGTCTTTGAAATTGGGCTAATCGCTTTTTAAACAGTTAATAATTTGCTAAATACAGTGAGAAATGACCAGTTAATGAGAAATTCATTTAACAAGTAGCAATCTTTCAAGAGGCATATACAGGTTTTTTTTAAAGAATAGCATTTTTCTTATCTTTTTAAAAAGATTTTTTTTTAAATCACCCGACTAAGATAAATAATTTTTCTATACATAGGGTGTTACAAATACTATACGCTAGTATTGACATTTTAGTACAATACAGTTCACTCAGTTTTCAAGGTCAGTTTTGACTTATACGGAATTATAATCATAACCGGAGTTATAAGAGTTTTTCGGTATGAGTGGCGCCACCTTTGCTTCACGTGAGCTTGTTGCCTTCTGTTGGAAGTAGTGTAGTTTAAAAACTGCCTAAGGAGACGCATGTTGTGACGGTTTTCGTGAATGGGTAGGGTTGTGCAATTTGATCGTACCTGATGGGATCGATACTTTTACTTTAAAATTTGAATGTATCATTTTTACATAACAGACAACATGTAACGCTATGTACAACTTATAAGCGAAACAAGGCATAATATTTTTTTTGCTACTTATTTTGATACCCGAATATCTGATGCTCTTAAGGGTTGGTTTCGGCGCTTTTGATACTTGAAGGTATCGAGTTCGGAGTATCCAATAGATGCACAATGCTATAAAAAGGACAAAAAAAATCAATATCGGATTCGTTGTAGCTGTATTGAGCCACGAGGGTACATTTTTGCGTGCGGCTGAAGACAGTGTGGCGTTGACGGTACGTTGTGGATCTAAGGTGCCACCCGAAATATTCCTTCCGGGAATTTCTTGTGTATCTTACGTTTGTTTGGCTGTTTGATGCCCTTACGCGTGGACGGATAACGTTATTAAACGGATTTCAAGCTGTACGTACACTTCAGACCTGCCCAATAACTTTTAGGACAGCTTCTTACCACTCAGTAGCTTTAGAGCCCGGCACGAGGATATTGAATTCTGCGTTTTACTTTCCTTAGCAAGTTTTTAATTATTTTCTCGCGAGGTCCCAATGTTATCTAGGAGGGTTTTTGTTGTTAACCCGGCTACAAAAAGAGTGGCGCCTTTTGATCCCCTACTCTTCGGCATTTCAACTAGGGCATTTTTTGGCATGAATGCGCAAGCTGCTCGCATTCGGTTCGATCGATGCCTTTTTAAATTTTGAATATTTAGGACTTTGCAATTGTGATTTCTCAGACCTCTGAATTTTAGTTCTGAAGTGTAAGTTGGAGTTTATTAAATTCTTTTTTAATGCGGAAAAGACGTGGCAGATTTTGGCGCCCAACGTAGGGCACGAACCCACGACCCTGAGATTAAGAGTCTTGTGCTCCGATAAATTTGGGCAAAGTTGATGGTGTGTTAAAAATGAATTATCGGATTTTAATTCTAATACCGCTATTTTGTAGATCCTAAAATAATGTCCTAAGGAAGTGCTTCTAATTGTTTTGCAACTTCAAGGCGGAGGACATAAAAAAGTTTAAAAAAATCTGATATATTCTTTCTTCCTGGATATCTCCTAAATTAATGAAATAAGGTAAAATGAAATGAAAACATTTATTAACCATATAACTGGTTTACCGGTTTCGATGTCATCATGTCATTGAACACAGTAAAATAAAATGCAACAGTTCAAATATGCAAAGACATACAGTGAAAATTAAATTTCATTTGATCTTTTCGGCAAGTGTTAGAAATGCACCCTTCATACGCTTACATTATAAAGTCAGCATTACACACTTTACAAGGTTGATAAGCAAAATGTATATAAAGAAGGTAACCTCCATAAAACACAATGAAACATAAATATAACAAAATACAAAGGCGTATGTATGTACAGCAGACATAATATTTACAAGAAGTCATTATACCATTAAAACAATGTTTACAGTATTTAATAACACAAGTTGGTGAGCAAGAGACGACAACAATAATCAGAAATACAACAGTACAATTATTCACCAATTCAAATGCTCGTTAAATGAGCAATAGGATTTTTTAAAAATTTTTCATAGCAAGTTACAATTTTCAGATCTGTTGGTAGCTATTATAAAAAAATAAAATTAGATTGCCGATATTCTTTGAAGAATACTCTCCTATGTTTCAGGATATCAATAATGTTGGTATTTCTTGTATTATATCTGTGACCTTGACCAAGTGTACCAAATGTAAAGTAATTTTGCTTTACATATAAGACACATTTTAGAATGTATATCAAGTAGAATGTCAAAATATTATTTCTTTTAAATGTTAATCTACATGATTCAGTTGGTCTAAGGCCAAATATTAAACCCAATATAGGTTTTTGTGCCAAGAATACGCGACTAGCCTGGAGTCCTCTATCCCGAGATACTATAAGATATATGACTGTAGGTTAGTGCATAGTACACAGTCATAAGACCAGGCTTATCCATTGAGGATTTAAGTTTACAGATTGCATAGAAGCGAAATTCAGTTTCTTACATACATGTTCAGTATTTGTATAAAAATTCAAGATCTGATCAATCATGTTAGTTTTTGCGTTGAAAAAAGAACAGAAGTAACACGATCTCTTTTAATTTAACGAAAATATATTAAATGAATTTACTTAAAAAAGGTCATGTTCTTGTTTTCTACACAACAATAAACGTAATCTCAGTCAATGGTTGAGAGTAAAAAAGCATGTATTATCCTGATGTTCTAAGTAATAATTACCAAAATAATTTAGATTCGTTGAGGTAGAATAGATATTAAAACGATAATGACGCTGACCATTCAAATGACAGAAAGAGCAAAAAACTAATATATTCTGCTCGGTTGCAAAGTTACGCTAAATGGCGGTGATTATATTGGCTATAATTAGTTTGGGACCATTATTAAACCACTCGAAGACGAAATCAGGTTTCACAGCTGGAGTTAAGGGCCATAGGAAGAACAGATGAAAATAATACCTACTGCATAACTCAATTAAATCTCGGAGCTAGCTTATTTAACAATAATTGCTACTTCTAAGCAAATGCTGTTTCCAAATGCAATTAATTGGCAAACAACAGCGAGGTATACATGTTTTTGTATCAATATGTTAGAACTGCGAGGGTGAAGCAGCATAAGCAGAGTTTTTTAACGGTTAGAGAAGGAGGTAAAAGTGATAAGAATGTGAAAGTTTCTGTGCGATGAGTGAGCAAATGTTCAACTGTTTGTTGGAAAATCATGAAATTACCAAAAATTGCACGAACTTGACCTAGGAAAGAGTTAAACTACCTGAATTCGCCGTGGTAAATCTTCCTTTTAGTGTGTCAACAAGGCAGGAGCTTTTTTTAGATTTTCATTTTTCAGTGATATTATTGCCATTAGATCAGGAGCAAATTTTAAAGTTGACTATGTTATGGACTGCCCCAATTGTGTAGCTTGTAACGCTACTCTGCGATGGCAGATCCCGAAACAAATTACACGGTATTATTCCAAAGGAACCATTCTCCGCCCACTGAGGTTAAACAGCACCCGACACAGGTAGTACTTGAATGGGTGACCTCTTGGAAACACCGTACCTCACTGCTTTAAGCAAGAAAGGTGGTAAGGAATTGTCCCTCGGCCGAGGTGGTACCAGCCTACACATCCACGTAAATGGCTAGTAAAATCCATGTGGATGTTTTCAGCTCTGCATATGTAAGTCAGACTTTCGCAGTACAACCATAGTACGTAATAGTACTTAGGCTTTGAGCTTCGTGGGCTGTCAAAAGATAAAAAAATACTTTCTGAAAATTGCAATGTGGAATCATATACGTATTATGGTCTGATTCAACAAGCAGTCCATACGGTTTTCTGACCATCCGAAATAATCAGATTAGTTACATACACTAAAGACCTGTGGCTGTGCAACTTGTAATACTCGTATTTATCTGCACAATTCTATTTCTAATTGAAAACCGTACACGGGCTCTGTGTTGGAACAAACCTATAATAAATGGCAACAGTTGCATTATAAAAATTTGTGAAGTTAATTTTTAAATTTTAGTTTAGACTGATATATTGCCGGAAATTTATTGACGATATTAGGAAGTCTTGGGAAAATTATAGGTAAAAAAATCGGTCAAGGGCAAGTTATACTTAGATATATTTGACAGCTAACACGATGCCTTTAAAAAAATTCATTTCCCAATTTACCCCCTGAAATTAACCTCCAGAATCAAAATTCAGCTTTTTAAAATTTTCGCTCAATCCACACCTAATTCACAATGTTCATGATTTTTTCAAATTTTTCTGAGCGATCCTTCTGGTGTTAAGTAGAGCGGTCCGACGTTCCCCGCTCGCAGAAGCGGCATGGCCGAGACCTGCTTGGCGGGTGTTTACAGTGAATTGTTTCTCAGTTTGTTTTCGTTCAACGGCAATCGTTTACGATACGGCGCGGAAGCGTGAGTTGCGGTAAAACTACTGTTTTTCGTTATAAATAATTAATAGTAATTATGTCGAACGGGGGAAAGACTAAAAACGACCACTGCCTGTTACATGGTTAGAGGCAGCTTTCTAATATGTTGCATGCATAAAACTAATGATTTTAGCATTTAATCCCGACGAAGCTGCAGCTATTAAAGAAAGCCAAACAAAGTTGCAAGATATTTCCGTTGAAGCAGATCTAAAAACGATTATAACAGTTATAAAGGATTACTTGAAGCAATAGAAAAATTACAAAATACTGCGTTGTCGTTAGTGGATGCACTGCAAATAATGGACGAAGTTATTATACAGCTACACGCTATAGGTGACGCAAAAAATGATCACGTGATAAAAAAGTTTGAGAGTGTTTTAAAGATTCCGATTTTATTATATTGTGATGGTACAAATAAAGGCCCGTTAACTGATTTCAAAGAGTGTTTTGATTATGCCTCTATTCCATCAGTAGATGTCGAACGTTCTTTCCCAAGATATAAGAACATTTTTCACCACTGAGACCAGTGTGGAAACATACCTGATGGTGCAAATGTTTCACACACCTTATCCAGGTTGTGATAACACTCATACCATTCCTTCTACTTCTTCTTATGTTGGATAATTTTAATGTCCTCATGCCTCTCAGCAACCAGCCAACGTGTGTGATAAGGCAGCTTAAGAGGGTAACTGCTTCACACATTTTTCAAAATTATCACTGATTTATTTCCTTTATTTTTTTCTGTTATGTTATACTTTCTATGACGCGTACGTCTATGTCAGCAATTTTTAAGCGTTTTTTCCGAAAACTGTTTTAAAAAAATTTACATATTGTGGAATTCGTGCTTGTATTTGACACCCTACACGATGCCCTTGAATTCTTTTTTCCATTTCCCAATTTACCCCCTGCTAAATTTTAAATTTTTAAAGTAGAATAGTTTCAGGGAAAATCGCCTGGGACAGACGGACCGATGGACACCGAAGTGATTCCATAAGTGTTCCGTTTTTATAATTTGACCTCGGAACACTAAAAAGAGTTTTTATTACTTTCAAAACGAGTTCACCGACAACGATAAGCGGTAAAAGTAAAAAAGGAATACAAATTCTTCTTACCAATAATTTTGCCAAGTACCTAGTGCGGATAACTTCGAATTAAAAGAAAAATTATAAATGAAAAATACGTCCTTGAATATGTAGGTTTTAAAATTTTTTAAACAAAAGCTATAATCAATTTTTATTTTACCGGCGACTGCCCTGACGTCCAATTGCACAAGCAATTTAATCATAGGTTAAATCACGAGAGCTTTGAATTTTACTGGGTAAATTTCGCGTAGGCGATTTTTCCAAAATTTTGCTTCTAATATGTTCGAGACTTAATAATTTGACGATATCCCAAATTACTAAGTCGGGAGCATCTGATTAAAAGCAAAAGTTCAAGAAAAATATGCCTACGTAAAAATCATGTGGTAAAACTTAAAGTTAGAGTAGTTTATATTAAAATTATTTACTTATTTTATATTTTTGAGTATCCTCATTGTGTATATTGATCATTTTATGCTCTTCATTGGTTAATGCTACAGAACTTTGCTCCCTTTTAGCAGAATCTTTTTGTAAAATTTTTCTTTTAGCGTCTCTTGCTTGAAGAGCATATTCATATAAAATATCGTTAAACGGGTCAAATACCCTTTGGTAATTTTCAAAATATAACTGTACCTTTTTCGGGATAATATTCCACATGGTTTTCACCACACCTTCTTAACACTCTCCTGAAGTTTTATGCATATTAAGTGCCCAGTCCTTTAGGATACTAGTTATGTTTTCTACACTGGTATTCTTATCTAAAACGTATTCGTACTCTGTGCAAAAGTTTTGAAACTGTTTCCAAATTGAATCGTGTGTTCTTTTTGTGGTAATTGATGTTTAAATTTGGATATTTTTGTCAATTTCTGATAATATAAATTGCCCAAACCGCGGCATTATGTATTTGTTCAGTTTGTTGTAATTGCCGTATCCCCTGGTAACCAAGCATACTTGACGCTGCACGGCCTACTAATACAAATTTTGCTTTAATTTACCTCTGGCGTAAGGAATTTAAATTTATAAATGTTACAAAAATAAGTGTTTTAGAAGTTTTATAAAAGAAAAAGTGATTGAAAATTATTATTTTTAGCTTAATTAAAAGTATATGACATAATTTAGTTTAAGCTAGTTTAAATTTAGAATTTTGATTTGAAAAGCTAGAGGAATTAATTCGTGATTGGTGAATACGTGTAAAATGCAGAAACCTGATTTGTTTAATGACAGTTAAGAACGATGTGCTCGGCAGGATCGTCTTTTTCCCCTTTTTACCTCCAGATGACTCTCACGCGTTCGATTTGACCCAATTGAGGAACAAGATGACAGTGGCAGGCATTGGAGGACCGTCGCGTCGTTTTCGTCGGAGTACTCGTATTTTGACCGAGCATTTCGATGAATGTCATTCCAATATGGCTGCCCTTGCAGTTTTGTGAGCTGTTGTGATAGTGTTTTTACGGTTTTTTCAACCAGATTTTTAAATAAGGGTTGTATTATGTTAGTTTAGGTCAGGAAGAAAAATACTAATCCTTTATATACTCCGTGGGTATTTTTGGGATTAAATATGGAACCTCGGCAGATATGTGTACTGACCCACAACAACGAAGTGGAATTTACAGTATTTTTAACAGACTAGGAGATTTGAAAGCTCAAAAACGCAGAATTAATACTAAAGCGAAGAAATTACTTTGAATTTGGAACACGGTTTTTTGAATTTGAAGTCAATCAACATCAAGGAAACATAACCTCTTTTAATTGTGACAGCCAAACGTTCGGCTAATCGTCGAACAAACGGATTAATCGGTGATCACGTGATCAAAATATCTCTTTCATTTGTCGTACATCCAGTCTGCTCCGAGAGGAACCCGCCGAACGTACTTCTAATAGGTACTTAAATAATCAAGAATTAAACATACTGAACACTTGTTATGTGACAATTCATGTTAAAGTCATTGCCAAAGATGATTATATTCTAAATGTCAGTTAAATGTATTACCTGATTAAAAGATTTGAGTGACAGGCTGCAAGACTAAAAAAATAAAAAAAAAAATATTGTTTTATGTATATTCCTATACAGTAGGTCCACATATGGCACTGGCAAGAGGACAAAAGGACCAAATTTCCAATTATGAAACAAAGGTCACTTTTAATAAAAGTTTTTGCCGGCCAGAGAATAAGATTTATGACTATGTTGATATTTTGTACGGAGTACTCAAAAACGAAAAAAATAATAAAAACTGTGTTAGGAATAAACGCGCGGTTATTTATCATTTTAACAAACTTTTAAATGGAAAAGTTGTTTTAAATTTTATAATTAATCAAAATTGTAAAAGGAAACTTATGTAAACTCTGAATTATAACTTACAGCACATTATTTTTATAAGTCTGTTTTATTCCAAGTTTCCATACCTATACTGTTAATTCATAACGCAGAAAGTTAATAAATAATGAGTAAACTTTTTTTTTGTATGGCTGGCTAAATATTCAAACATATATTTTCTATTTTAATTCAAAAAGTTAAACAAAACGGTTATTAAATTGTAGGAGAAAATTTAAGCTTTGTGTACTGCACGTGGTCGGCTAAATTGAAGTACAGAAATGACTAAACTTTTATTTGAAAATATTAGATAGTCACCTAGTTTTTTTTTTATTATGGTGTCGAAGATCCCTTTAGTTCTATGTCATTCTGGTACAAACATGAATTCAAAGACATATTTGTGTTGAACGGCACACAAAGCAGAGCAATTCCTTGTTGCTGACACCATAATTCCGGACAAAGTCAATATGCAAAGCAATATGAAATGAGTTCTATAAAGTTTTCCATGCAATTTGGATCACTTAGCTAATGGAAATGGAGGGAAACTCTGCAAACAGTAATAGAGTGGAATGCTCTTTACTAGAGTGAAATACAGTAACACCTTCAAAGTCAAGTAATTTTAGTGAACGAATCAATATTATTCAGAATTCTGAAGCTGAAAGAAAACTTTGCTATTTTTTTCGAGTCGAATAAATCGGCTTTGTAAGTAAACAGTTACCGTTCAGTATGTGAAAATTAAACTTGTTTTTCTGCGCTGAAGTGGTAACACTTAAGAGTGACATCCCCGACAATTTTAAAATGTTCTTAAAAGCGGTTTTAAAGCGGAAAGAAACTGTTTCGTCCTTAACCTCAAACTAAAATGTCACAGCTGATAGAGTGTGGCAGTAAAATTATTTAAACTCGCGCACAATAGTAGTAATGCATGATTTTAAGAGTTAAAAGTCACATCGTCTATTAAAACAGTGTCAAAACACTTAAGCGCAGAAAAACAACTTAAGTTATACTTATGTCACAAATTGTATGCCATATCAAAAAAAATTATGCTGTAGTTGCTATCTTTTGAACTCGCAGTAACGTTATTTCGGCTAACTTCATTATATAACGATGTATGTGCATTTAACATTACAATGGCGTCCTGTTTCTAGAGGACTGTTTTCACAATGTCACAACATAAAACAGATTAACTGAAGGCAGAGAAAGTGACTTTACAAACAAAATTAGAGTACGATATTTGCTAAAATACGGTCTGATACTAAACACAATCTAAATTTGGCGCAGCAAAAGTTTTCAACCAATCAGAGCATTTTTTACTTATTTGATGCATGTGTAGCTATCTTGATTTTTACCTCTGCATTGACAGGCATCGTATTACCCCGATTATTAGCTGATGTAAAATATTCTGTAGAGATATATTAAGGGCACATGAACTTGTCAAACATTTTCCCTAAAGGTTTGTTGCCTTAGGAGCAGCTTGAATTAATTTTTATTGTTATTTGACAAAAAGTGCCCGGAACGAAGTTGAGGGCACTTTTGTAGTCAGGCAACAATAACAATGAATGAAAGTTTTTTTCTTTAAGGCAACAAATCTAAATGCAAAATGTTCTAAATAGTTCATATGCCCAAAACATATTTCCCGAAACAAAGAAAAAATGTAATTTTTTGACATTCAAAAAAAAATATGGTATTTTAAAAATACATATTATATATTTAGAACAATTGAACGTGTTACAATTAAAAACATAATTTTTATATGTAATTATAGTCTGGCTCGTAGATGGCGATGTCTCCATAACACAATATTTCTTATTTTCTTGAATTTATATATCTTGAGCATTTTTTACATTTTCACCTCTTATTTTCGTGATAATTTTTTTGTGATGTCCTTCGTCAAGTTGTAGGTAGGATCTAATGGGGCTTGTTGATAAGTGCCCCATAATTTTTATGTTCTTCTTATTGTACCCCATTTTTTTGCTAGCTCTGAGACCGCTAAAGCGGTTGGTAATTTTTTTAATTTTCAAATTCTAGACCGACCATTTTTGCAGTATTTGTGGTCCATTTTTATCACTGGGGGTGGTTTTGCACCAATTTTTACTGATTGACCCATTTGAAGTTCGGAGTAAGAAAAAACCTGTCACATTCCATAAGATGATTTCGTTTTACCATATATTTCTTAAAAAGTCCAACTGGACAGACATCTGGATTTTTTTTGTTTGAAACTAGTCACTTGGAATCGATGTATTTTTTGTTCCCGCCTTGAGCTGTTTTTGCGAAAATTGAGTTATATTCGATTCTTCCAGTCTCGTTACCAAAATTATCATATTCCCTTTGAAAATAATTAATAATTCACTTTACAGCCTCACCTTCCCTCCAGGCTAGCTCGTACGAAAATATATAAAAAATCTTCTTTATCAAAGCCTCTGGCATTCTTCGTCGCACGAATTAACCAGCTTTAGAAAATTATTACAAGGTAGAGCCGCAGAACTTGGTTTTCTTTTGGGTGGAATTGCTTGTAGCTCCTTTCTCTTGGCATTTCTTGCCTCTCTGGTCGCTTTAAACACGATATCTTTGAAGGGATTAATTTTCTACCATATTCGTTAAAATATTTATCTATTAGTAGGTATTTTAGAAGTAGTATTCCATAATTTTTTTTCCGTTATCTCCTTGTAGTCCTCTCATTCATTTTCCGCATGTTACAACGCCAATCGTTCAAAATTCTTGACAATCTTCTGAAGTGGTAGCGTTAAATTTATACTTTCACTCAGAACAAAATGCCCATGAATTGTCTCCACACATATTCCTTCGACTTTGACGCCAAACTTTGTTTTGTTTATACTGTATTGTTACTCTTAGCAACCAAAAAATTTTTGATTAAAAAGCGTACTATGACAAGCAAAAAATCGAAATATCTGTAAATAAGATTTCCACCTACAGGGAAATGTTCGCGATCATTCGCCTGGCTAGCGGTCAAATAATCGCTGACATTTTGACTATTTTCCTCCACGTTTTCATATCTAAGGCAAATAGTCTTTTTATTTGTACCTTCGACAAGTGATTGGGTAAGTCAGATTATACGAGTAGTTTGTGCAGAAGCACTTATCCTTTTATTTTAAGAATAGAAACAGAAATATTTTCAGCGTTATCATAATAGAAATAAATAAGAATTAATTTAACAAAATTAAATAATATATTCCATTACAAGGCAATTTATTATGTCGACTATTCAGGGAATTCCGGTAAATCTATCTTAATGGGTTCTTTCACTAACATAAACCGGAATTTCATAACTTTAATACTAACATCTTAAATCCAGATATATGTGCTTTATGATAATAAAAAGAATCATAAAGTGTTCCAAAATTTATTAATCGAGAAATAAAGTCTTATTAAAATTCAATTCGCGACCTGAGGCGATGATGCTGCCACTCTCAGTGAACTAAAGGAATTGGGTTAGTTTGATGTTTCGGCTCAAGGTTCTTACTTTATTTTTAAAGTTTAATGTAATTTTCTCACGATTTTCGTAAATGAATCGATATTTTCTATATAGAAAAATTGAAACAAAAAGTACATATTCTTACGATTTAACAGAAAAACAACAGATAAGTTTCTTCGGTATAAAAAACGAACTAAAACAGGAACAAGACCGAAGTCTAAGTATTATGAACCGTGGGCGTACTGGGAAAATCCGACTCACACATTGAGAGCTGGAAACATCCGTTATGATTTCACCAGCCATTTAAGAGAATGTGTGAGGTGGTACCACCTCGGTCGAGGAAGAATTCCTCTACAACCTTCCAACAATTAACAACAATTAACAACAATTAACAAAATATCCATGGTAGAAGCGGGATTCGAACCCGCGACCTCTCGGCTGCAAAGCTGGCGCCGTATCAACTCGGCCACCGGAGACCCCCCGGACCGCCCGCCGTTGTTAAAAAAAATATTTTTAGGAATGTTAAAGCTGCTGAACTGGGTGTTTACTATGCGGTCTATCGAACATTGTTCTGCGAGGTATTTTAAGTTTTTCACTTGCAGCCTTTTGAGACATGCCATTTTTCACGGCAACCACAGCTTTCTGAAGATCCTCTTCAGTATATTGCTGGTATCTCTTGCCTCCAACCTTTTTCTTATAATTTCTAATCATTCTGCATTTTTTAATTAAATTAAATTAATAACAAAAAATGAACCTAGTAGGTATATCAGCCATTTACTTACTAAAATACACGATGTCGAAGTAGCCCCCGATCATGTCGAAGTTATCCTGAATGTCGGAGCAGCTCTAGTTTACCACACGTTTGGGCGATTTATGGAAAACAGCTTTTGTATTTGCAGTTAATTCATTGACATGCTTGTTATTTACCCTGATAGTTTCCGCAACAAGATGGAGACCATGAAGTTTACAGGTAACGTGTAATGAGTTAGGAAACAGAGACTTAAGATAGAGCCCTAGTTTTAACATTGTATTTCTATCTGCTACCAGCATGTAAAGTCGACTACGAGAATTTTTTTTTAGTGTTTCTACCATTAGCTATTGTAAGATATCCGCAGTACACAACAGCTTCGTTTGTATTACAGAAAACTTGATTATAAAGTCTGGCTTCAGGTTAATCATTTTAGATTTTTTTTTTATTTAAGGGTGCAAAACCACCCACAATAAAATATACAAACACTTTAACACAATTGTTCCTATTTCTTGTAATATATATGAAGATTTAGTTTTCATCACATCTTACAAATTAATAACATTGGAGATTTAAGTAAAGTTTGGTGGAAACCTAATGTTGGCGTTGGATTGAATCTCAGAGTTCAACACGACGGTATGCATGGCTTACTACTCTTAAGTATAGGTACTCACGAACTTTCCACCTTTCATTGGCTCAGGTTTGCGAAAAAGTTTAGCAATAGTAACTTCACAGATACTTTAAAATTTTTAGAAGTTTAAAACAAACTGAAAGCAGTCAGCTGAATCAATGTGTTAGTTTTAGTTAGAGGTTAAAAAGCTTTGTCTAGAAGTAGCAAAGGAAGGTGTCACTTAAAGGCATTTTTATTGTTTCTAATGCTGTACGGTAAACCGGGTATCAAAAAGTTATGGGTATTATAAATATTGTCATGATTTTTGCATTGTTTACATTTTTATTAAATATTGATTAGAAAAATCTTGGAGAAGAGAAGAAAGAGGGAAGAGAAGAAAGGCAATTAAAATTAACGTAAATGATTAGTTAAATAATAGTTATTACTAACAACGTCCAAAATATTTCCTTCCTTTTTACTTTTTTTTATTATTATATAACCCTCTAACTCTTTAACTTTGCTAAAATATTGCATTAATACCCACATTCAGTGCGATACAACACGTTCTATTTCATCAACTTATAAGTTTTATTAAAAGTTAATTTTAACTAATTTCTGGCGGCTTGCAGACTAATATATTTGTAATTTATAGTAAAACGGAATTTTTGTGCAGCTGTGAGTAGAGCTTTCGCGAATGAGGGACGGGTGTCAAGATCTAAAATTCATAATCGATTGTTTTATTAATTATTTGTTTATTATAAATTATTTTAAAAATCACTTTATTCATATAAAAATTATTTTGGCAAAAACGATGAATAGAGACATTGTTGCTCAGTGGACTTTCTGGCGTCATTGGAGGTCAGCTTGATTTTGTTTAACTTTACGGTTAAGCCGAATTATGCTGACATCAATGCACCGAAGATCGATCCTGAATGATAAAATAATAGACAGTCGTTCCGGAAAATATGTCGAGATAAGATATGTGCCCATTGGTTGGACGTAAGACAGGGAGACAGGGAGGTGCACTACGTGTTCACCGTCGTTATGGATGACATAACAAAAGAATGTGATAAAATGATAAAGAAAACGGCCATGGGGATTCTTCAACCTAGAAAAACTGATAATTAACCACAGGTGATTTAATTTTAATAAATAAAAGAAAAAAAGGAACCTTCAATATAATCTGCAAGTATGGAATAAGCTAAAGAAATATAATCTAAGAAAACACAGATATAAAACAAAGTCACTGATCGTAGCTAACAACCTACAGGAAATCTCTATTATATCGGAACATGAAACAGTAGACCAAGTCAGACAATTTAAATATCTACGGACAGTAAAAGCTGAGGAAGGAAAAATGGGTAAAAAATTGGATGAAATGATTAAAGTCAATACCAGGCTGTAGCAGGCGCGGATCCAGGATTTTCTTCAGGGGGGGGGGGGTGCACAAAAAAATCGGTAATTAAAACTTTTTTATTGTAACATCTATTAATAAAATAAAAACAAAATTGTTATAGTTTCAAAAAACGAAACAAAAAAAAACAAAATTGGAAGAAGAAATATAAAAATTATTATTTTTCTTATTATAAGGAAAGTGTTTGTTTTGTTTTGACAATTTTTAGATTATCAGGTGGGAGCCCGCTCCCTCCGCCCCCCTCCCCTGGATCCACCACTGGGCTCTACTTTGCTCTAAATTGTCAACGAAAAAAAAATAAGAGTGCACGACTCCATCTTTGTACCAATATTGATATATGGATAGGAGTTATGAACTCTGAACAAAAATCAGAAAAAAAGAATTTAGGCAACGGAAATGAAAACACTGAGGAAAATAGCAGGTGCAACATTGACAGACAGGGTGAGAAATGTAAAAATAAGACGTATACTGAGAGTAAAATCGATAGGAGAGAAAATAAAGGAAAGTACACTCAGATGGCACGTACATAATTATGATGATCAACGGAAAGATTAGCCAAAAGGGTTTGGAAAATGGGGACGACAAACAGAAGGAGAAAAAGAAGAAGAGAAGTTATTTGAGTTTGAAAAGGGAAATTCATTCCTGCACATCCTGTATAATTAAAATAATTCAAAGTAGGATTTTCTCTGCTTTAATTAGTTAAGTTCTAACTTATACCTTTTAGTCTTAAAATAAATCCTTAACATAATCAACTTCATAAAATAAAGTTTATTTCAAATTTTGTAATTAGTTCTATGTTTTTGTGTCTAGCTAACTTGGAAATAATTTCCAACGAAATCTAAATGTGTAATGACACGCGGTGCACCGAATAACCAAACATTTCTAGCATATTTCCATATTGCTTGCTTATCCCCGAAGTGACTGCCAGAAACAGAATTTAAATTCTCTAATTTACATGTGGATCTGATTCAGTGACGGTACAGTGTGTATAAATTGAAATCAATAGATAATTTAAAAAATACTAATAATGAATATTAAAGCATAAGGCTATCTAGGAAAAGAGAGGAAGATGATGGGAGAAACATGCTTCTGATGTAAAGCAGGAGAAAAGATGACAGAAAATATATTCGTATTTGTGTTTACGGTAAATACTAGCGATGGGATATCTCGAATGAAAAATAATCGATCATTCGATTATTCAAATCACTCGAGATATCTCGAGAAGTCAGCGCGATCATTCGAATGATTTAGCCGAGAGATTATAATATAATAATAATCGCCTTTCGCCGCTTCGAATGACGAGACGAAATACGAAATGATGCCGTCGCCGACTCGGCACTCGACGTTGCGTTACGATGCGATTGTCTCGGATGTGTTTTTCATTCGAATGATTATTTCGAGGGGCGGCTCACTTCCTTAAATCTGTGTACATACTATTGTTAAATCAAATTAAATCATTTTAAATCTTTCTTAAATCATCGGATTTTTTGATTTTTTTTTAAATCACTTACATGAATTTAAATGACTTTAAATCATTTGAAATCAAGTTAAATCACTTTAAATCACCATAAATCATCAATAAATCACAAAAATCACCTAACATTCGTTAAATCATCATTACAATTTGACATAACCGACATTGATTTACAGCATTTAAATCGTGTTAAATCAGATTAAATCAATACTGATTTTAAATCTGTGTACACCTTTTTTGGGAGTTAGCCGCCCCTCGGATTATTTATTTCGAATGATCCTTCGATATCGATCGAGCATTATTTCATCTCTCGACAACGCATAGCATGTTTTTAATATTGTCTGGGTCTCGGATGATTTTTTCATTCGAATGATTGTTTATTTCGAATGATCCTTCGATATCGATCGAGCATTATTTCATCTCTGGACAACGCATAGTGTTATTGCATGTTTTTATGATATATACAGGGTGTTAGTAAAGTATGTGGCCAAACTTGAGGGTATTATTCCTTACTTAATTTTAAGACAAAACATAGGTCCTAAAAGACTTTGTTTTTAATACACAGGGTGTTGAATTTTTGTAAAAGGTTTTTCCTAAATAACTAGAGGACGCAAATTAGTATAAAGATGAAATTTGGTGACAATTTTTAATGCATAAAGGGGAGTCATGCTAGTCGCCAAATTTGTTTAAAGAAGTGTTTTTGTTTTCATGGATCTCTTACTTTTTTGTTATTTTAAACAAATTATACTAATAAATAAGGTAATTATTTAGATTAACGTAAACATCGAATTTTTTCATGAAATTTTGCACAGACCCTAATTTTGGGTCGTAGAACACGAATCCGAAGTCAGTTTTTGGCGGTCTCGTAAAAAATTTTTTTAAACTTTTAGGTTAGTTTTTCAATGAATTTCTTTAAATTTGTTGGCTGAGCAAAAAGGTGGTCAGGTTTGCTCAGTTTTGATTGATATAGATACCTATATATCTATATCAATCTAAACTGAGCAAACCTGACCACCTTTTTGCCCAGGTTGGGGGAGCAAAAAAAAATTTTTTTACGAGACCGCCAAAAACTGACTTCAGATTCGTGTTCTACGACCCAAAATTAGGGTCTGTGCAAAATTTCATGAAAAAATTCGCTGTTTACGTTAATCTAAATAATTACCATAAAGGATGTTATGTATAACTTTACATTTTTTTGTTTTTATCGAAAACGGCCAATCCAAGCAAAAAAAAATTTAAGAGATGATTTTTGTGCAGTTTTATTTGCTATATTTTTTTGATTCGAATGATTATTTCGATGATCATTCGATTATTAAAATCATTCGAGAGCTAATATTTCGATTATTTAATTCATTCGATTATTCCCAACACTAGTAAATACGAGTACAGATCTCATTGGTATATACGAAAAATAATAATTAATTCATGGCATATATTATAAAGGGCGTTGCAAAACTGCAACGACAAAATTTTACAGGTGGTTCTCTGGCCAAAAGTGAGAAAAAAGTTCCTATACTGAAAATATTTCATTTCCGAGATACAGGGCGATACAATTTTAACTCTATTTCGGTTTTTGTTATTTGTTTTACACATGAAATGTAATAAGTGACTAAAAATATGAAAGAAAGTTTTCGCTTTTTAGATATAGTTTAATTTTTTTACAGATAACTACTTGAAATTCTGCACCTACAGTACTTTTTGTATAACCTACAGAATACAGATTATACAAAAAGTGCTGTATGTACAGAATTTAAACGAATTCTCTTTAAAAACGTGTAGAATAAAAATAATGTTAAATAAACAAACCCATGGAATATAGGTTATACAAAAGGTACTGTATACACGGTGTCCAAGATAAGGAGGGCCAGTATGGGGATCTCGTTATTAGCTAGAAATACAAAATTGGTTAAATGGGAAAAGTTGCATAATTAGGGAACTAATAAAATTATGTTTCCAAATTTTTCAGGTAATTTTTCATTTTTGCGTTATTTATAAAAAAGTAAATTTTCGAATTTTTCATTAAATTTTTTCTGGCGTTAATATGAAAGGTAGAGCAAAACTAATAAAACTTCTTTAAGGCAACTTTTAATGAATATAAAGATTACGGTATTAATTTTTTTATTCGACGTTTCGTCTTTGGACAGCGATCATCAACTTCATTTTCTTAAATACGGTTCTGATTTTTTGATGTTAAATTTTAAAAGCCCTTTTTATTCTAAATCAACAGTGTACCACAAATTATGGTTAAAGTCTTTTTTGACCACTATTAAGAAATTTTCGCCATACTGACTTCAACAATATGTCCTTCATACATTGTTCCAGCTTTTGTAGTTATTTAATGAAAAAATAATTAAGCATATTTATGACTTGTAAATACGAAAAATAATCGATTAATGTACTGTTGAAAAGCATTTGTTTTCGAGATGATTAGTAAAGATTAAAAACATCCAGAGTTGCCTTAACTTAACCTTCAAAAACATATCTAAAACAGCACCACAAAAAATTCACGAATGTGTTAGGTCATACTAGTGATAGGTACCCACCATCAATATATGTCCTTTGTTCATTTATTTGTTGTGTATTGTTAATAGTAATTGAATGGTTATTAAATTAATGTTTTAGACTAGTTATAAAATGTATTTTAGTACTTTAATGGAATTAAAAATGATTGTCAAAAAAATTAAAAAGATTGGGTATGCTTCATTATTTTCTTCTTTAAATTACAAAAGCTAAAACAATGTATGAAATGTTCTAAAAGACAGGTCCGTGTCGCAAAAATTTCCTCAATAATGGTCAAAAAAGACTTAAAACGTAATTTAACCATCATGTGTGATACATTGTTAAATTCAGAATAAAAAGGACTTCCAAAATTTGACGTCAAAAAATCAGGACCGTATTTAAAAAAAATTAAGTTAATGATCGCTGTCCAAAGACGAAACGTCTAATACAAAAATTAATAATGTAATCTTTAAGTTTTTTAAAAGTTGCTGTGAAGAAGTTTTATTAGTTTTTCCTACCTTCCATATTAACGTCAGAAAAAAATCGAATTTAAAATTCGAAAATTTAGTTTTTCTAAAAAACTCGAAAATGAAAAACCATCTGAAAAATTTCGAAACATCATTCTACTAGCTCTTTAATTATGCAACTTTTTTCCTATTTAACCAATTTTATATTTCTAATTATTTACGAGATCCCCAACTGGCCCTCCTTATCATCGACACCGCGTTGACGAAATGTAAACAAGGTATTTTTAAAAACGTTAAATAAAAAACTTACGGAATATAGGTTATACAAAAGTACTGTATACCTATACGGAATTAAAGCAAGTTATCTTAAAAAATGTGTAAAATAAAAAAAAGCGTTAAATTAAAGAACCTATGAAATAAAGGGTAGGTATACAAAAGAAACTATATACAGCCTCTTCAACATGAAGTCGGCCCTACTGCTAATTTTCTTATTATAAGAGCTACAAATTCGACTAAATTAGCAAAGTAGTGTATTATTATTAGACAGATGTCAAAGAAAACAATTGAGCATCGGAATCACGTGATATTAACAAAAAAGCATTTTTTTAAATGGAATGCCCTATATCTAACCGTTTGATAGAGAATGATATTCTAAACAAAATTTGTCGTTTACTATGTATCGTTAAAATTAGTAATAACGGAGATATTTACATTTAAATGTAATTTTCCATTTATTATCGCAGGCGGCGAATTTTACAAAATAATAATAAAAATGTTTTCTGTTGTAATATCCAAGGCAACAAATTGGGGTTTTAGTTGTCATTAATAAAAATATTATAAACTCAAATCAAGTGTTCAAACACATCCCCTTCTACTTCTAGCTAACCAACGGTGTCCAAAAAGTTAAATAAGATTGGCAGCAACGCGTAGGTATTGTCCGGCAGCGCACCATCTTAAATCAGTGATCACGACTACACCGAGGGGCGGCTAACTCCCAAAAAAGGTGTACACAGATTTTAAATCAGTATTGATTTAATCTGATTTAACACGATTTAATTGCTGTAACGCGCTGTCCAGCATTGTAGGTGATTCCAAATTGTGATGATGATTTAACGAATGTTAGGTGATTTTTGTGATTTATTGATGACTTATGGTGATTTAAATCGATTTTATATGATATAAAGTGATTTAAAATGATTTAAGGTCATCTAAACTAATATAAGTGATTCAAAAAAATCAAAAAACCTAATGATTTAAGAAAGATGTAAAATTATTTAATGTGATTTAACAATAGTATGTACACAGATTTAAGGGAGTGAGCCGCCCGTCGGACTACACGTAGTCATTTTATTTTTGTGATGGCCGCTTGTGGATAAGTTGTCGAGAAAGGCCGTTTAATACGGTACACGGCCGCCTGAGATAATAAATAAATGGAAAATTACCTTACATTTGAATGTAAATATCTCCGTTATTAGTAATTTTAGCGATATGTAGTAAAAGGCAAATTTTATTTAGAAGTTCACTCTTTATCAAACGATTATAGCAGATATAGGGCATTTTATTAAAAAAAATACATTTTTGTTAATATCACGGATTCCAATGTTCAATTATTTTTTTGACATGGGCGTTACAATCAGCGTGAAAAATACACTCCTCTGCTAATTTAGTCGAATATGTAGCTATCATAAAAAGAAAGTTGCCAACTTCATGTTGAACAGGCAGTAGATATACAGAATTTTAACGGATCATCTTTAAACAAGTGTCAAACATAAAAACACAAAATAAATTAAAATTTTTTAACACCCTGTATCGTGTCGGTTAAAGAATTATTTCTTGAATTTTGCAGGACCCTATATACTTACATTTGAATAGGTAAGCTATTACAAAAGTAGTTTTCGGAATATTTTTTACCGTAAATTATTTGCAGCTGCCCTCTATATCTTACGGCACTCACAAAAGGTAAAAAATTGCAGAATTTTTCATCTTTCGTAAGTGCCTTAAAATATAGAGAGCAGCTGCAAACACATTATTTACTGTAAAAGATTTCTGATTTCAATGGTTATATTTGCTTCCTTCTAGAAATAAGCAGTTATTTGTCATTTCCTTACATAGTATTCATTTATTTTACGCTTATTTTTCTTTCTGGTGGTATTACATACAAAATGAAAAGTATCATATTGTCAGTAGGTGCTTTATTATTTGTTAAAAATTAAAGACATTATAAAGAATTTGTATTCTCTCAAATAAAGCTATTCATAATTTCTCTAATTTATAACAATCCAACAACAATACCTTTTTGTTCTAAAAGATTCATCGGAAGTACCCTGGAGATATTGACATCAAAAATATTGATTCACAGCAAGTTCACATTGTACTCTTACAGTGTAAACTATGTAGATAAAAATAACCCAGTTTAATGGCTTACTTTTCGTAAATATTAGATAAATACCAATACTAGCCAAACTACAGGCAAGTTTATTAGTTAATGTTACGCGCATTTTATTATATTTTACAAAAGTGAAACTTTCTAGATTTGCACTTCCCTGTTGTTTTCCTCGAACTGCAGGTAAGATACTAAACAACACAAAGGGCATTTTAAAATTTTTTTCATCTATACAAAAAGATCGCAAAATAAATAGGGGACTATATTTGATTCTGGTCTGCATTCTCTCGTCTGCTATTGCAATTTGGGGGGTCCTTACCCTCCGTTATGCAGGCTTTACACACAAAGTTGTGGCGGTCAGACCATATTTAAATCAGATTCAAAATGAAATTTTATAATTATCGATTAATTTTGAATGGGTAGGATAATAAAAGAGATATTAAATATTTCTTATTACTATCTTAAACCTAAGTTTTTAGATTTCATTTATATATTATTATAATGGTTGTT
Source organism: Philopedon plagiatum (assembly GCA_963971165.1). Lineage (NCBI taxonomy): Eukaryota > Metazoa > Arthropoda > Insecta > Coleoptera > Curculionidae > Philopedon > Philopedon plagiatum. The sequence continues at coordinate 23,327,866 of OZ020197.1, read as the reverse complement.
ATAAATTAATAATGGTATATATTTAAATCTTTGTATAACTCAAGCTTCAATGATCAATATTAACAAACGTTCCAAATTAAAACACAAATACTTGAAAGAATCCACGATATTTAATCTATATCGGCACACGCGAAAAGTCTACATGGCCTTCAAGAAGGCCATGTAGTAAGAAGTAGACAACCCAAAAACTTATGTTATATTGCTTTAAGAAAAGGAAAGGAAAGCGAGAAAAGACGTATTTTGTATGTTGTCAAAGACGACAAATTGGTACACAAACCTTTTTTAATTTTTCACTTAGTAAGACAATGTAGTGCAGTAACGAAAATATTTTTTATGCGAATGAATAGTAGAATAACGCCGCTAACAGAAATCTAGCAACAAATAGGGATATAACTAATGCCGGGATTTTCTTTGTTTTTAAGTTATGCGATTTTGAACAGTTTTTTCAAGGATGTAACGAAAGGGTTTAAAAAAGAAACCTACACATAAATTATGGTGTTGGCAACAATACATCCTGCACTATATTTTAAAACACAAAGAAAGAATCCGTTATTCCATGTCTAAAGCAATTATTAAAAAAAGTAAAAATAAATTTTTGGATATTCTAATTTAGTACTAGGTTGTTGTTTCAGCGTTCTTCATTATTTATTTTATGAAACAACAATTTAAAACAATATTCCACTAATAAATTATATCTAAACTCAAAGACATTTTATACGAATTTTTATATAAAATTACAAAACAAAACGGTAAAACCCGAGAACAAATCGACGAGAAGCAACAGACAGACCATACTAACACTGCACGAAAGTTGAAATGGGTTGATTGAAACAAAAATAAATAATAATAAATTCCAAACACAATTATACACATTACAAATCAAACATAAACATCAACAGCCGCAAGTTGACCGCCATATTAAAAAAATATTTTATTATTTGCCTGTTATTTAGTAAAGTGCAAATTGTCTGTTTGCATAATTCAATCACAGGTTCAATGAATAAATAAATAAAAATAACTATGTAGGTATTTAATAATTCAATGTTTAATGCATGTACTTACCTTAGACAATATTGTGGAAATGAAAAAAGACTCCAGAGCCAGTTATTAAAAAACATCCTGCACAAGAATATCCAACCATGTGTATCACATAAGCGCATTTTATTAAAAAAAAAAACAATTTGATAATTCGATACGAGCGAAATTACAGCTACAAACAGACTAAAACTGATGTACACGTTCGGAGATTAAAATAACAAAACAAGCCGACAAGCCGTACACCATAGCTGGAGTGTGCGCATTCAGAAAACGTTCGCGCGGAAGCCCCGTTTGTCGCTCCTCATCGATTTGTTTTTCTAAAAACAATTGCATAATGCAATATATAATTAAATTTATGTTCTGTACAGCTTGTTTATCGCTTGGTTAACTGAACGCATCGGCCCACGAAACACCCGATATACCCAAAATATTTCTAGAAAAATTTAAAATATCCACAGGAAAATAAATAATGTTGGTGATTTAAAAATACATTCTTGTACAGGTATTTTTTTATACCCACAACAATGGTTCAATATTTCTCTCTTTGGGTAATATTGTAATACATTCACAGTAAATTGTAGGACTATAAACTGTAATAATAATAATTATAACCAAGGCAGAGCGAAATATTACATCGACATTTGCTGCTATTTTCATGGCAAGTACTGTTCTATTTTTTTTTTATTTTAACAATGAGAGAGGACAAATAAAGATAAAGTAGGATAATTTTATACAATACCTATACATCGATTCTAGCAAATATTTGTTACATAAATTACTGGATATACTTTCTGATAATGTGGGCTATCCCAAATTATAAATTGGGAGAAATGATTATTTAATGCAAATACCAAAAATAGAAGAAGTAAAGTCAAAAATTAGAGGAGTTTGTTGATACAGTAACGTAAAATAATATAAACGTAGTCTCATATGCGGTCTTTTAAAGGCGTTTTATAAGAAACTAGCTTGCGCCCGTGACTTCGTCCGCGATATGACAATTTTACTCAATTACAAACTTAGAACCCCCATTTTACCCCTTGAGGGGTTAATTTATTAAAAACTGTAAAACCCGTGTTTAATCATTTATATTTTTTGGAGTACTTCTATAAAGGTTCAAGTTAATAGGACCCCTTTAAGGGTTGAATTTTGAAAAATCCCTTCTTAGTGAGTCTCTACATTATAAAATAAAACTACTGACCAAATTTCATATATATAGCTTCAAAGGTTTCGGCTCGGCGATGATGAATCAGTCATTACATGTTATTTTATACCCACCAAAAGCATACATGTAAAAAAAACCAAGAGGACTGTGTCTCTTGTTATCTGAAAAAAATAACTGAAATGTAAAAATTATGCCAAGTTCCTTGTCTACACGTTATTATTAGCAGTGTTTTGATAAGCACAGAAAAATATTGTGTGAATTGATAAATTTACAGACCAAACTTGGCAAGTTTTCAAGAGTCTCAATATTGCTCAGTTCTTTAATGACAACTTGCCAAGTTTGGTCTGTAAATTTATCAATTCACACAATATTTTTCTATGCTTATCAAAACACTGCTAATAACGTGTAGGCAAGGAACTTAGTATAATTTTTATATTTCAGTTTTCTTTTCAGATAACAAAACACACAGTCCTGACGAGAACTTGGCCTGTTTTTTACATGTATGTTTTTGGTGGGATTTCATAACTTTTTGTTCAGATACCAAATGATATTTATTTGTGTCAGAATCCACCGTCATGTTAGATTTTCCGCCTTATTGGATTTTTATTGTAATTATCACCTTAAACACTATCTATGTTCCAAATTTCAAAGCTCTAGCTCGGTTGGAAGTACCCTACATTTATAATGTCAGTCAGTCAGTGAGTCAGTGAGTGCCCGAAATTGTGATTGTGATGGATTGGACAGTCGTACCTTGGAAACTATTCCACCTAGACGTATCAAATATGGAATACTTCTTCTTTTGAGTAACCTCAACCTCCCTAAAAATTCAGTGCTGTAACGCAACTAGCCTCGAAGATAGAGGGTTGGTTCGTGTAAATATGTGCCCGCGGTCGGTTTTGCGAGAACTTGGCCTGGCGCACTCTGTGCGCTTTGACAGGTTGCATTAATTACAAAATCTCTTTATAATACAAAACAGTTTTTAGTAAGAAGTTTAAGGATATTAATATTAACAGATAAAAAAAAAGACAAACATTGATATGATCATCATTTGTATGCTCGTGGACTAGAAAAGTGTACGTCTAGTTTGCAGGGTACACTGTATAAATAAACTGTCTATACAATTCTAAAATTTCTGTCGGATAGTTTACATTGTCGAAGCCCCTCGCTGTAAAATTATGATGAACAGAGAGGTTGATTAACTCGATTAACTGCAAATACACGAAATCTTTTTTGTCTGGAACAGTCCACGTGGACTTCAAGTCTAATTACGAACATCCTGTGGGCGTCTACGAAAAATGTAATCCACTAATATGGAACTTAAAGGATTAAAGTTAAGCAGGGAAAGGGAAGTATGAGTATAAGTATGAATGCGCGACAGAAGAAGTGGTATATTCGGGATTTCTGCGTAGCTGAACATTAAAGGGATGCATATATGTAACGCACATTAGTTATCATATTAGAATTAGTCAAAGAAGAAATGATAGTGAAAAGTGGGTCATTGATGGGTGATGCCGTTCCTAAGATGAGGAAAAGTAATTTCAGATAGCCAGCCAGCTCTTAAAATTGGTGAGAATTTTAAAAAATATTTAATCGATCTACAGAGTAAATTGCGATAAAAAGGTTCATAGCAGATGAAGCTGTTTTTCCAAGTCATAATATTTCGTTGGCATTACCAAAAGTACTAGTAAAGATATAATTTCAAACTGGACACCATAAGTAGTTCAGGGTACTTAATAATTCATATTTCTTCTTTTCTCCTCTTTAACTGCATTCTTCTTGTGCTTTTAACTGTCTGATAGAAGTTAAAGCAAACCTGCTTAAAATACACTTTTAGTCACTATTAGTTTGACGTTCCACAGCTAACTGCAGTTGTGGGCTAATTAATCAAAGAAACACCAATTAGAAATGATGGAACTTGATTTATTTAAAAATTAGCTTTTAGTCAAGTACGCACGCTGATAAATCCCATCGTACTTTTTTAAGTATTTTTTTACAAAATATCGAGTTGCACGCCACTGAATCTATGTAGATAGTATACCATAACCCAATTTTCAAGTATTCCGAATTTATTTTGCCCAAGTTAACCACTCCTGAGCCAATTGCCTGATGTAATTTTCAAACAGTCTAATGAACAGAACTTTGTCGAGCTACACGCAGTTAATAGGAAAGTCAGGGCAGGGTAGTTGGCAATAACGATGAAACTTTTCTGTGTATGTAAATAGTTTTGTTGGCGTCTAGTACAGAAGAAACTAGTGTATTAAAAGGCTGTTTGATTACAAAGATCAATATCTTAAACGATTCTAGGCTACTTTGGAAAACTTTTAGAAGTTTAAATATTTTAACAACTCGTATAATATGTAGAGCACCTTAAGGGGACGAGGTTAACCCCAAAGAACTTATAGATTTTTCATGTACTTTCGACCTACCCATGGTCTTTGTAAGCCTAGTACCGATATTTAAATATGGAAGTTGCATGTTTTGTATCGCATAAATTGTTCAATTGGCATTACAAAACTAAAAATGTTATTAAAAAAGCTGCTAGGATAATTTAAATAAAAAAATATTTTTACTTTCGGAATCATTTACTTTATTTTAAAAAACCGCTATTTGCACGCGCATACTTTATTCCACATCCAATTCACAAAAAGAGATTATTAAATTCTCATCAGATAAATTTTTGGTAATGGCGAATGCGCCACCTGGGTCTTTATTTTTCACTTTCCTATCACTATTACCTCTATAACCATTTTCACTCGAAAATTTTCTGGCCATCCTAATAGGGGGCCCAAAAATTTACAAGAGCCTAGGGCCTAACTCAGTTGAAAATAGACCCTGCGGCTAGGTGTGCATTTTGCAAAAGAAACGAAGATCAAAAATCTAGGGTCAGCTACTCTCAATGCAAAAAATTCATTTGTTTACAGCACCAAAAAAATATATGCCCAACTTCTGCTGGATAACCTAAATCATTTGTTTTTGTGAAATGAAACTATTTTCATAATGTACTTTAAATTTTCTTTTTGATCCTGCTGAATATTTTTTTTTAAATGGGAAAGACCCTTTTTCAAAGGTACGAGTGTACCCCAATGTAGCATAGTAAGTTCCGCAAACAAGTGTAGCATTCAAGGGTTTATCAAACTGATAAACCAATTAAAGCAACACCAATAGTTTTTTACCCATGAAAAATAAAATGCACGTTTGTCAGCTATTTTGTAGTCACCGTTACAAACTAACAGTAAATATTTCTATAGCTATTAATTTTTTCACCAGCATTTTCAAACCTCTGTCAATTTTGATCGGGTCCATTTTTCATGCCAGCTTAACCGCGCTTCGAGCAAATTAAAATATTAATATTTCAATCAGTAACCGACACTGTTTTCAATCAAATTTAGTTCATTATCACCCATATGGTAATTTAATTTCTGAAAACTGTAATTAAAATATTAAAATTTAACTGCAGGCATCTCATTTTATTAAATTAATACTAGCGAAAAGTAAAAACAAATATATGGGTATTTATTATCACAAGGCCTTTTTAATCGAAAATTTTTGACCAAAAAATGTGGATAAAATTTAAGAAAGCATAGCCTCAGAAAGACTTCTGTTCCAGATAAGACAGTTTTTATTTTAGCAATAGGTACATACAAAAAATCATGTAGTTCAGAAAATTATATTTCTGTCCAGGTTAATAATATAACTCGGTCAGAAAAATGAAGTTTCTGCACTACTTTTACAAAATAAACAAAAATTATAATATCAGCAACTCGCGCTTTTTTTCCTGAAATCTAGTAACCCTATAGTCCCGCCCCTATATGAAATGCCACTGTGTCCTGGTTTTTGATTTTCTAGTGTGTGACGTCTATTACCTGGGCTTTCTGTCTTATCCACTCTATTCTGTTGCCGTTCCTTCTAGTTATTCCTAGCTTGCATCATTCCATAGCCCTTTGTGCTACCTGGAGTTTTCTTGTTATGTCTGTTTTTAGTATCCAGGTTTCACATTAGTATGTCATAACTCGTAGTATACATTGATCAAACGCTCGCTTCTTCAGGTGAAGTGGCATTGTAGATTTGAATATGATTGAGTTTCTATGGAATGCTCACCATGCTAGTTTTATTCTTCTGCTGATTTCTGGTAGTAGCGATCCCGAGATGTGTATTAGTTGGCCCAGGTATATGTATTCTTCTACTATTTCCAGTTTGGTGTTGTTAACTTGTATGTCTTGTTTGTCTACCAGTTCGTTTTACATTATCTTCGTTTTGGCTAGGTTCATCTGCAGACCTACTTTATTGCATCCTGTATTTAGTTCGTCAATTTGCTGTTGAAGTTCATCGGGATCTATATGCGATTAGTACAATGTCATCAGCGAATCTTATGTGGTTGAGGTGTTCTCCGTCTATGCATAGGCCTTTGTTGCCCCAGTCTAGCTTACGGAAGATTTCTTCAAGTATTGCCGTGAAGAGTTTTGGAGATATTGCGTCTCCTTGACGTACTCCTTTATTGGTGGGGAATTTCGGAGATCCTTCGTACATCATGACTCTGGCTTTGGCTTCTTTGTATATGTTTGCCAGGGATTCTATCTACGGTTTGTCGACACCTTGACTATTTAGGGCTTCTACATATTATGGCTTTGGGATATATCAAGTCGAACGCTTTCTCGGAGCCTATAAAGGCTAGTGTCAGTGGTATTTCATATTCCTTTGTTCGACCTTGACCTCCCTTAATGTGTGAATATGCGGTGGATTGTACTGAAGCGCCTTCTGAAGCCCGCCTGTTCCCGTGGTTGCGCAGCATCTAGCTTGTTCTGTATTCTGGTATTTATGATCTTTCTGAATACCTTGTATATTATTGGTAGTAGACTGATTGGTCGATAGTTTCTTATGTCTTCTTTACTGCCTTTCTTGTGGATTAGAATTATATTGGCTCTATTCCAACTTTGTGGTATATGTCTTGATCTTAGGCAGTTGGTGTAGGTCTTAGCTAGGATTTGTCATATACGTTTACCTACGTATTTGATTAGTTCGACCATCACACCGTCATTGCCTGCTGCTTTACCGTTGCTCATGCTATTAAGCGGCTTCTCTACTTCTTCTACGAGAACTTCTGGGGTGTTGTGATTTATTCGTGGTGTCTTTTCGTGTTCCTCTATATATAGATATATATATATATATATATATATATATATATATATATATATATATATATATATATATATATATATATATATATATATATATATTCAAGAGCTAAAGAAAAAACATTTTGTTGTCCTACTACACACCACCCTCATTAGCCAAGCCCCTAATTTACTAATTTTCTATTTTTATTTGAGGGTTTTCACAAGTTGGGCCTTAGGCTTCCATAACTTATTTGAACATACTTTTTCTTTTTTATGTATTGTTCCAAACGAGCTGGCGGAATGAACAGAAAGCTTAAAGATAACATCAAACTTTTTTTCTGATACCAAGTTATCATTAAATCATAAAACCTCTGGTATAAAGCAAGATATGCGCCCTCTAAAATCACATAATTAAAACCGTCGGCATTTCTTTTGATAAATACCCATAATAAAGACGCTTTGAAAAAAAATTGACATTTGTAAAATTGATATTTTTATTTTATGAAAGTGTTTTATTTGAAAAATTTGTGTTTATAGAAGTAAATTTAACATCTATTGTATTGTACACAACATTGATTTCAGAAATTTAAGCAAATAAACAATCCATTTTAGAGGTGTTTAATTATTATTGGATATTTTGAATAAATCTGTAAAAATGTTTAAACTGGCAGGCAATTTTTAGAGGGGGAGGGGCTTTTCACACTAACAGAAGTTAGTTCTACGTAACTAAAATTTAAAGAAACTGTTGATATTGCTGAATGACACCTAGATCGAAAAAACCACCTCAATCAATCAACCATTTGCGATTAAAGCCCTTACAAGACAACAGAAATTAATAAGCATTCACACTTGAGGGGATTTGAAGCACTTCCATTTCTTAACATCTCTAATTGAAGGTCTCAATGCAAAAAGTGCCTGTCACATTTTCCTAATTTTAATGATAGTGCCGCTATGTGTAATCTTTATACAAGTTCATACATTCCCTTAAGATAAATACGACACCTAGAATGTTTAGATTACTTAATTCACTGTAAAAAGTGCCCAAGTCCATGTCCATATAATTTTAAGGACCTCTGGCAGTTAACTTGTACGCTTATTAATAAACCACTTTCAGATCAGCTAAAACGTTTTTACGTAAGAAACAAAATATCTTAATGTCTAAATTATTTGGGTATAAAAAAATCTTAAGCAAAAGCAAATTTTTCTTTCTTTGTCTCTTAGCCACAGAAATATTGCACATATGAATATAGTGCAATGTTCAAAGATTATGGAGTCTCAAGTTAAAAAAGTAGCATCATATTTCTAAGCATAATATTTCCAGACAAAAAATGTTTGAAGTCGTTTTTCGCAGAAATCGCAAAAAATGACTGGTACACTTTGCAACCTGCTAGCTTTAATTTTTTAATGCAAATTTACTTTCAGAGCCAGGCAATTAAGTCTTGGTCATGGCCTCTTTTGACTGAAATTCTACAGAATACATAATATCATGCAAGAAATTTGACAGTCAGTATGGAACAACTTCCCAATAAGCGCATTTTATCATAGTAGTTGGTTTAAACGAAGTCTATTTATGTTTACTTCATTAAAGCAGTGATTTTTTTTTAAATATTTTGTACCATCTTTTAAACATTTTCTTTTATTACAATGATTGTCACCAAATAATCCCTGATAAAATATGTATGTAATTCTACTAAACTAACTCTATCCCTGTTTCAAAGCAGAGATTTTTTAAATTATATTTTATGTTTTAGTCTTAATGTTTATTGTTATTCCAATGCATGCCACCAAATGAAATAATCCCTTGTGAAATATTTGATACCTATTAATGTAATTAACGGTAATCACACGCTGTATGTAAACTAAATGGTTTCTTGTTTACCTGATCAAAGCAATGTCTTTCTTAATTGTACTTTATGCCGTATTTTGAACGATTTTTGTTATTTCATCGAATGCCACCAAACAGAATAATCTCCGGTGAAATATATAAAAATCTAATTAACGATAAACACACTATATGGCCACCATGTGTAATTTTAATCCTCTTAAAAGCCCATTATGCTTCACGGCAATCTTTAAAATCCTCTTAGATCACAATATAAGTATACCAAATTCTTAAAGTTAGACAAGCGGTAGTTACATGGGTATAATCCCGTGTTATTTTTTCTCAAAATAAACGAGGTATTTTAAGTGTCTCCCTAATACTTTTTGTTTACAGAATACGCACAGCTTTGAAAGGATTTAAATATTTAAAGCATTTTTCAAACACACTAATGTGTGTTTGAAACTTGAGTTGAAAACTTATATCAGAAGGGTACTTAACCGAAAATGTTTTAACTGATGTTTGAAGTTTATCGAATATTACATTTTATACAGAGCATCCAGGAATGTTTCCTTCTTGTTGGAAGATTATAAGGCAATTAACAACAATTTCTAATATTTATATATTAGCTTTTTTTATTTTACAGAGTTTACTTTAAAAAATATTTATGAAAACCTACATTGTTTAGATCTTTCCCGACACCAAAACTCAACTTTACCGAACATAAATACACGAAGAAAAAGCTTGTATCATTTTATACGCAGAGTCGTCTTTACTTAGTGTAAAGTTATTGCTAAAAATTTAAATAGATATAAAAAGATCGGTGTTTAAGCATATGTATATTAACGTTTTTCTGAATTTTTCGAATCACTGTTGGTCTAATAACAGGACAACCGTTACTTATATGCAGAATTGAAATCGGCGATGATTCTGAATGCAGATGGTGAAACTATTTCCCATATTTTTAGTGAGTGTCAAGCACTTACAAGGCTGAGGGAAATTATAGCAGAAATGTATTTCAACATTCGAGGACATTAAGCACGTTCAACCAAACAGGCTGTTGATATTCGTACAAGCGATTGACCTGGAGTGAACCTATGTAGACAAGATCATCCAGACTACCCCTAAAAGTTCATTTATTTAGCACTGATCATAGAAGAAAAAGCTGAATGCTTAGTATTAAAAACTGATATTTTGGTTGTGCTTTGATTCCATATTTTTAGAATGTTTAATCAAACCAAAAACAAATCTTTACAAAAAGTAATATAAACTTAGTTGAGTTTGTGGAACTTTACTACTGACATCTTATGTGAATCAGTTAAAGCAGCGTTTCCCAAACTTTCGTATTACCCCGTTTCAGTGTATGTAAATGTAAAGAATCTATATTTGCATTTACTTAGTTTTACCTACAGGATTTTACTTCAACCGCGAAGAGAACTTATCTATTGTATTCAAAATGTCAATCAAAATATTTTAAAAACTATTAGAGATAGGGATAGGACATTCTTTACAAAATATGAAGAGTTTTGACGAGCTATAAGATGACAGAAAAATATATAGGGTGTTCCATTTCATAAAAATGACTTTTTTAATTAGAAAATTTCTGGTTTTGGACCTAGAAATAAAACACCCTGTAAGTGAGATGTCAAATATTTTATAGTGGATATGTTTTTTTGACTAAATTTACTTAGGATACAAATTATGGATCGCCTGGAGTCAAAATTTAAGTCGTATTTTCACAACAAAGAGATGCTGCAAATGATAAATTTTCACTAAAAGTCGAATTATCTTGAAAACTATGACCTTTGCGTATATTGAACCAATAACAAAACAGTTATTAAATTACTCGTAGAATTTCAAAATCATTCAAATACAAATGTCATTTTGAAAAATTTAACTTTGTGACACCCTACTTCTTAAACACACCCTGTATCATTCAAAATATTCTTAAAATGTGCAGAATATCCAACCATACCCAAACACAAGAGCTTATTATCGATAAATCTTATCGTCAAGGCATAAAATTACTACGCGCAATTGTTGACTCACCCAATACATTAAAACGAATAGCTGTTTAAATAATAAATAGAGTGTTTATTAATTAAATTCTTGTTGTGGTCATGCTCTTTCAAACATATTCTCGCGCCCTGTATAACAATACTAATAGCGGAGAAAACCCAAGAGACAGAGAGAAGAATATCTCTTCTTACCGCCAGCACCACAATGCCATGACCTTCAAACGGCAACACCCCAAGATTGGCCGGCGCGGCGCGTCTCAATAATCACTCTCACTGTGCTTTAATCGTTTATACGGACGGGCTATTCTGTTTTTAATGCGTGGCCATATTTTTGGAGAATCTTTTAAACTTTTGATTGTTGTTTTTCATATGTGTTTTTTATTTTGCGGCATTTTTTTATAATAACCCAAAATCAGCAACGCAGGCACGGGGCAGCTTTATTTAAACGTCGATAGTAGAGTGCCTTGGAGGTCATAGAAAGCAAATCGTATTTATGAATGCAATCACTATGAGATATTCTTCTTTCTGTTTTGGTTTTTCTCTGCTAATAGCTTTTGTTTATATCTTTGTTACTTCGAATTTTCCCTACAAAAAGGAAATATTGATAAATAACTATTTCAAACCATTGAACCTAGTACAATTTAGAACAATGTTGTGATTATTCTTACGGTATCGCCAAACCTTTTTTCTGTTGACTAACTTTCAGGATATCCCCAAAACTAGTAAATCCATTAAACAAAAATATACTACACTTACGAGTATATACAACAGAGCTTCACTTTCATTACCTACCAGAAAAATATACAACCTCAATAAAACATAATAGTTTGTATGAGCCAGGTTATTTTCTAATTACGATTTCCCAGATAGGACATAGAGGATGTTAAGTAATGAAACGAGTTTCCGTTTACATGTAATATAACAGAAAACTTATCGGAATGAAAAAAGTTTCTTTCGATGTTATGTTAATAAAACAGGACACACGTATACGTTTCAGTATGCGCCAAATGTTAAAAGGTTTGCTTCAGATTGAAAGATGAGCTAGTTTTCGTCTATCGATTTCCTACGTCCTCTCGTCTGAATTATACCTAGCAAATATAACTTTATGATAAATAAATAGCTTTAATCTATTCTATTTTAATGGCTATAAGTTAATCTGCAAACATACCAAGCTTCGTTTCTTACATTTTCTGGCTATTAAGTGCATCATAAATTTTCCTTTGCAGCTACACTAAGCAGAGAGATAAAAAACAGATAGGCATAACTTTACATTGTACTGTAATCTTTACAGAAAAGTAAGCGCAAAGCACATTTCTTCATGTAAAAACAAAAATAAATTTAACTCCGCAATTCCCGTGTCTTTGTAAAAATAAATTTTCCAAAAACAAGGTACATTAACTTTTACGATTTATTTATGCATCGTTTGGTTCTGGTAAATCGTGATTTTGTTGCAGCCTAATAAAAACAAATTTAGCTTAAATATGTTCCTTTTTAGTTGCTTGATTTGTATTCGTTCCCCCTATTTTTATCTTTTTGTTTATATACGCGCTTATTAAAGTCCCTCATAAATTATAAGCAAAACGCAGAAAAACACAAACAGGGGGATGTACGAGTATATAAAATATTTTTAAGTCTCTAAATCAAACGAAAAACACAATTTTATTGACATATCAAAATAGGGCAGTAGCACAACAGGAATTCCGACATGAAAAAAAGTAAAATTATGATTTTTTTCCACAAGTGTTGAAAATATCACTTCTCCCGCCGAAAACAGTGTTGTTATAAATCACACGAGTGTGAAACGTACATTTCATAAGTACTGTAGACTACAGTTTTTCTGTAACTGCACCTGTTTAATCAATATGCCCTGGGAAAAAAATAAAATTACAATAAGCTAGCAACAATAAACCAAAATTCATAAAACAACGGGTCTGTTTCACCAATTAAAGTACAATATTATATTGGTATTGATATCGGAAACAGGATTGGATGTCCTGTAACTCACAAAATTGTCAGTTCTTCTCACTACTATTCCACGATTCAATATTGAACGAGAAAATTGTTCATGAAATTAAAACCAGTAATATTTTACACCAATGTAACAAGAAGTCGATTCGTGCTGTTGCTAAATTTTTCACAGCACTTACCTACGTTACAATTGGAAAAGTATATTTTCCCAAAATACAGCAATTTTCTTCCAGTCCGTTTAATTCTAAAATTTGAAACGGAATATTTTTTTTAATAACACTCTTCCAGCATGTTGCTAAAAACTTTTAAAACAATTTAACATTAAAATATCCAATGAGTTAGTTAGTAGTTGAATGTTTATAGTTTTATATTAGCTAACAAATTTTACCTGCAACAGGTTTTAGCGTTGAACTTGCATAAAATGCTAAACACAAAAGTATTCTCATTTATTTGTATCAAGTTGGTCTATCTAACAGTTGCTACCATAGACGCCTAAAAATTACAGAAAAAGCATTTCATTCTGAAAATCGTTTCGCGCTAAATCAATCATTCGTTTACCAAATGCAATGGATGCGACTAAGAGAAGTAGACACAGTGGAAAAAGGAACGCTTTGTAGGCCACCTTTGTAAAAGAAGCCCTAATACCCTGTAACTAATAAAGGTGCGTTCCCTATGGGGCGGCTGACGCTCGCGGCTGTCGCACAGCGTCTGCTGACGCCAGTATATCCATTGACGTTGACGCTTGCGTCTGAGCAGTACATGGCGTCAGACGCTGTGCGGCAGCCGCGAGCGTCAGCCGCCCCAGTTACGTTTCCTGACGGTTCTTGTACAAATCTACAATTTTTCCGATTCAAAAACTTTTCCATCTCTTCAAATAAAAAAGTTATCTATTGGTACAATACAAATCGTAACCAATAATTTTATTCTGTACCCATTTCCACGAATGAAGAGTGTGCGTGAAAGTTCGCGCAAATATGCTCATTTCAGTGAGCATCTTTAGATTAGAAGTGACGTAAAATTGGAATTCAAGAATGGTCAACTGATTTTTAGAATCTCCTAAACAAAGGGAACTCGACCTTCTGCCAGAGGTAAAATTTTGATTATTGTTAGTAACACTTAAGGCAGATATTACGTCCAATAAGTGTCCTGTCCAGATTTTTTCCGACCCTTGTTCTAAGCAACATAACTAACTTGTCGTATACTATTTTACACATATTTTAGCAAACATTTAGTGAAAACATATTTTGACAGAGAGAATATTATTATCATAACTGCTGCTGCTTCTAAAATCAAGTTTCTTTGCGAAGGTCGTTGAGTGAATCTTTGTAGCGTAAAAAAATTGTTAGAGTTGTAAGTTTAATTCTTGCTTGACTGCTACTAGCGGTGTGTTAATGATAATGATTATTTAATTTTTAATGAAACGGGTTTTCGAATACTATTTTTGTGATAGGTACATGTTTTGTCGAAAGCTGACATGTAAAGAAAATATTTCCAAAAAATCCAAAACCCAAGCAAAATAAAAAAAAACAACTTTGAGTCAAATCGTCAGTCCGGGGCTTCTAGTCGGTTACTTTAGTTTCAAAAGCAGGATTTACTAAAATTAGAGATATTCTTGTTGCCAACACAAAACCGTTGGACATATAGGTACTTGTGTATAATGGCATTAATGTAAAAGTTTTTGCAAGAAAAATATGATTTTTAGTCACTTTGAAAGTGGGTGTCTAAGCAGAATCGTTTACCTTTTTTAGCAAAGGACCTGTTGTATGTAGAAAACGAGGCCAATTTTTATTGTTAACATGAAAAAGTAATGCTATTATAAGGACACAATTACTAGAAAAAAGAAAAAGGGTGATAGGTTTTTAGGAAAAAACCTATCACCTATAATTATCAGAATCAGTTATATAGTAATAAAAAAAATCAATTCTAATAAGAAAATTGCCTTTAAAAATAATGATAGTTTAATTAGAAATACATTAAAAATATAGTTGTATACAAAGAGATAAGTTTCCTCTGCTTGATCTGATTGACTGGTGTAAATTTTGTGCTAGTGGTCATTATTTCAATTACTAAAGTTCTTTCCATATTTTCTCACGCATTGCAATGACTGATATACAGATAAAGGTAATTATGTAGTAATTTTTCTTCTTGTATTTTTTATGAGCTGGCTTGATTAAGTGAAATAATTTATAAAATGAAAGTTAACAATCTCTAGATACCTACTTGGACGTATAAATATTAATCTAGTTTGTTTGTCTGCAAAATAACAGGGACACAAGTTTTCATCAAATAAGTTTTATCGTCCCTGAAATATCTACATTTACATGTTATGTGACATCCAAATATTTTTTAACATTTGGATATCACACATTTACAACGGATAATTTTTATTTGTGGATATAAAAGAAATCTCTTTGAGATAGAGAGAAAATTTCAGTTCTAAAAGGTGCATCGACATCTAAAGGTCATATCGCGCCCTAGAAATTTGCAGCCAAGGGATAATAATATATTGCATGGTGCGATCCTACACAGTAAAAAATCCAGTTGATTAACCACAAGAGATGTCTGATTTTATTGGCCGGATTAAATTTTTTGATTTAATTTGTAATTATTTTCTAAATCAGTTTCATAATCTTCGTTATGATTCAAACAAATTACTCATTCTCGATTACTTTAAATCGATACTGATGAAATGCATAAAAAAGACAAACATTTTAAATCATATTTCCTTGTTAAAATAATCACAATAATCAGTATCAATCACCTACTGACTAAAAAATACTCAAACTTCTAAACCAAGCCGCCAACACATGCGCAGTACGCAACCTTTTAATCACAAGGGAGTACCGATATCCATCCACCCCGCTGCAATCTGCAAAAATTCCATTTAATCGGCAGTAGGTATGGCGGTTTCTGTGGTAGTGCAATGTGCAATGTGAGGTTATAACGAATGAAGTGGTCAACCTGTTCTAAAATTTTACGAATATTCTTTTAAAAACTTTGTTGTTACATCATGTTGGTGAAATTATGTTTCAAAAACAAAAGAAATACGCAAAAATCTCAGATCTTGAATCCAATCCCTTGGAGGAACTCATGCACCAATGTAAGTTATTTTCCATGTATTTTCAAAGAAAAGATTTGTCACGCCAGGTCTTCATTAGTGTTTTATGTATTTATTTACAGATGAGTAAATAATTTTCGTGCTTTTACTTCATATAATTATTTTCAACTTTTACACTGTAAAAAAAAATTATTAAATTTTAGATCAAATTCAACCCAATTTTGACTAAATCCAGGTCCACGCCTCACCTCCCCAGATTTTTGTTTATGATATGGGACAAACAATTCCCATGCTTTGGGAATTTGCATTACCTATCTTTTATATAATTTCATCTGTTTGTTCTTTAATGTGTTCCCTTTTCTTATGTATTATAGTATTGTCATTTAATAAATAAAATCGACGCCCTAATCAGGTACTTTATAGGGCGGAGAGGGGAAGGGCGGTGCTACTGATGATTGCATATCAATCACATTGGATTTAAGATTTAATAAAAAATGATTAGAGTATTATGGAAATTTAATCATTATGGAAGAAAATTTTAATAAAAATTGATTTAGATGTAATCAGAATTAATTGTTAGGTTAATCAATTTTGGATAAGAAAATTTAATCACAGATCCTTCGATTTAATCAATATGCAGTGTTAATTTTTTCTATCAATCTGGCGTGGACCTGGATTTAGTCAAAATTGGGTTAAATTTGATTTAAAATTTAATCATTTTTTTTTACAGTGTAATATTATGGCAAGCCATGTCCTGATAGCAGCTCAGATTTCTGGTTTTTATAACGCATTGCATTTTCAGAAAGTTCTGCAACTAGTCGTTACACCCTAATTTTAACACATTAGAAACGCCCTTTTTAAGCAGGATAACGACGGGTTACAATATCGCTTGCGTAACTATTGTTCATTGTTCACTTAAACTGTTGAACGTTAATGTGCTTTCTTGGCCTCCAAGCTCTTCTAATCTTTACCCAATACAATTAGCATGAGACTTGACTTACTTTGTAAGAATTAAGATACAAAATGCAAGATACCTTGAATACATTGCCTCATGAGGACATTAGTTATTTGCAAAGAAGCCTGCTCAGACGAATTGCTGGAGGCGAAAATTTTCAAAGCGAAAATTCGAAGACTTCCATGTTTCGTTTGACTCCAAAGTATTACCAGTTGTGAATGGACATCTTGTTTCACGAATAAAAATAACTGAACAAAGAATATTTTACTAAAAGCTAAAAGATATATAATATACTTCAAGAAAATTAATTAAATATAATCAGACATCTCTCGAGGCTAATCAGTTAAATTTTTTACTGTGTGTACTTTCCGGCAAAACTTAACATCCGATAGCTGAGTAAACAACTGGGGGTACATTGCCCAATTGCCCCCCCCCCCCCCAGGGACCTATAGTGTCGGCGCTGTCACCATTGTCATGCACTGAGAATTTTGTGTCTCCAGAACGTGTATTAAGAAAGATATCACACTCTTCCGGACTGATGATCGATAATAGACCACCCTCCGTTTCTGTATCGCTACATACATACAAACACCCACACACAGAAATACAAATGTACCGATGTCGAGGGCAAAAAAGGCACAAGTAGAAATTTAATCGTCGATTGCTCCCTTCCTATAAAGAACGAGAAACTAAAAAATATGAATATCACGTATTTCGACGAGCTCTTTCTGACGAGGTATATGGGATTTTGATTTGGATCCATTTTGACCGAAAAAAATTAAAAACCGTAAAAAATGTATGTCAAAAATCGAAATTTACAGTTTTGCCAAATAAATCCATTTTCAGCTGTTTTAGGAATAGGTTAATGCATTGCAAAAAAGTATTTAAGATTTTAAAATTTCAAGTGTGAATCCGTTTTTCGATCCGACATTTCGTTTTCGAGTTATTAAGTACCTATCAAAAAGGGGTCTGCAAATAGCATTTTTGACCGAAGAAAATTCCAAAAAAATACTTGCCATTTACCGATACTCATCAATTTCAATGGAGTTCTGAAGCTCCGGGTCCTCTACAACCTCCGAAATTTAAATCGATTTACTTCACTTTTGCGACCTGTAATCGAATCATACCAAATTGCGGAAATTTCGACTTTGATGTTTAATAGCTCCGAAACCGTACACCCTGTATAGCTGAATTTTTTACCGAAGCTAGTCGCACTATCTATCTATTAACACAGAAAGTTCGATTGCTGCCCCTCAAACTGTTCTCGCGAAAAAAAATGAAATGGCGAAAATATCAAAGCTATTATATATCGTCGTTAGGCGTGAAAAACCTCCGATGTGGCATTTAGACCATTTTCAGTTTATTCTTGCGTTTGGTTGGTTTTTAGGCGTTTTATGAATTAGTAAAACCTCCTATGTGGTTAACCTGATACTCCTCCAAAAAAATATATCTTTCTGTAAACCTCCTATGTGTAAATGCACTAAATTCGTCCTTAAATATCTCCTATGTGATTTAATTCCACATAGGAGATATTTCAGTTGACAGCGTCTTAGCTGGTGTTCGTCATAGTAACACATACGAGGTTTTATGCAAACAATAATCCGTCACATAGGATATCTTTCAAATGGGTAGTATGCCTCAGAATGCTACAAAGACTACTTGGTGCAGCAATCATAATAGTGTTTTATTGTTTTTTTTTCCAGTTTTTCCTAAATTTTTCCAATTTCCAGTCGTTTTAGGTATAGGTAAATGTATTGCAAAAATAAAGTATTTGAGATTCTAAAGTTTGACGTGTCAAGCCGTTTTTCTCGACGATTCGTTTTCGAGCAATGTAGAACTCAATATGGGTCTGCACGTGGCTTTTTCGACATAAAAAAAATTGAAAAGAATTACTTCCCATTTTGCGAATATTGCCAATTTCAATAGGGTTCGGAAGCCCCCGGTCCTCTACAACCTCCGAAAATTTAAATCAATTTAATTAACTTTTGCGACCTGTATCGTGTATCATACGAAAGCGCGGAAATTTCAACTTTGACGTTTTAATAACTCCGAAACGGGACACCCTGTATAACTGAATTTTTTATCGAAGGTAGATGCACTATTCCTCTATTAACCCAGAAAATTTGATAGAGACCATCCCGGAAAGGGCGGTCTCAATAAAAATTTATAGAAAAATAAAAAATGAACTATTTTGTTTTATTTGTATGGCCACTGTGGCAATTTGATTATGTTTTTAAATAGAAACTTTTATAACTAAACTTTTACGTAATGGTTACTTTCATTTTATTTAGCTAATAAAAAAATAAAGTAACAAAATATAATAAAATCAAACTTAATTTTATCGATTTATGTTTTTTCCAAGGTAAAATAGAATTATTCTACAATATCAAAAGCATTATTTTAATCAAAAGTTTCATCAAAAAATTAAATAAAGCCATCATTTTCTGGCATTAATTTTTCTTCACAGATTTTAATTAAATTTATGTCGATAGTATTTGGATTTATAATACTTCCTACATAAGATGTAATAATTTGTTTATTTGCCTTGTAATATCTGCAAAAAGCTACTATGTGTCCTACATTCTTTTGGAAAATTCTCCTATGTGTTAACTGGAGATGGTTAAAATCTCCTATGTAGTAAAATATCACTTTTATCAATAATTTAAGCTTGAGACTATGTTCTATAATAATTAATTTTTGATTTCCGGGAAGTTTTATATATTTGTTCTTGGTTTTTTAAAATTTTGCACTAATTTGAAGCAAAACAACAGAAATATGTGGTTTTTTCGTCCTCCTGTAAAATTAAAATTTTTCACATAGGAGATTTTTCACGGTTAACAACGATATGTACATTCTAGCTAACGGCTCGGTTCGGTTTGGGGGTTGTCCCAGTGCTCGAAATAAACTTAAAACTATTAGGAAAATAATTGATAGAAATGTATCTAGATATCTTAAATAAAGGCTTGATATTGTTATATTATTATTTTATTAACCTCTTCCTGAAGAACCAGATCTCCAATAATTCAAAGTCGCTAGGAGCAGGACCTGTTTATTCGTTGTTTGAAACAGGGTCTCAGGGTCCTATTAATGTCCTTTTGGTGTCCTATTAACGTTCAGTCTTAAGCTGATCAAATCATGTGGCTGTTTAGTTCTAAATCTCATAGTGATAACATGTACGTAAACAAGATAAAATATCTCCTCTTGGAAACACCAACTGTCAAGTATGGTGTTCCAATTCAATATAATAAAAAGTGGCGTGGCTGTAAAACAAAGGGTTCGACAGGTCGAGGGAGCTCAAATGTGCTTCCAAGATAAGGATAGGCGAGAACTAGCCTGAGGAAGAATCTTGGAATTCCTACGCGAATGCAATTTAAAAATTATTATACAGTGTGCTAATTGGTGTTATAAGTAGTAAAACACCGAGGTTCCGAGGTTTTAAAAGTTATTGTAAATTGACACAGCTTCTTTAAAAACTTGAATCTATTCTTAGAAGAAATGGCAATAAGGATAGAAAAGAATGAAGTTAAACATACCGAACAATACGTTTACTATTCAGTTGTTCTACGTGGAATGTAGAAAACAAAGAATAAAAAAGGCAATATTTATTTTTCCTCATACAAAAAAGTATTTAATTTTTTTTAAGGCGAATAGCACGTAATACTATGGTAAACTTCAGCTATTATATGCCCAAGATTTTATCACAGTCCGTCGAAGGATAAAAAGTTATTAAATATCAAACTTTTTCATTTTCACTGTCCGCTTTTTTTGTGAAAATTTCATTAAGTACTATATAGATTAACAAAATTACCCAAGAAATGAAAAATGTAGTATTAAAGGACTGTTTTATTTGGCTTGAAATATCTACACGGGTCATATTTAAACAAAATATAAAAGACCAAAGCTATCATGTCCATAAATGTTCTAGATATCCTAAGTTATTGATTCTTTAATTTTATTAGCACAAGAACGACCAATGAATCATCAAATGGTTAATAAAAGTCATTATTAAAGTTTTATTACAGCAGTTCAAAACTATCAACTCGTTCACGCTTTTTTTGCGATGATTATAAGAGATTAACATTACTACTGAAGAAACAGATAGTTATACTTGAGGTGTCTATTATTTCATTTTGAAAATGGGGAAATTAATGTCATAATGGCCAATGTCTTCGTTCGATCCAATATAATTAAATACAATCACGGAAAAACTTACTATATTTTAAAATATCTTTATTTGTTCCCATATATTTACAACGTCGGTTATTTACATAATATATACAAAATTATACATACAAAGTGGTCCTGTTACAATATATACAAATATACATCAAACAGGATATCGCGACCAGACCATGGCTAGGGCGGGTGGTAAAATGTAAAACTACTGACGCGGTAGTGAAGAAGATTTGACCTTTTCGACAAGCTTTCAGAGTCACCAAGGAAATTTTTGGCAATGCTTGAAAACGATATTTTATTGCGCTATTTGTATTAAAATTTATTTGTGTGTTTTTGCTGAAAAATGACTAAAAAAACAGCAAACTCCTCTAAACCCTAAGGAAAAAGTTCTTTTCACTATTTTTATCAAGATAAGATGATGCATGTGGTACTTTTCACTGGAAAACCGTCGTCTAAATACACTCACATGCAAAAAAACGGATCTTAAAATTTCGATTAAGTTTTAGGCTTGATAATTTTTTTATTTTTAGTCCGATTTTAGTTATTTTTTTATTGAACTGTAGATATAGATTATCAGTTTTAACATGTATGTACAAATTCTATCGTATTGTAAAAAAAAATTGGTTTAATGATTTTCAATATCCGCCGTACAGCATATAGCCCTGACACACCCTGTATACGACTAATACAGCAAAATTTTGAAAAGTGTTACTATTTCCTACAGTGAAGAAACTTTACCAAAATAAAACATTTTTGCGCCTTTTGCTACCTTTTCTTTATATCGTGGCACAGCCTTTATATAAAATAGTGTTAAGAAAAGTCAGCACACTTTAAATTTCTCCTAAGGAAATATTTTGCAATTCCGTTTATTGATAGTCCTGTTTCCTAGTAAAAACTCAAAGGTCTACTTTTGTGACATACCCTGTATACTCATTATCGGAATAAAAAGTAACCTATGCAATTCTCCAGCCATACGCTTTATTTTTGTAATAAAAATATCAAATCGATTTAATGATTTTTAGAACCTATTATACCACATGTAGATTTGACTCACTCTGTATATGACTCATAAACAAAAGCAGTGAAAACCGTCGCAATTTTCATACAGTGAACAAACATTCACAAAATAATCATTTTTACGCCCCTATCACATATATTTATGGCTAATATTCTTTATCGTTATTCAAAATGACCACCATGAACTTCTTGGCAGTAATAAAGACGATTTTGGAACTTACTTCTCACATTTTCGGAAATGGCAGACGTTACTATTTGACCGAGTCCTAAAATCGACTTTATTACTGCCAAGAAGTTCATGGTGGTCATTTTGAACAACTTAAATAAAGGTACTTAACAGCCAGATTCTCCAACGCTAGTCCGGTCTAATTTGACAACCAAAAGTTTTAAACTGACAGGTGTAAGAATAAGACAACTAAGCTTTATACTATGAATTTATTCCTAGCTTTTTCGCAAATTTATAAAGAAAAGGGCAATTTTAATACGTACTTTCAACAATAATAGAACTACATTAATTACAGCAACTCGTTCCCAGATAAAAATCATTTGGAAATCAAGCAATTTGCTGAAATATCAGAATAATTCACAAGTTTTTAATGACGACTTATTAACAATGACAAGACAAAAACCTGTCCAGTACTAAATCTTAAACCTCCTTAGTGAATTTGAACGTATATGTTTAATTTCTTTTTCACGATTTTTAAATTTTATAGGCTTGCTATTTAAAAACGAATTAAGATACAGACCTCAGGTTTGCGGTAAAATGTTTCATTTTTGAATACCTTTAAAATCAGGTACTACACGACAAAGGGTTGCATTTAAAATGTTTGACTTAACTCCCTAGCGTCACTCCTCAAAAGTTAAATTGCATAAACAAGTAGATTTATTAACGAATAAGGTACACCTAAAATTTAGTCTCTATTTTTACTAATAGCCAAGATATTTGCCCATAATAAGACTTTTCGAATACCCTGTATAGCAAATACATATACAGCTATATTTTAGTCGTAATTCTCTTCTCTTTTTCTGCCAAATTAGAATTTTGCAGGAACAATCCTAATACATTAGCAAACTATATGAAATTCAATGTTCAGTAAAATTGTACTCCGTGCCTTATAGACCCTTTCACTTTCAAAACAAAATTTAATTTTTTAAAATTTTAAAGAAATCTAATAGTTTCAGTTTTTTATCCAGAAGACTAAAGACAGAAAACTACAATCCCCCTAGTTGGTTAAAAATAAATTGCTTATCGAATTTGAAGCAGCCTCAGTTTGCAATAATTGAAAATATTCTGCATAATTTAAAAAATCGGTCATCTAATTATCATATAAAATTTTGTTTCCCAATCTAAATAACTTTAATTTATTTAAATACCAATTATATTGATATTAAAATTCTATATAATTTTAACATATTATTATTTAATTTTATGTTTCTCCATAATCGGTGTGAGATATTAGATATGATGTAAAAATATATTTTAGGCTGCGTCAAAAAAGTTTACCATGTGTAGGTACATTCTTTTTACACCAAATTTTTGAACCATTTTATTCTATTACGGTATAGAATAATTCTAAACTCCATAATCATCCATGAACATTTTGACAACTTGGAAAAATATCTCCTCAGCTGTACTAAAATCATAGCGAATAACTGCCATCTTCTTTTAACTCCTGCATAACAATAAGAAATCGAACTTTCAGGAATTATTCTTGCAACAAAAAAGCATAAAAATACAAGTACTTATTTAGTTAAAAAAGCACATATTCTCATCTTTGTCCCACACAATGAGAACTAATCTCTTGAATTTTACAGCGAATCCAAAATTGCTGTTCTTGACATATTCAAGGTATTTGACCAAGTACACTGTAAAAAATAATGATTAAATTTTAAATCAAATTCAACCCAATTTTGACTAAATCCAGGTCCACGCCAGATTGATTGAAAAAATTAACACTGCATATTGATTAAATCGAAGGATCTGTGATTAAATTTTCTTATTCAAAATTGATTAACATAACAATTAATTCTGATTACATCTTAATCAATTTTTATTAAAATTTTCTTCCATAATGATTAAATTTCCATAATACTCTAATCATTTTTTATTAAATCGTAAATCCAATGTGATTGATATGCAATCATCAGTAGCACCGCCCTTCCCCTCTCCGCCCTATAAAGTACCTGATTAGGGCGTCGATTTTATTTATTAAATGACAATACTATAATACATAAGAAAAGGGAACACATTAAAGAACAAACAGATGAAATTATATAAAAGATAGGTAATGCAAATTCCCAAAGCATGGGAATTGTTTGTCCCATATCATAAAGAAAAATCCGGGGAGGTGAGGCGTGGACCTGGATTTAGTCAAAATTGGGTTGAATTTGATTTAAAATTTAATAATTTTTTTTTACAGTGTAAAAGTTGAAAATAATTATATGAAGTAAAATCACGAAAATTATTTACTCATCTGTAAATAAATACATAAAACACTAATGATGACCTGGCATGACAAATCTTTTCTTTGAAAATACATGGAAAATAACTTACATTGGTGCATGAGTTCCTCCAAGGGATTGGATTCAAGATCTGAGATTTTTGCGTATTTCTTTTGTTTTTGAAACATAATTTCACCAACATGATGTAACAACAAAGTTTTTAAAAGAATATTCGTAAAATTTTAGAACAGGTTGACCACTTCATTCGTTATAACCTCACATTGCACATTGCACTACCACAGAAACCGCCATACCTACTGCCGATTAAATGGAATTTTTGCAGATTGCAGCGGGGTGGATGGATATCGGTACTCCCTTGTGATTAAAAGGTTGCGTACTGCGCATGTGTTGGCGGCTTGGTTTAGAAGCTTGAGTATTTTTTAGTCAGTAGGTGATTGATACTGATTATTGTGATTATTTTAACAAGGAAATATGATTTAAAATGTTTGTCTTTTTTATGCATTTGATCAGTATCGATTTAAAGTAATCGAGAATGAGTAATTTGTTTGAATCATAACGAAGATTATGAAACTGATTTAGAAAATAATTACAAATTAAATCAAAAAATTTAATCCTGCCAATAAAATCAGTGGTTGTGGTTAATCAACTGGATTTTTTACTGTGTACGTATTTAGTTAAAAAAGCACATAGTCTCATCTTTGTCCCACACAATGAGAACTAATCTTTTGAATTTTACAGCGAATCCAAAATTGCTGTTCTTGACATATTCAAGGTATTCGACCAAGTATGGCACGCGGCAGCACTCCTTTCTTTGGAATTTTCATATAATTTTAAAGGTGCGTTTCCTATGGGGCGGCTGACGCACGCGGCTGCCGCACAGCGTCTGACACGAACGGCTGCTGCCAGTATATCCATTTGACGTTGACGCTTGCGTCTGAGGCTCGGAAAGAAACGGAGAAATTAAATTGTCACATGAGCAGTATTAGGCGTCAGACGCTGTGCGGCAGCCGCGTGCGGCAGCCGCGTGCGGCAGCCGCGTGCTTCAGCCGCGTGCGTCAGCCGCGTGCGTCAGCCGTCCCATAGGAAACGCACCTTAAAACCACGTTCTCTGTCGCTCAAAAATCCATCAATTATATGCCTATCCTTATGAATTGCCTTGTTCTACAAAAAAAAATTATCTTCGCTTTAGTTACAAAGCCTAATGGGATTTTTCAAACTCAAAGAACATATTGAACTGGAAGCACCGTGTGGAACGCAGAACTGGGCAAACGTACATTCTAGCAGGACTGTAGCCGAATAGCGAAACTGTTTATTTACAAATAGGCACAATTACTTATTATATCACTCAGACAGTCATACTGTTGCTTTTAGAGGTAGCTCTGAGGCGGAATTCTTGAAGGTCGCACACAGAGCTACTCATCTTGAACCAACAAACCATGATAGGTCAGCGGTATCACGACTTGGTTATCCAGCCCAATATTGCCATTGCCCCATTTGCCATAGATATTGACACTGATTTCGTTTTGGTAAACCATAATGCTCGGTCCCACCGCACAGTCATTGTAAGTGAGAGGTTGGAACCTGGCATATCTCGAATAAAGAAGCCTTCTCGATCTCCCGACTATAATCCCATTAAGCACTGGGACTGTCTCCAAAGAGCTTCGTGCTCGAAATCACTAGACTGTTGACGAGGTGTTGGGTAGCTAGAGAACAAGAAGTTATTCTTTTACTAATTTTTAGTTCTTGGAGCAAGAGATGTACCTTTAAAGTATTGATTTTGCATTGGAAAGGTCAACATTGCTATTTTTTGGCTTTAAGTATTTCTTCTTACATTTTAAGAATTTTGTACAGTGTGTAATAGTAGCCTTCTGACGTACATGGTCGTTATTTTTTTTATACCCCCTGTACGCAGCCTTAACTAACGATCATAATGATTTTATTTCC
Organism: Philopedon plagiatum; assembly: GCA_963971165.1. Lineage (NCBI taxonomy): Eukaryota > Metazoa > Arthropoda > Insecta > Coleoptera > Curculionidae > Philopedon > Philopedon plagiatum. Next base: position 23,301,134 of record OZ020197.1, on the reverse strand, counting down.
AATAAATTAAAATTTTAATACTCTTATTTATGTATTTTTCCTATTTTGGATTTAATTAATTAATGCAAATTATTTTATATTAGGAGCGCGACAATTAAAATATTATTTAATTTAGTAGGGTCCGAATATTGTCACATCAAGCCGTTTACGTCATCACGTGAAAACCTTTAACATAGCCGTGTGTGCTAGCAACAGAAAATAGTCTATGAACTTAACGAAGATGATCCTAATTGTCGGATAGAATTAGCGAAACTCTTATGAACCTATGCCACAATAATTCAATATTTCATCGCCCAATTCGGTTAATGGATGAAGCTACATTTTGTCTAAGTGGCACCGACAAAATTGTAGGTATTGGAGTAACCCATATTGGATGTTAAAAAAGAGCCCATACACAACATCCACAAAAAATAACTGTCTGGGCGGAAATAGTTAATTTTAGGGTGATAGGACCATTTTTCTTCGAAGAAAATTTTAATGGAAAAAGATATTTGGAATTTCTTTAACACGAGCTAATTCCTGCTCCTGTTTTAGTGTTTTCTATTGGAAGCCATCCTGATTTACCTAACGGTAACCTCTGGTATCAACAAGACGGTGCACCGCCGCATTTCGCACGACCCTTTAAAGAACATTTAGAAACTGTTTATCCACGGCGATTGATTGCCAGAAGGGGTTTAATAGAATAGCCTGCCAAATCCCCGGATCTGACACCATTGGATTATTTCTTATGGGGATATTTGAATCAAAAGGTCTATGTTACAAGGCTGCATAATTTGGACGATTTGAAAAATATAATTAGGTTAAAGATTAGAAGAATTTCTGAGGATGTCATTCAAAATGTTTTAAATTAATCTGTAGACTTGCTTATTGTCAAGAGGTCCATGGGGGGCATTTCGTGCTTTTAATTCAATGATTTTATTTTATTTCTTAATTTTAATTGTAAAATTTAAAATTTAATAAAAATACGTTTTTTAAATTTTGACCTACTTTATTTCGAAAAAAAAATAGAGTTTAGGTATAGGGTATGCTACATGAAATATGCTTAGAATTTCCTGTAGAATTGAATGCTAATAATATGCTATAAAAATAGAGTGTTTCATTTCAAAAACCGCCGATGACGTCATATGACATGATAATCGCATGAGTATATATTAATTTATGTCAAACAAAGAAAAATTCGAAATAAAAGTTTACGTGTCCGAGGGTTTTCCGAAAAAGTTTTCCATGAATTGTTAGCGAATTTATGCAGTTCATTTGCCGCTCACTGTATATTTATTGTCCTATTAAGTTGTATTTGTAGTTACGTCATCAATTCAGCATCCAGATTAGACAAAAAATATAATCTTCTCTCCCTTTCTCATATTATAAGTTAAATTAAAAAAACAATTGGTAGTGCTTATTGTCTGCAGGTATTTTGAGAATCTTGTTAGCCCTTTCAATGTCATTTGTTAGCTTTTTCATTTTCCTCCACTCTGCAAGGTCCTCTAGAATGGACAAATAAATTTTTACCCAATTTCACCTTAATATTTTCCCATAGTATGTGTACAGCTTTCTTACTGGTAAACCACTAACTTGATTATATTAAATACCGTAGAAGAAATAAAACAATAAATTGGGATTACCGAAATCCTGTATTAATTATAAATGACCATTCGAAGATCTAGATTTTCATTAAATAAACATAATATATTTTGGACTTTCTTTACGACTTTAATTACAGTTATAGTAGTATAATTATCAAAAAAAACTTGTTCTAATTAACATATGGTATTGCCGATGTTATATTAAATTAATGCATAACGAATTAATATGCCGACATTTAATGCATGCAGATTTAAGCACATTTATGAATGGACGAGCTTTAAATTTTATCTAAAATAATGGTATGTATTAAATTACGGAATTTTTATTACTGAACATACACGGTCTTTAGTTTAAATGTGAAACTCTGTATTATTTAATATAAAAATATTAAATTTCGTCCCATATCAAGGCCGTTATTCATCAGATAGCCTTAACTCAAATTTAAAATTGCTTAAATTGGTATAACATATAACAAATTTTAATAATGGTTTCTTTCATCGTAACTGAGTTTCATTCTTTTAATTCTACCACCAAAACGTAAGGGGGTGACTTCGTCTTTTCTGTGACTTATTAGCAAAATGATACGAAACCATTCATTCCTAACTAGCCTTTTGTTTAGTTGAGCATACTGATCTCACATCTGGGGAGCAGTATTACCTTCTACACTTGATTCTATCTAGGCAAACTCAAACACTATGTTAAGCAATTATGTGTCGCTGAACAGGAACATTTTAAAATTATTTACCCTCCAGAATTAGGGCCTTATATAGCTGTGACACTCGGATAACAGCTGTTGATGGAATTGTTTCAAAGTATGTACATGGGGATAGCCTTAAGAATTTTGGAATTTATTTGTTTATACTGTTGCGCAATTTTTTACAATCTTAAAAATTTGTATGTAGATGCTTTAATAAATTTGACAGATTACATTTTACTCTACTAATAGCAGATACACCAGACCTGTTTCAAATATTGCTATTGCCACTTTTACTCAGCAAATGGTTCATATCCAATTATCAAGTACCCAGTAGAAACATATTTCAGATTAATAAATATATATTTTTAAAGGCACAAAACAAAAACATCAGAGGCATCTTTATTGATTTAATTACCAAATCAATACAATCTATATGCAACAAATGTTCCGAGAACCCACTTACTTAAGTAGGAACCTTTTAAGGAATATCTTGAACTCTTGACTTAAGTACATTTTTACCTTTTATCTTTCACTTCCCACGAATATACATTACAAAGCTCCAAGTAAATTACAAAATGTTAATTTCTTTTACCTCATAATCGATATACCTTTGTTATTTGATCAGTTACATTGTTACATTGTACGAATCAGATTAGAAAATAATCAGTGTGACTTAGAAATTTAAATATTTATTACAAATTATAATAATAATGTAATGGGTGTAAATCAATTGCCGTGATACATGATTTTAATTGAACATTAGATATTTGCATGATATGTATAACTTGACGTAAACGTTGTGTTGTATGACTGTAATCAGTTATATGTAAATGGAATTTATATTTAATGGCCAGCAACATTCAATTTAACCATAATAGGCCAAGCAACAGAGCAAAATATTAGCGATTTTTTGACATTAATCCTATTAGAAAATCGCCTGTGCCATCATCTGAAAGACGATCCGTAGATAATTCCCGTTATATTTCCAACTCTGAACTTTTTTCCATTAATTTGTTATAAACATTTTTAAGCAAAAAATCGCGATTTTTTAGTTTTTAGCTTATAAAATGGAAAGTAATCAAGCAATCAGACGATTTGTAGAGAATAAAAATACGAATAAAATGAGAGGTAGAACAATCGGATAAGTAGCAACGGAGAAAATCCGGAAAAACCATTTTTTTTATAAAATTCATAAATCAGCCATTTTTAAACTTAGAAGGCTCAAACTTTGGGAAAAAGTAGAAATCTATGGCTACTCTATATGTGCAAAACCTCGACGCTGTCCGACGATTAGTTTTGCCACTATCGTCATTTTAATTTTTCAATACACTATTTTGCAACAGGTCTGGATGCTCTATGAATCGTCCGATTTTAATTATTGAAACGGATTTGAAAAGTACAAGGTTAATTGAATAAAATGTATATTCTAATTTTTCCACAAAATGCTACGAAACCGGTTGAAAATGCACGTAAAGATGCGTGAAAATGGCCGAGCGCGCGAAAGCGGTCGAGTAGCGGGAGAGCAGCGGAGCGAAGGGGAGCCAATATTCAAGTCAAGTCAAGTCAAAATAAGCTTTATTGTATAAGAATAAAAATTCTCGTTAACAAAGCAACCTTAAGTAACTTATAACTAATAAATAAATACATTTCACTTCATAAAATCAAAAATTCAAAACGAGGTACTATGGATATTGTAATATCTCCTCTAAAGTAGCCATTAGATATTGTATAACTTGGCAAATGTATAATAAGATTTTTCATATTGCTCATTTCCAAATCTAAATCGTCAATTAAATACACATAATAATAGTTTACACTATAAATCAATTTAAAAAGTTGATATATATATATATATATATATATATATATATATATATATATACATATATATATATATATATATATATATATATATATATATATATATATATATATATATATATATATATATATATATATATATATATATATATATATATATATATGTATATATATATGTATATATATATATATATATATTTATATATATATATATATATATATATATATATATATATATATATATATATATATATATATATATATATATATGTATATATATATGTATATATATATATATATATATTTATATATATATATATATATATATATATATATATATATATATATATATATATATATATATATATATATGTATATATATATGTATATATATATATATATATTTATATATATATATATATATATATATATATATATATATATATATATATTTAAACAGAATTTAAATATTTATCATATGCACATGCATTGCTTCATTTTGTATGAAATGAATTCCATTCGGCCATTTTCACGCATTTTTACATGCATTTTCAACCGGTTTCGTAGCATTTTATGGAATAATTAAAGTATACATTTTGTTCAATTATTAAACTTTTACTTTTCAAATACGTTTCAATAATTAAAATCGGACGACCCATAGAGCATCCAGACCTGTTAGTTGCAAAATAGTGTATTGAAAAACTAAAATGACGATTGTGGCAAAACTAATCGTCAGACAGCGTCGGGGTTTTGCACACATAAAGTAGCTATAAATTACTACCTTTTTCCAAAGTTTGAGCCCTCTACGTTTAAAAATGGCCGATTTATGAATTTAAAATAAAACTCTTAATTTTCTGGTTTTTCCGGATTTTCTCCGTTCCTACTTATCCGATCGGGATGTTCGACCACTCATTTTGTTCGTATTTCTATTCTCTACAAATCGTCCATTTACATCATTAAGATTGCTTCATTAGTTTCCATTTTATAAGCTAGAAACCAAAAAAATCGCGTTTTTTGCATAAAAATGTTTATAACAAATTAATGGAAAAAATTTCAGGGTTGGAAATACAACAGAAATCATTTACGGATCGTCTTTTAGATGATGGCACAGACGGTTTTCTAATAGGATTAATGTCACGACAAATCGCTCTATTGCTTGGCCTATAATAATATTGTACGATTTGGATCGTTGTAGAAATTCATGAGTTATGTAAGATCCTGTCGAGTAAAGTTCAGACGGTCATATTAACTTGGTTTCAGTCGATCAAGAAACAACATGGAAACGAAAAACACAATTATTAGCACGATATGTTTTTTTAAAACAAGGTGAAATAAATAATACCGGTACAGAAACACTCTTTGCCAACAATGAAAACATAATCTTTAAATTTTTAGAGTTATGTCAAAGCGGGAGGCTTCTTAATAGGTAAAGCACTTTTTTTCAAAGCCTTGCCCCTGTTATTTTGCCACTGGCCATTCTTAATATAATAATGAATTCATCAATAGTCATGCATATCTGCATTACTACTAAAACATACACTAAAATACTAAAGAAATAAGAACAAACTAACAAAAAATTAAGTCGTATACGAAAAGTATGAGGGCCAGGTGTTTTTTCTATCTAGCAATTTTTATTAGCACTCACTTAAATAAACCTATTTTTCCACCACCCAACAAAATAAATGTACAAAACAATAATAACTATTCTAGCAGCAGCAGAAACTTTTAAGAAAACTACAATTGTATTTTGAATCCAATGACTAGTAGTCAGTCGTTGGGAAAAATTGCTATTTTTAAAGCAAGCTCTGGGTATCTTTTTAAATTCTTTTAATTTGTTGGATGATATTAAAACTTTCAAAGTTAGTCACTTTGATGCAATACGGAGCAGCAATAGCATGTGTAAAATATGTGCACAATGCAATTTTGTGCCGCAATAGGGAATATGCATATAACCCAAATAAATCTGAAATATATTTTTTTATATTCTCTACATAAATTAAATGTTTATGGCGGTTGCTGTTATTCATTTATTTTGGTCTTTATTAACAAAAAAAAAAGGATTTAAAACTGCAAATTTTCCCGCGAATTTCGAAACTTGTAAAACGAGATCTCATTGGCTGTGTCGTCAAAACTGACCTTATGACTCATCATGAGTATATGGCGAATTCCAGTGTTGTAGAGTCATCAATAAAAATGGTATTAATGCGTAACTCATCCAATGAAATATCCCTGCACTTAAAGTAGAAGGTTCCTAAAATCTTATTCATGTATACTTCAAGCCGAAATCGGTCCAGGAACCTTTCAATTTTGCAACAAAAATTGGCACTTCTGCGAAATTTTGACATAAATGATCTTAATAAGTTCGAGTAAATAAACGCAATTCTTTATTTTCCTGGCAATCTTCGAAAATTGAAAAATTTGTCCCCGATGAAAATAAACCCATTTATTTATAACTTTACCGAAGAAATAAGCGATTTAAATTAGTGGGAGGTATTCCTAGATAATTAACGGATAAAATAAACCCAAAAATAATCACTAAATAGGGTAAATAGTGTGGAATAATGTCGGTTAAAAATAGGATCTGTCGGAAAAAATCAAGAAAATTCGAATTTTACCACTTAAATACGCTCCTGGATGACCCTTTCGGTATTCGTTTTAAAGTGTGATTATCCCTTTATAAAATAGGGCTGAAAAATTGGGAAAAAAATTAGATAGGAAAAAATACAGAGTGATTCAAATGTTCCGATGTCGAGGGTAAAAAAAGTTAAAAAATCGAAATTTAATCAGCGATTCCTATAGAGAATGAAGAAACTAAAAAATATGAATATCATATACTTCGACGAGCTCTTTCCGATGACGTATATGGGATTTTAATTTGAACCATTGTGACCCCACAAAAAATTAAAAACCGTGAAATATTTGGATCAAAAATCTAAATTTCCCGTTTTTTTTAAATATTTCCATTTTCCAGTGATTTTAGGTTTAAGTAAATGTATTGCAAAAATAGTATTTGAGATTTTAAAGTTTCACTTATCAGTCCGTTTTTCGATCTGACGTTTTGTTTTCGAGTTATTAGGTATCAAAGAGGGGTCTAGAAATGGCATTTTTCGACCTAAAACAATTCAAAAGAATTACTTGCCATTTTCTGATCCTCACCAGTTTCAGTGGAGTTCTGAAGATCCCGGTCCCCTACAATCTCCAAAAATTTACATCGATTTAATTCACATTAATTTGCGACCTGTACCCGATTTCAACCGAAATCGCGGAAATTTCGACTTTGATGTTTAATAGCTCCGAAATGAAACATCCTGTATAACTGAATTTTTTACCGAAGCTAGTTGAACTATTCCTCTATCAACCCAAAAAATTCGATTTCTCTCACTCTGACTGTTTCCGAGAAAATCAAACCTGTTCGACTTTGAGTTAAGCTTTACGTTAACCTGTAGATTTTTGCTGATCTCCTGACGTCACTTTTCACTAAAGACAAATGGCTGCTTTTTAAATTGTAATAAATTATACCGAAAAGTAAACATTTTTTGTAACTAAATTATTCTATATAGTAATTTTCTTCAAAATATTTTTTTTGCCTTCCTAAAACGATTTATGCAATAAAAAAAATATGTGAATATTTCTTATTTCTATTTCACATAATAACATTGCTTCGAGTTCCTTCGTATAAAGCGGCTTTAGCAAAATATTCAAAAACCTTAAAGCAATTTAACACATAAACAAGATCTACATAAATTTAAGAACATACTATTGGACTGAAAACATTTAAATATCTGCAGAAAGCAAATACGAGCACCACACCAATGTAAATTCTGTCCATTAGAAAGATTTAAAGTAGTTAAAACAAGTGTAAAGTAATAATAGCTCTAAAGGACTTAATAGTTAAAATAAATGCCACTCGAGATGTCACTTTAAAGTAGTTTTATGAATAGTCGAACGACGTGACGCGTCGGCACTAATATTCCTTTGAAATTTCATCAAGCAGATGTGTGAAATGCTAAATTCATTTGTTTTTAACGTAATGTAAAATTAATTATAAATAACAATATATTATACCTGTGACAAATTAAGTAACGACGTTGATTCCTTTATTTTCGCGATTTAATAGCTTTTTGAATAATACATCAATTAACATTTTAAATTAAATATCATTCTCGTCGTAAAAATAATGTTATAAAAAATCGATGGTGATTAAAAACAAATCTCTAAATGATGGTATTTAACATACTGTTTGTTAATAGAAGATAATTTACAACAGAACAATTAATAAAGTTTCCTCTTCCTGATAGTGATACCTTTAACGCAATAAACAAACAGCCTGCAAGCTTAAAAAACTATTCAACGAACAAATACTAACAGTACAATTTTAACCTCTCCAAAGGCTGTCCGCGCGCAATAGAAGTAATATTTCGGCCAACAATAGAACCCATTGAATTAAGTTTTTTTATTATTTATCAAATAACTTATATGTTTTATTGGAGTGTTTATTTTAATTGACATGGACTTGATAATATAAGGATTATTGACTTAATTTTTAGATTTTCTATTTAAACTGTAGTTCTTGTTCGTTTAATAAAATGTATTGTAATTTGAATCAGCTATTTTTCGCCCAATTATATTTAGGCATTCTCATCAAATAGTTTAATTTTTTGGCTCTAACAATTCTATACTTTAAAGAATAAGAGAAATTTATTGATTTCCAATAATATTTTGGTCATTGCAAAAATGGTAATATAGTTTTCAAAGAAGTAGGAATAATTTTGAATTTCAATATTAAGTCTATACTTAAGGAATATCTTTTTCTGAATTATTTCAATAATGTTTGGTTGAGACAATATTAACTTTAATATAACTAATGTGACAGTGCTCAAAAATAATACCATTATTGAAAATACCATACCAGTTTTTTCCCTCTTCGCGATCGCCGAATCCTTCAGTAAAGGACACAATTTAAATATTAATTCCAACAATAAAATTAAATTTGACAAAGTCAAAAAATACTGCCACAAAAATTTTGCAAAGGTAAACGGTAAAATAATTAGGAAGTAATATTACCTTAAGTTATAATTTGTTGTGTTAATAAAAATGATGTTATATCTTTTAAAGTGGTGGATTTAGGTATAGGATGTGCAAAAAGGTTAGCGTAGAATTAGAAAACAAATCAAAAACTAATACTATTCCATTTAAAAAAATGGCGCATTGCTCTGTACTGACTTTGTGACGAACCCTGTATACTCAAAACTATTTTTTAATATAGACTAAAAAGAGATCTACAAACTTTATTTGAAACATTTTTTGATCAGAGGCAACGTTTCCGAAATATTGGTGGGGTTCAGAACTTTTTGAACACAGTGTGTAAATTTTTTTCAACAATTTAATTTCAACTTGTGCGGTAATACAACTAAAAATTAAAATTAAAAAAAAATTACTATATTCCAACGCACACTATCCATTGCAGAATCAATACAAACATTAAATCAGGTTAATGACAATAGAACATGATCAATGAACACAAAATATTATGTGATAAACAAAAGAATATTAGGCAAAGAAGAAACTCAGGTAAGCATTGAAATTATTAAGGATATTTACGAGTATGAACTAATTCAACGCAACAAAGAAACCTGTGGGTCAAAAATGTAGTCGTAGCAACATTTTTTATGCCCCTAGATGTGTATAAATGAGCTACGAGCAATATTAGGCTGCGAAAGAACAAGACTTGCATATGAGACTAGTGAAACAAAAGCAAGACAAAGATAAATACTAATTGTAGGTCTATACATTTGAGACCAAGACGAAGACTGAATATGCAAGACTAAGGCCATATCTTGATCTTGCTCATCACTACTAATTTAGATGCTTTTTCTCGCGGACTGGATTAAGCTGCGGAGTGGATATAATTTCCACGTTTAACTTCGCTTATCGGATTATTCTTCGCTTTTTAAGCTGGTTTTTTCATTGTTTTTTCCAGCGATCATATAGGTACTTTAAACTTTATACTATCAAAACACCAACAACACTCTTCAAGCTCTTAGCAAATAATCCCTCACTGACTATGTAATCTTCTTGCGGAAAGAGTCCCTTATCCCCCTCATCTTCACATCACCGTGGCTACCAAGGGATATCATCAGACCCGGCCGCACTCTGGTCGTGTTGCCGCATTGAACTTCCCTTGAATGGGGGTCGTAATGTGTGTCTTGTAAAGGTGTATATGTTAGACGTGTACATGTTAGTTAATTTTGTAGTTAAGTGATGTTGTGACCGTATTATTAAAATAATAAATATATTTCAAAGTATTCTTCGCTCGATCACTGAGGTTAAACAAAGCCCAGCACGGTTGGTACTTGGCTGGGTCACCGCTTGGGAACGCCGTGTGTCGCCGCTCCAAACAAGGAAGGTGGTAGAGAAATTCGTAATCGGCCGAGGTGGTACCACCCCACACATCCTCTTAAAGGGCTGGTGAAATCCCTGCTCTGGATGTGTGCATCGGATTTCTCCAGTACATACACGGTACATAGTACTTAGGTTTCGGTCTTCGTCAACCGTGGGTGTTAGAAGATAAAAAAATATTACTTTTTATGCACAATAAGACGAGTTAATAATTATTTTCTTTATTTCCCATAAAATACCTTGTTATTTTCCCCTTTCAACTTTGAAGAAGTAATTTATTAAAGACAATCTAATCATAAATCTGTGTAAATTAATGATGCATGTTAACATTATTGACCCCAAACGTAATGGTTAGATTATTACTAAGAAATTACCAGTAAAATATGCAACATTAGCGACGTAATGACTCGCTAATAGCCCTGCCTAATTAAAATTACCCAATAGTATTTCATTTTTAACTGAATAAGAACATTGTTGATGAAAATATTAGTATCACGACCAACGTGAATAAGAAAGTCAATACCAGGTAATGAGAAAACATTTAACTAAGTACCTAATAAATTTACGTAATAAGTGGCGATTTACGTCGACGCCATTATTCTGCACCCTACCATAACGTGTCATTTACATACTTGCAATACCTTGTCTAAATACCGATAGTTTTTAAATTCATTTAAAATGTAGACAGGGCCGGAATTAACTTTTTGCCGTCTATAAGTCACTTGTCACTTTTTGACTTTTAATAAGCTTCTGATCTATCAGCTATAGGTCATAATAATCATCAGTGTTGGGTTTGAGACAGTTCAATAAACAACCATAATGAGCTAGGTTAAAAAATTATAATTTATAAAAAATTGACACCCTGTATCTTGGTTACTATAAACTTTGGAATCAGGCAAGATTAAATAAATCGCATCATTTTGACATTAGGAATCTGCTGTTGCTTGAGTGTGTGCCCCATTACTTTTGGACCACCCTGTATACAATTTATAACTGGACATTTAGACATATCGGAAAACACATTTCATGTGAATATAAATTATTGGATGCTTACCATGTATAGTAATAAGCACGTTAAAAAAGTATATAACAATATAATAAGGCTAAGCTACTTCTACAATAAAAAAAAACTGAATGGACATGAAAAACTAATGTTTCTGTCGATTTTTAGTAATTAATATACATTAACAACAACGCAATTTAGGTGTACACAGATGCATTTAAAAGAAGTCAGGGCTCTCTTGTTTAGTAACCCTTGCCCAGTCTAAAACAGAGTAGAGTAATGAAAATGACAAATAATGACACTATACAAACACAGTCAAGTCAAGTATAAAAAAATTGTGAAGTGACAGAAATGACAGTGCATCTGTTTACTTGTAATATAATGTAAGATCAAAAACAATGTATACAACAAAGAACCTAAAAATTATAAATTTAAACTAAATGCATGAGAAACGTGTCCACTTTCTACTTCCAAACATGTTCCTCTTCTTCTTTTTGCAGCATCAAAAACATTGGTTAGCACTTGGGGGGGACTTGTTAATCTCTTGAAATTTATTTGTAATTCTGGCCCGTAGGTCTTCTAAATTTTCACAAGGTGTTTTGAAAACCGAATTTTTAATGTGTGGCCATAAAAACGCCGCACGGTGTGAGATCGGATGACCGTGGTGGCCACCTAACTGGCATATTACGACTAATGTCGGTCTTCGAAAAATTCTTCCAAAAAATTTAAATTACCAAGAGTTACGTGAATTGTTGCGTAGCGCCGTTCTGCTGGACGTAGCCTTGGCGCATCTCTTCATCGTCTAATGTGTTTACAAAATTTTCTAAAATTTTATTTCGGTATCGCGCCGAATCGAGAGTCCCTTCAAAAAACATCGGTCCAATTAACCTTCTTGTCGATATGGCCGCCTACATGCCAACTTTCTGTGAATGCAGAGGCTTCTCTATAGAGAAATGAGGATTTTCAGAACTTCACATTCTCAGAATAGAGAGAGCTTAGATGATAAGCGTGCATACGGAGGTCTCATGCCAGGATTGTATTGCAGGTCCCGTAGGATACATTTACTTGCTGGCTTAAACGCCAAATAGGGGTCTATGAGTGTTCATTAAAAATTTGCCTCATTTATTCTACTTTTTATGCAGTGCAAACTTTGGGTCTCCCACTGCCTTCCTTTCTATTCACACTTCCTGTTTCTCTAAACCAAATCACAGATCTAGTCGAAACTCGGCGAAACTAGTCGAGATCCATGACTATGTGTGGAAATTCTGTTTGAAAATCGGCGTCCCGTGTTGAATAGATCCAATGGCCGTTAGCCATTCTACCATTTCTAAGGTAAATTTCGATCATAAAAGCTTTTTGTTATGCCGTGAATACCGTATTTAATATTTAATTTTCTTAAAAATAAAAACTTTAGAACTTGACAGTCCTCTTTTTCATTCACCTATACCTTTTACCTATGTTACCTTTCAAGAGCTATAATTGAAGACATGCGTGATTGATAGATTCCACGGCATACTTTAAGGTATTTTTTATCTTACGTTAATTATGTAGTTTAAAATTAGCTATTGGCTTTGAATGCCATTTCTTCATTGTTCTCGTGTTTGTTAAATTACAGGGTTTATCGTACAAAAATTTCAAAATTTCTGATTCAACTCACTTGCAATCTATTTCGGAACAGGAGCATTCGCTCGGAACGTCAAACGCGAGCGCGCATATCGTGATTTTTAAGCGGATGGAGTTGTATTCGATCAGTTGCATTCACCCAAAACTGATAATATTCACTTACTAATTGAATTCTTGTTCGGCTCGTGTCCTTAACCTCATTATTTTGAGTAGACCGAAATTCAATCGTGTAAAGTACAATGACGTTGGTGCCGGCGGGGGGAAAACTTTTAGTTAACCACTTGTTGTTAATGAAGTCACACGAGGCTCGAGAGAGACGGCGACGCAACAATCTTTCCGCCGGCACCAACGTCATTGTACTTTACACGATTGAATTTCGGTCTAACTGCCAACACAGCCACACAATCGTTAAATCAAATAGGTACCTATCTACTGTTGTCAAGAGTGTTGTAAGAGTGTAAGCCACTACACACCAAGTTGTGTTGATAACATGAGAGGAAGTCCTATTGAAAATTTGTATTCCAATCATTTCTTTGTTATTACTTTACTTACTTATTCAAGGTTTACACTCTTTATTTCCTCTTATAAACCTTATTTGTAGGTGTAAGCTATAAAATAGTAAGACTTTAAGATGATGGAAATAAAAATTTTATATAGGCATGAAAGATACGTGAAAATTGCTTCCATTCTCTTCACATTTTATCGTTCCTTTCTGGTCTATTACAAAATGACATAAACATTTGGGTAGATCATTCATTCGTTATATTATTCCCGGTAGTGGTTAGTGTACTTTCTTTTATTGCGGCAACTCTTGATATTCTTTGGTATAAATGCCATATAACCTTAGCGCTTATTTCACACTTAAATTTCCTTGGGATATAAAAACTTTTTTTAAGTAGTCCCTTATTAAAATTTAAAATTCATCTTCTGTAAATCTCTTTTTGATGTAAAAGGATATTATTTCTTTTTTATTGCCTCGTTTCGGAAGGAAATTTTAATATGTTTGGAATTAATTCGCAGTCTGTCTGTTCATATATCTGTTTGCTACAGCTTTTAGAATCACTTGATTCTAGAAAGCTGCATGGCGTAGTCGTTATAGATATTAACCCTGAGAAGAATCAAACAAATTCACTAACGATAAATCACTAGATCCGCTAGCATTTAAAATCTGTCTATTTTGAAAATTAGATGTGGGTTTGGGTTTAGAGTTACAGGTTGAATTAAACAAGTATAATGAAAAGACCATATGGATGAAATTACCTGCTGGAAAGTGCGAACTTAGGAGAAAAGTTAATTTACGTTAAAGATGTCGCAACGGAAGAAAATGGGTATTTTATTTTTATTATAAAATATTTATGGTAGCTCAGTATTTGTATTTCGTTTATAGGGTCAAGAGCAAGTTACGATGCCTTTACCAGGGGCGAACTATTTGAGATACTTGGAAGCTGTCCTTCCGATAATTTTTAAAAATGAAATGCAGATATTTACAAAACGAAATTAAAAAAAAAACTGTGTGTGGACTCTCTATATTACTAATTATACTTTTTACCTTAATACACCATTATAATTCAAAAAACAAAAACATACGTTTTGGCCAGGCATTTTGAAAAATTCACCTGTGTGTGCCGACGCAGAAGAACATCGTCTTGGATTTTACATAGAAATAAGTAAGAAAGTTCCTGTATAACTAATTACTACTTTATTACTGCAGTAGTTCATAAAATCGCGCTTATAAATAATATTTTTAGATTTTGCAGGCAACAAGGCAGTTGCTGATTCTTCAGCAGCCCTCTCAGCATTAAATCTTTGAAAATTATGCACACACATATTTGTAATCAAATACCTTAAAAAATTTAATGCAACCTTGAAATTTAAATTTTTGATTCTATTGTGTGTTATCGTAGTAACTAAGTTACACCAGGTTACACTATATTTACTGATTTCCGCCTTTGAAAAAACAACCTCCTTTTTGTTTATCTATATATCGTATATAGGAATAAAAATCTTTAGTTTTAAGGCTAATGAAGATAATTTGAAATAAAAAATAGCGTATACGGTCGTAACAAAAAAAACCCTAGTGTGGAACAATCTTCATTCTCCCGATTTGAGATACGTTTATATCTTGGTATATATAACATGTTGAAATAATGCTTCTTTTTTAGAGGTTCGATTCTTTTTGGTAAATTAATTATTCTGACTTATTCAAGTGTTCACCGATATTGATTCCAATAACTGGGGGTTTGTTCAATAAGTCCTGAAATTTGATAAATTAGGAAATCGTGAGCTGCCGAGCAATTCCTAATAAATTAGTAAAACACTCGTTTCTATAAGATGCTACGCTGGGGAACTGGGTGGGTACTACGTTTTATTATAGAGCTGAATCACTCTGCTCTCGCAGTAAATTCAGCAAACATAGAAGCCGTGGTAAAACGAATGACAGCACTAGCAAACTACGTTTACAATATATCCAACCCAACCAAACTGCAGCCTTTTTCATTGCATATATTAATATTAACAAATGTGGACTGTTGCCTTTTATGAAAGAAAACCTATTTGCATCAAGCTATAAACAAAGTAACTCGTAAGGTAAAAAATTAGACTGCAAATTTACCTGAGCTTAAGTAATTGAATAAAGAAACTGTTTTGACAACATGGCAGTTAATATCACAATTATTTCAATTTTACGTACTGTTTGAAAATCAGAATGTAAAAGAAAAAGGCGAAGTTCTTTGTTCAAAAGACCTTTTAACGGCATTATTACACTAATTGCTCCATTTCATTGATTGTTTGAAAACAAAGAGGATAAAATAGTAGTCTTGAAACGAAACAGAAGTTACACAATTTATGAAAATAGATTCGGATAAGTTTTTTTTTACGAAAAAATCTTGGAAGGATAGAGATAGAGAAAAAACCTTTTTATCTTTATTAAAAATGATTATGATTAGCCAATGTTAGAATATAATATCGTTCGTTGCTCTGGATAATATAGCAATTTTGCCTACAATATTTAAAATAAGTTAGCGTCAGTGGTATGATCAACTTAATAAAAATAAGAAAAAATTAAACCACTTGTTTAGATTAAATAAAAAGTTGAAAGTAGCCCATATTCTATCAATTATATTACATCTGTAAGTAAGTCAAATGGTTACAATAGACTGGAATCTTTTGTTTTTACTTTTAAATTAAAGTTTTTAACCAAGCGAATTTCTTTAGTAGTTCTTTAGAAAAAAATATTTTAGAAAATCTCTGCAAATGGTTTAATTTACAGATTGCCTAAATTGGATCACATGATTTTCCTATTAGTACCATGCAAATTACAATGTAAAAGAATGGAAAACATTAAAATAATTTAAATTACATACCTACAATGCAACCAACAAACTCTGAGTATTAAAAGTTAAACTTTTTGAAAAAAAAAACTTGGATATTTAACTTCTCACGCTCATTCATACCAAGGGACTCCAGATTATGAAACAAATAGGCTGCATGGCAAACGCTAACGGGTAGCGCCATCTCGGCAGATCTAGGCCAAGTAATACACATACCAGCGCCACCACTAAAGACATCTGTCACAATTAGTAGTGGAACGTCACCTGCAAAGACATCAAGTCACAATTGCAGGATGACCGCTAGATGGTGCGCATCTCAAAGACGATCCTCGTCAGTAGGTAATAATAAATATAAAATTCCAAATATCGAACAAAGTTCGATATTATGGAATGAACATTAGTTTTGATTTCTCTCTGGCGTCTCATCCCCGGACGCGTTTCGCCGTATCACGGCTCATCGGCGAGGCTAGAGACGACAGAGAGAAATCAAGCTCGAAGGTACTAATAGCTGTACCAGCATAAATATATGGCAAACGCTAACGGGTAGCGCCATCTCGGCAGATCTAGGCCAAGTAATACACATACCAGCGCCACCACTAAAGACATCTGTCACAATTAGTAGTGGAACGTCACCTGCAAAGACATCAAGTCACAATTGATGTCTTTGCAGGTGACGTTCCACTACTAATTGTGACAGATGTCTTTAGTGGTGGCGCTGGTATGTGTATTACTTGGCCTAGATCTGCCGAGATGGCGCTACCCGTTAGCGTTTGCCATATATTTATGCTGGTACAGCTATTAGTACCTTCGAGCTTGATTTCTCTCTGTCGTCTCTAGCCTCGCCGATGAGCCGTGATACGGCGAAACGCGTCCGGGGATGAGACGCCAGAGAGAAATCAAAACTAATGTACATTCCATAATATCGAACTTTGTTCGATATTTGGAATTTTATATTTATTATTACCTACTGACGAGGATCGTCTTTGAGATGCGCACCATCTAGCGGTCATCCTGCAATTGTGACTTGATGTCTTTGCAGGTGACGTTCCACTACTAATTGTGACAGATGTCTTTAGTGGTGGCGCTGGTATGTGTATTACTTGGCCTAGATCTGCCGAGATGGCGCTACCCGTTAGCGTTTGCCATATATTTATGCTGGTACAGCTATTAGTACCTTCGAGCTTGATTTCTCTCTGTCGTCTCTAGCCTCGCCGATGAGCCGTGATACGGCGAAACGCGTCCGGGGATGAGACGCCAGAGAGAAATCAAAACTAATGTACATTCCATAATATCGAACTTTGTTCGATATTTGGAATTTTATATTTAAATAGGCTGCAGATGTTTTCCTCTTTCGTCCCACCCTCCAATCCTTTAAATCTCGTGTCAATAGACTACATTTCCCTTTTCTTCAGACGCCCACGGTACGTTATTACTTAGGCTTGAAGTCTACGTGGGATGTCTTACATAAAAAAGCGACGTAGAGCCGCTAGCCGGACGATGTCAACAACAAGGCACGCCAGGGTTAAAGGCTGGTAGAGGGTGGAAGAAATAAGTTTGTTGAATGTAATTAGAAGTTTGTGTATGCGAGTATAGGGTCATAGTGGAAAATACGAATTAAATAAAATTATTATATACATTTTTTATTCTTATAAAAGGAAACTTTTTGTAAGTATTCCAAATAATCTCAATTCTAAAACTTTTAAAAACCGACCCGCCTTATTGTGTACTTTCATTATTCCGAGTTTTAAGAAGATATTTTTAGAATGTGTCGTTTTATTACGTATAGTTAGTGAATGATACTACCAAAAGGCCTACTAAACCTTAAAAATAATACGTAAACTCTTAATTAATATATATGTGGTTTCAAAGCTTGGGTAAAATTACCATACTTCTTAATTCATTTTCGGCAACAAATTTTTAAGAGCTCAAAAATTTTAAGGAAGTAAATGACTAAAATTCGAAGCGACTACTTTCCTCTACAGTTCATCAATTCGCAATCTAAAGAACAACATCCTGCTAAAACATTGACATATTTTTAAACTGCGAACTGATATTATACTTGTACGATCTCCTGACTGCAAGTTATAGGATGAAGTTATTTGATCTTAATCTATTCTAGCTAAAATACCTTTTTACTCCTTCAAAGCGTTTGGTAACAAGTTTATTTGCTGGATTGTTGATTACCATACGTACCTGAAAATAATAAAAATACATATTATCTTAGACTCATCCTTATTGATTCCTTAGGGTAAGAACGTTGAGAAATATTGTATTTTGGAAACAGACCGTTACTCTTAGGCCAAACGCATATTTCATTTATTCAGAATCATATAATGATTTGATAACAAAAGAATAAATACATTTTTTTAAAAGAATATTCATCTGTCCCTATTTAAAGTCGCGGTTTCATTGACTAAAATGAAAATGAGTTTCAACCAACGTATATATCCTTTTTTTTCAGTGAATAACTAATGTAATAGTAGTCAAAAGTAATACTATTATTAAATAATAGTATAGCAGTTTTTTATGTGTATGTGGTCGGCTGTGTCTGATGGTTAATCATTCCCAAAAGTCCAAAAGTCCAACCAATGTGAAGAATCGAACAAAACCTTGGGTAGTTTTTCGGTAGTTATTAGCCAGTAGCAGATTTATAAGAAATTTAAGGTGTTAGCACTGTATATAAACCTTTTTAATTATATTATTATTTCTTACACTACAAAAACAATTAGGGTACATGCTTGAAATAGGCTATGTTGATGTTTCGCATAACCTAACTTCTTATTAGTTGTCACATTTTCATATAAAGAGAGGGAAAGAAGATGCCACACGATGGAATTATAAAGAAAGAAAATGGGAGAGAGAGAGACTATATTTCCCGGTTGTAAAATAGGTTTCTGTCATTATTCTAAATTCAAACTGGATGTAAGTACCATAGTTTTTTCTGTAGGGACATTCTCTAAAACGTGATTGGTTTATTTTAAGCTATTAAAGAGTTCTAAAATCTTTTTAATGTAGGTTGACACTTGAGTCAGATTGCTCATAAAAGGTGAAAATTGGCTTTAATATTCTAAGATTGATTATTAACCTCGTTATTAGAATGTTATTACCTTATAAAAATATGATTTGCCATAAAACGACACCCAAGCAATTTAGCGCGCTTTATTAAAGACTTTTATTACAATATAAATTTTAAAATTTACAAATATATTACAATAATATTAATTTGGATAAATATAAAATTATATGGAGTTTGAAAAGTAGAATACCTTAAACTTGTAGGTGGCAAATTTTCCTTTTAAGTGGACGTCCGATTGAAAGTAAGCCTAGATTAAAAAAACGCAACGCCTTATTTTTTTTATTTTTCAGTATAGTCTTCCTCTACTATTATACCTAATAGTTTTATCCTGTTAAAAAATTTTTCAGAAGACTTGTCTTTAAAATGCTCTCGTACTGCTAAATTTATATTTATATTTTATATTTGTTGTATTTAGCATGACGGTCGGATAGTCCCGTTGGTATTTGAGTTTAAAAATAATAAAGGGGAGGGGGTGAGAAGGGTAAATCCGAAGCGACAGAATTTTTCCGAAAATGTTGACCTTTTCGGGGTTAATCTAGATCAGGATTTCCCAATCAGTGGGGCGAACCTCCCTAGGGGGGCGTAGAGGGATGGCGAGGGGGACGCGGAATGTTTTGCATTTTCGAAAAAAAGTCGATTTAACGTATAGATTAATATAATAACACATTCATTGATACAGTCGGTCTCTGTTCCACAACGCGAAGTCGTCGGTAGTCGCTACTTTACAAGTTTCGACAAGTACCTAATAATCATAATTCAACATGCGGGGCGCTCGTCCCGCGATTCCCGCTCGGTCTCGCCTAATTATTTACGTAACATCCATCAGTCAGTCATGCTAATGTTAATCCAAAAGTGGCCTCTCTTGCTTTGCGAACACTTGTTCCGTTTTCCTCGACATATTTGTCTGAGACAAGTTTTTCAGCTCTGGTTTTAATCAAAACTAAACAGCGAAGTCTTCTTGCCGTCGATACCGACCTAACAATAGCTCTGGCAAAATCTAAACCTAGAATCGACCAGCTGGTACAGAACATGCAAGCTCAAGTATCTCACTAGTAACACTAATACTAATAAAATAAATCATTTGTTTGACAATACTATATGTATAGTAATAAAAAAAGTTTATTCTTAGTTTCGTTAAATTGGATTAAAGTTTACTTTGTATAAATTAAAAGTTATAATTGACAAGTAAATGTTGTTAAAATATGGTGCGTTTGGTTTTTGTCACGAAAAAAATTAAAGGGGGGCATGAAAATATTATTTATAATCCTGGGGGGCTCGACGCAAAAAAGGTTGGGAAACCCTGATCTAGATGTTAAAAAAATTACCGGGTTGGGGGGCGACAAGGGGAGACTGGGAAATTCTAGAAAAATGTTAACTAATGTATCATTTTCGGGGTTTTTGAAGTCAAAAAAGTTAAGTTCATGTAACGGATATGAACAAATTACGGTGGGGGAAGGGGGGCAAAAGGAGCGGATGGAAAATTCTTTAAAAATGGCTTTCAAGATGTGAGGACTGGCCTTCAGAAAGTGAAACATGTCATTGCAAGCTTCATTAAAGTTTGTGTAACCTTGCGTTACAGATTGTAAAGTTGGTGTAGTCATCTGGGACCTTTCTGAAGTCAAGTATTTATTAATAATTGAAAACAGGCGCCCAATTGATGCACTTATGCCAGCAAGATAGAAGATAAATTCACATAAAATATGCATATTTTTCAGTTGAATAGTTTCATGTTTAATTTTTGTTTTAATATATTTGCTTAGTTGTTGACTATTGAAGCAAAAAATACATATGATTGATTTTTGTCGAACTTTACAAAAAGCAAGTACATTTTTGTGCACTTTATAAACTTTTAAAGGACAGTAGGGTAGTAATCAAAAAGTAAGTACTGTCCTACTAAAATAAGTGGAAATGGTTACCATTACCAAATTTTTACGCTTACAGTTGTAGTGAAAAATACTTATCAAATATTACTATTGGCGTTATAAAAGGTTACAAAAACAGGTTATGATGTTCCTATATTAGATTTTTCCTGTTGATTCATCTCACCAAATCACTATTCTTACATCTACTATTAAATTGCTTGAGCATGTGATAATTTCAATGACGATGCAAAATACTGCATCTTTTGATTGCAAAACCATTATTCATTCGCGATATTTTATTGCATTCAAACATATGTACGTTTACAGTCTAGTCTGATCATTTAAAGATCGAATGATCCACTTAAGTAGGTACTGACAAGTATAAAAAAAATACCTAACATCAGATTAAAATATAAACCGGACAAGAATTAAAGCAAAGCATAAAAAGTATTGGTTAAAAAAAATATGTATTCTTGTTCTCCATGGCAGGTACATATGTACATATCTTTCGTTTAGTAGTTAATTCCAGTTTTACCATTAGCAATTTATCAATCTTTGTAAATAAACTATTTTTCCATGGTGGAGGCTGTCGTAGAAATTTATATCTATACAAATTTAAGATTTAAAGGTTGTTCTAATCAAGCAGGTCCTCATTCATATAAAAATGTATCAAAAATGTAATTATTATGATTTGAGAGGTAGGTACAGGGTCTTCCAACGAGGACTGAACAGGGGCTCATTTTTGAGCTTCCTTGTATTTAAAGAAAAATCTAAAATAGCCAATCGATGTACTTTTTCCTGCAGAATTCAAAAATGAAACCAAAAATTTATTTGAACCAGAAACAAAAGAGTTACGCTATGGATAAGGTGTTTTTTAAATGGAACATAGCTTTTTTTATAAGATTTTCGGAACGAGTGATTGTTTTTATGTCCGTTCTGATTAAAATATTTAATATTGTGACAGCTATTTTTATTAAATTTTAATGTTTTATCCAGTATAATTTAACTTCAACCTGTTTGAAACATACACTAGGTAATAAAGGTAAAATCACCTTGAAATCCTTCAAAGTCAAAAAATTTGACAAATTTACTATAATATATATATATATATATATATATATATATATATATATATATATATATATATATATATATATATATATATATATATATATATATATATATATATAGATATATGATTTCTGTGAAAATTTGCAATAAATCTTCTCCTTGCTTCTCTTGCATTTTCTTGGCATTTGTAGAACAAGATAACAATCTGCAATATTTCATTTCGGCAATATTATAGTAAATTTGTCAAATTTTTTGACATTGAAGGATTTCAAGGTGATTTTACCTTTATTACCTAGTGTATGTTGCAAACAGGTTGAAGTTAAATTATACTGGATAAAACATTAAAATTTAATAAAAATAGCTGTCACAATATTAAATATTTTAATCAGAACGGACATAAAAAAAATCACTCGTTCCGAAAATCGTATAAAAAAAGCTATGTTCCATTTAAAAAACACCTTATCCATAGCGCAACTCTTTTGTTTCTGGTTCAAATAAATTTTTGGTTTCATTTTTGAATTCTGCAGGAAAAAGTACATCGATTGGCTATTTTAGATTTTTCTTTAAATACAAGGAAGCTCAAAAATGAGCCCCTGTTCAGTCCTCGTTGGAAGACCCTGTACATGGGTTATTGATTATGTTTGGACCAATAGATAACTTTATTATTTGAGGAGATGGAAAAGTGTTTAAATCAGAAAAATTGTAGATTTATACAACAACCATCAGGAAACGTAACTGAAAAAACTATTGAGCATCAAATAAGCAAGTTTTGAACAACCTTAAGTTTTTCAGAGGGGCCGCCCTAAATGTTTTCTATTTTATATTAAATTCCCTACACCGGTGGTCGACTGTTTTCCTATAATTTAAAAAAATAAAACGAAACCCAAGCACCCCTCCATACCCCTCGCTTCTATGGAAACATCGACAATCTTTAGTTAAGCAACAGGTGCTCTAACCAGGTGCTTCAGTCATTTAAAGAAAGACAGTTTGTTACTAGTTTATTTATTATGGGCTTACAGCAAGAACAGGTTGATATATTTACAATATATAAAATGCAATAAGAATAAGAGGAAAGCAAGAATATTAAATGCAAGACTGTATAAGAGCCGGCAAGTTCCGAGCCCAAACACAGGACATACAGGAAAATAATAAACTGTCAAAATTTCAAAATAAAAAAAGGAAGGCACGCTAACCTGGCGAACCCATTTAGCTAGTAGATGTTCTGTTTTTTTTTTAATGAACACCTGACTAACTCTATACCTCTGGCATGTGAAGCATTGAACACTACATTTTACATAGTCTAATGCACTCTAAGAAAGTTCAGATATAAACTTTATAAGTTCAACAGCTTCCTGAAGAAAATAAATATAAAAGATTGGAATTTTGTCACGTTATGCTCCACAGGGACGACAATTTTTTGACAAGATAGTATGGACAAATGGGGCTTGCTTTGCTACAAATAATGTGTATATAATAGATGTAATACCCATTATGGGGGTCAAGAAAACCGTCGTGTTGTAAAGGCCATCAAAACGGGCTTTACAACACGAGGGCTTTCTTGACCTTCCCTTACAAGCAAGGCTGAACATGTGTCTGCTTAAAGATGATGCTTCACTCCATTTACTATTTCTGTACGTAGATGTCTTAATGAGACCTTTCGTGACAGGTGAAGAGGACGGGGCGGCCCAATATTTTGAGCACCGCGATCGCCAGATATCAATCCAATGGATTTTTTTCTGTTAAATCTTTGGTATATGAAACGACGATCTACGGCGAAGGATTATAAATGGATGTGAAGTTATTAACAATACGGTCGGTATTTTTTTTTCGTGTCGGAAAACATTTTTTGAAGAGTTTAAGGAAATGTAGTCAAGTTTAGGGGAACATACTGACAATGTTTTATAATTTAATTTCTATTTGTATTAAAATTTTGTCGTTAAAAAAAATAGTACTTGGTATTAATTTACCAGCTGACTTATTTATTATCCAATGTCCCATTTTATTGAATTTCAAGCACAACAATCAAACAAATTTGATTAAAAAAAAAACTTCAATGCCGTTCTGCGACTAGGCGGTGAAGCCTATCGACTCAAATGAAGAGCGCATTAATTTTTATGCTTTTTGATGCCTTCAAAACGACACTTTCGTTTTTGCAATACCTCTATAAAGTGCCCTTTAGGAGCAAAGCAGTGAAGTACTTTTACCTCGGGATTATACAGTCCACTAAACTTAGTTTGTGAGCAAAATTTCAATTTAATACGTAGAAGATTTTATATCCAGCAAGCATGGTGAAAAAAGAATTAAAAAAAAAAAACTTTGCATACCTATAACTCGGGAAATATCCAAATTTATTTTACGAAACTACTACAATAATTGTTTTTCCATGTAAAATAACCTCTCTAAGTTTCCTAATGAATTTCCGAACACCCTGTGTAATTGCCTATAATATTCTTGAAGAAAGGTGAAATAAGAAAGGATTCGAACTAACTGTTTCTCATAGAAAAGGATTAGAAAATTGTGTAAAGATAATTTTAATTCTTCAGTCGGCAATTTAACGGATATGTACATTCCCTGAAAATGTATTTTCACTTAGACTTATGGATCATAGTATTGCTTAGTGGAATTTTATTCTGGCAAATATACTTTTAGCTCACCTGAGGTGATATCTCGTTTGGTATAGAATAGCATCCCTTCTTGCATTTTTACTAGGAAGAAATATTTGTCTGAATACAATAACTACTGACGGTTGAGTTCTTACCATTACGCTCAATTTACTGTGTATGTATCTCCAAGTCAGCTTTTTGGTTTGTGTTCAATTATTCGAGATCTTGAATTAGATAACGAAAAGCTTAGCCGAAGGTACTTGCTTTTTTGCTTTTGAAAGTTTTTCTTTTTTGATTGTTAAATCTAATCCTAGCAATCTGTATTAAAGTTTTATGGAATAAATATGTTAGTGCATCCTATTTAAAGTTTTAAATTGAATTCAAGAGACAAGCAACCCTTTACTTTAAGGTCTTTATTTTGTAATCTTTTTACGTACAAGTTCAAACAGATAACATTTTCTTACTATGATGCTATCTAAAAGAAATTGAATTACAGGTTTTTATTTTTTGTTATTTTGTAATATCATAAAACATTTTCCTGTATGCATCACAAAAACCATATATAGATTCATACTTATCTAAATATACTATCTCACGTTTAGTAAATACCTTAATGCTTGCACAAACATATATAAATCATTTTTATTAAATAAACTATTTAAAAGCTTTCATCTTAATAAAACTTTTTGTAGGTCAAACTACTGTAGTATAAAACAAGAGTAGATATTAAATAATACGAACATATTTGAAACAAGGTATTATCCTCGGTATTATCTACATAGATATTTATCCTACTAATTTCTTAAGTTTGGTGAATTTTACACTAAAAAGACATTGTGGGACATTTCACTACAATTGTGTACCTTTTTCCAACAATTTGTTCTCAAGAACGTCCAAGACCAATTTGTAGCAAAATTTGCTACAAGTGTATGAAAATGTATAAAAGCTGTTGTTACTAATAATCCAATTAGAGCAAATTGCACTACAAAGACTTTGCAACAATTTTGTGTGAAAGAAAGTCCAAACGATTTTTTCAGTGTACAGTTATTACTGATTACTACCTTAATTAATTAGCTCAGGCAACTCGAAATATGATAATTTAGCAACCCACAAACTTTTCCGCTCTAGAGTGTAACTTCTTCTCAGAAACAATAATAATACACGAAAATTTGGTAAAACCACTGGGCAACAAATTTCGATTTAGTTATGTAATTAAGCTCATTCTTGGGGATCTGGGACATTAATAATGAAAACAAAATTCGTTATTTGGATATCTTAAAGATAGGTCTTATCATCACTACCATATTCGATCACTGCTGACACTGCCCTTATGCCTCTTAATCTATACACCTCGATCGGCAGCTTCCTCTCTAATCGGCGCATTTTTGTCGTAGTGGACGGTCACTCATCTAACTAGTATCCTATCAATGCTGGTGTAACTAAAAGTTCAGTCCTAGCATCAACCCTATTTCTCTTGTACATTAATGATCTGCTCTCTTCAAACGATTTTGACTTCATATGGTCTAAATTTATATTTGTGTAATATAGTTTGTGCTCGGGCCTGGTAACTACAACTTTTTTTTCAATAGCCCTACACGAAGTAGCAGGAGTTGCTTCTACACAGCCTAGAACGTTAACCCTTCCGATTTCTCGATTTTTCTTATTATAGGATTTTGGTCTTAGCAGCATAAACGCACCCTAATTAACTAAATTTTATTTAATTCTAGAAAATATCTCGGGAAAAGGTTGCCTTCTGTCTGGCGTACAACGCAGCAACAACGTACAAGCAGGCGTGTAAGGTACAACAGAGGACCTAGTATAGATCCTTGAGGCACCCGCTAGATACGGGGGTGTTTCTAGACAACTCTTCGTTAATTATTACTCTTTGGGTCCTACTTGATAAATAGTTAGTGAAAAATTTACAGAATTTTGATTAAATCCCAGGTATTTCGGTTTGAAAATTAAAAGTGAGTTATTGACTGTCACATGCTTTAGAAAGGTCCAACAGCACTAATGCCGTCACCTTTTTATCAACCACAGCACAATATCATCAATAACATGCAAAAGTGCTGCCGTGGTGCTGTGGTCCCTTCTAAAGCCAGATTGACACTCAGGTAATGTACTATTAGCAGTAAGATAGCTATAAATGGCATTTTCTAAAAATTTAGCAAGCATTGGCAACAAACTTATAGACCGCAAGTCAGACAAAGCAACACGATTACTTACTTTAGGTATAGGATGTATGATAGTCTCTCTCCAGCTTGTGGCAAAGTAACCCTGCTCTAAACAAAAATTTATTATTGACAGATCTGGGGAAGCATAAGTAATAAACAATAATTAATCTCTTTTAAAGCTAAATAATCATTATAAGTAGCATTGGATTTACTAGAATTTATTATTCTTTCGATATCTGCAACAGTAAGTAACTTGAAACTAAAATTTATGTCAGGTTTAAACTTAGGTATTGCTATTGTAATTATCTACAGTATTCCGACAATTTTATTATCATTTTTATTGTTTACAAAGGAGAAAGAATAGTGTAATATATTAATATCAACCCGATCTTTAGTGCCAACGCCCATTTCTTTTAAAGCACGCCACCCCTTCTTATCACTGTGATTAAACATAAGTTGAAGGGTATTTTTCTTCTCCCGCCTTATGGAAGCGAAAATAGCAAGAGCTATAAAAATGAATAAAAAAAAAACTTTCGCAGATAATTTTAGCTTCTTTCCCTATATAGATATAGGTAGTGTAAAAGAATTTGCAAATTTCCCTTTATAAATAAGTTAAAAAAGTTACTTAATATAATAGAACTTACTTACTGCCAAACCGCTTTAAATAGCACAAAATAGAAAAAAAAATTAAAATTTTGCGAAAGAAACACCTCATTTCGTTCGTACCATTTATTTTTAATTCTATTAATGAAAACACACCATCTTGTCACCAGTGATTTTAAATCTCCACCAAATATGCAATAGCACCGTGGGAAGGTAAACTTTGACGTCTTCATGATACTTTAAAAATAAATGAAAATATTCACACTAACCTTAAAGCCCACATTTTATGCTAAAAAGCAAGTTTTACAGTCATTTTTAATTCTAATTAAGTGCTGACACTGTGCATAATGCCAGAGAAATTCTAAAGGCGGTAATCATAAAGCTTAATATAGATATCGTGCTTTTTGTGGATCATTGCCGCCATTTTTTGAAAATATTTTTATATAAATTGTTAAAGCGGACGTCCAACAGTTTCTTGTGTTGGTGCTGCGGGTACTTAAAAAACACATTGATTGGCTATTATGCAAACGAGTACATCCTAGTTCAAATGCATGTCGACTTGTCAAAAAAGGAAAGATACAGTTTTGCAATGCTTTTTGAAGGTTTTAAACATCTGGCTATTAAGGCTCTACCACAAATTAAAGAAAAGGAAATAAAATTAATTTTTTGCATTCGGTAGGTTAAAGGATTATTTTTGCACTCCGTAGCTAAAAAAGGCTAAGTGTCACTTATCCCTGAGAAATTAAAAATGCTTGAAATCCCTTTAAAAGGTATTTTTGATCCCTGTGGAAACAATAAAAATACCAAAAAGTCACGATAGAAACACAATAATTATTATATAAAACATTGACAACTAACCTGTTTAGAATGTCACAAATTACATAGGTCAAAGAAAGTGGTAGCTTTCTACATTTTTATCTTTTAATATTCTTTGTCTAGGTATAAAGAATTGGTGATTATTAATATTTGCGATTTACCAATGTCTATATTGTTTTTAACCTGAAGCATCGCCTTGACCATTGAATACTGGAAGGTCGAGCTTCGCAGGGTCCTCGATTTTTGATGAACATAGAAGTACGTTTTCTGTATATCAAGTTGTTTTGTTGGAATGGCACCGGGTTGCAAAATCTTCGTATTTTTTTTTTGATATATTTTTCTTGATTTGGGCGGCAATAAGCTAGACGTAGCCTCTGCAGCATTTCTAGTAATTTCATTAATGAAAAAATCGCTCATAATTTCGAACTTTCGGGTAAAAACTCAAAAATTGTTTGACAGTTTTAAACAAAATCTTAGTTTCCATAGTAGAAAAGCCATAATAATTTTTTTATTATATGTCTTATAGTTGTGCAAAACGATTTTAAAAATAATACTGAAAAATATTTGTTAATCTGGTGTCCTATAATTTTTCACGTAAAAAAAATCATATATACGACGGGACTAAAGATTCTTTTAATCCCTCGTGCAATTGGTGCCCGTGCCTACGGCTTGGGCACCAAATTTTAACCTTAGCATCTACTTTAGGCCCTTGATATATAAATATATTATTTTGAAGCACTAATGTGTCACTTTTAATCATTTTTAATTAAAAAATTAACATCTGCACACGTGTATGCGACAGCACATATGAGCCGCTTTTTTTCTAAGTGGTGTAAGTAGAATTTTTCAATTTTCATGATATAAAGGATTTGCGTTCTATCTTTAAAAAACTAAATAAACGCTAAAGTTTTTATATTGCTGTTATTTGAACAAAACATAGTGGCTTTTTGGGTTAAAAAGCTACAATCTTATTTAAGTCAGTTTTTAAGTTACGTGGATTTATTCTAAATAATCTTTTGAGTAACATTTCATATATATACCTACTTTTTAAATAATTATACTTTCTTTGAATAGGATTAACATAACCTCAACAAACAAAGTTTAAAATCTGCTTTCAGCATCAGTAAAAGAAAAATTAGAGTGGAAACGTTTTCTTTTTGGTTTTAAGGCAAATCAAAAATAATACCTCATACAGTCCTATACAACTGTTTCTTAACAAACAACATCATTGGGAAACAAGAGTAAACACAAGTCTCGTCTTGCTGAAGTAGGAATTAAATAAAATTGATGTGCGGACTTTTTGGCCCTGAACATTATTCGTCCCCGTATATTTTTCTCCCGGATATTTCATATCCCGGACGATTCGTTTCCCGGAATTTTTGTATTTTCTATATAAACTTCAATTTATAAACTTTAGATCCGGTGACGAATCCGACAATTAAAAATTTATTTTTATACAAACGCCTTATGTCGGACAATTCGTTCCTGAACTTTTCGTCTCCTAGAAAATATGTGTGTTAATATATTAGTAACAATGATAATAGTCAGATATTAGAGCTTTGAACAGGTTGGTGCAGGTTTGCTCCGGAACTTTTTATGTCCATTTTTACAGAAAAAGAAAGTCCGGAGAGTGAAAGGTCCGAGATACGAAACGTCCGTCCGGAGACAAAATGTCTGGGGACAACATATTCAAACACAAATTATTTTTCAGCGACCCCTCTAATTAGATGAGAATAATTATAAAAACAAACAGACATAAGTAGATCCTAAGCAAAGCTAAACTACCCTGAGCAAATCTGCACAGCCATGCTGAGTTCTGGACAGCTCTGACTTGACCGAAACATATTATGTAATTATTCTAAATAAGCTTCTCTGCGCCCTACTGTTCAAAGAAATACTTATACTTTCTTGCAAAATTAAAATGACAAAATATTGAAATTGTTATGACAGTATCTAGGGCAGCAGGTACGAAAAATTCGTGAATAAAAAATCCGGGTACGAAAAGTCCGGGGATTACACGTCCAAAAATGAAACGTCCAAGGATAAATTTTCCAAGGACGAAATGTCCGAGAACCCATAAATTAGCTTTTTTACAAGCAAATTAACCATGATTATACCACCAGTGGCGACTCAAATTACGGTACAGCTGATTTTTAACGGGGACGACGACAAAACGACGAAGACGCCAAAATTGACAAAAATGCCAAATAACCCAATAATGAAGACAAAGACAAAACGAAAACATTCCCCGTTATAGTAATTAGCAAATCGGCTGAAGAGGACGCCACGTCCTTAAGCTGAGTCGCCAATTTCCTTAACAGACACTTGATTTAATTAACGTCTGTATTCTAACCGTCCTCTTACTGCTTTATTTACAAAGTTTGACACAAACCATTTGTAAACAAGATTAAGCACCAGTAAAATATTACCTTGTAGAACACGTGTCCGATGTGAACTTAAAATCGCAAAAATTGAACACTATTTAAGAATAACGGGGTTATTGTCATTGTCATTGTCAAAGGTTTCTAACCAAGGACTCTAATTAATGAAATTAAATTTAATATTTTAGTGCTTTGAGAAATCGGTCGTAAGTTTGTTTTATCTATCTCCATTAAAAATGTCATTTGTCACGTCAAGTAAACAGTTAGACCGTGAGAATAAAAATTGTTGTAAAATATAAACAAGATTCGCACTAACCATGAAGTGTAAATTTCTGGTTATAAAACAAGTTTTAAAATTATTTGAAATTTTAATTTAATTACCGTGTGGGCTGATTAACTACTAAATTGGTGGTATGCTAATAGTAGTAGTAATAAATATAAATAATTTATTTTTTGGGTTGACATTGCTAAGTGGACGTGACATAAACAGTGGAACAAAGAAACAAAGATTTCATCTACAATAAAATTTTAAGTTCAAAACCTTGGTATGCGTTCTACTGATATCATTATTGAGAATTTTTAAATTTTGTGAATTAAAGAAATTATCTTACTTATATATTTTACTATATTGAACTATACCAAATAAAGGAAGTAATCAGAATATACAAACTTAGAGAAGAAGAGACAGCTAGAATATATAATGAAAAAATTGAGAGAGAGAAATGAATAAAATTAAAGAAAATATAAAAAATATGCAAATACCTAGAAGATCTATGGGAAAATGTCAGGGATACAGAAATATCAGTAAATAAAGAATGCTGTGGAACTAGTAAAATAAACAAACATAAAAAAACAAACGAAGGGGCGGAATGAGGAAATAAAACACGAAATAAAAATGAAAAAATAAAAATGAAAAATATACCTTAGCAATAAGAATAACGAAAATTATAGCAGATACCAAGAACAAAGAATAAAAGTCAAAGAAGTGGTAAAAACAGCAGAGCAAAAATCATGGCGACTTCGGAGAAACAATGGAAAGAGATAGTAAGGGAAATTAGAAACTGTTTTATGGAGTATCGAAAAAGTTAAAAAAACAATTAAAATAGAAGCAGATATATAAAGTTAAAAGAAGAAAAAATAATAGAAGATGAGAAAGCAATAATGACACCATGACAGGAATATTTTGAAGATTTACTTAACACAGAACTATAGATCTATCTGAATATACTTAAATACTTGCGAAACAGCTTTAAGAAAGCTATACAGTGAAAATGAACGGTGATAAAATAAATGGCATGACAATAGGGAAAACGAAAGGAAAACCAATTATTGAACTGGATGGAAAGAACATTGTACAGGTGGCAACATTCAGATAGTTAGAAATAAACATACATGAAAATGGAAGGGAAGCAGTAGAAATCAACAGTAGAATTGAAAGTACGACAAATATTATCCAATTAACAACGCTTTTATAAGAAAGAAAGAAATTTCAAAGAAAACTAAAATGACAGTATTTAACACAGTATTCAAACCTATTTTACCACACGGCTGTGAAAGTAGGGTCTTAAACGAACAAATGAAGAGCAAAATACAAGCACTGGAGACAAGGTATTTAAGAGCGGTTAAAGGAGTTACACGAAGGGACAGAATAATAAATAAACAAATAAGAGAAGACTTAAAGGTAGAGCCGATTTTAGAAAGTATAGACAGACAACAATTGAAATGGTTTGGACACGTAATACGTATGCATGAAGAGAGACAGACAAAAACAGTACGGCTGGAAAAATCAACCCAAAAGTGGAAACGAGGTAGACCAAGAAAACCATGGGACAGTACACTAGCGGAAAACCTGACGAAACGAGGAATATCCTGGAACGATGCAAAAAGAATGGCAAAAAACAAGAAAGAATGGGCAAGGGTTATTTACACTAAGTAATAGAATAAGGAAGAATAGGAATACGTTTATACCTTTACACCCTAAGGGCGATAAAGATTGAATATAATAAAAAACCGTACAGTCTAGTATAAAGAAAGATAAAAATAAAGTAGTAAATTTCGCGAACCAAACCTTAAAAGAGACAGTATTTTCACTGCCCAAGTTTGGTGAAGTACGAATATTTAGCCAATTAGAGTATTCTTCGCATATTTGATTCATGTGTATTATTTAACAAGCAGAGATCGGATTCTATTAGCTGATAATTATCGACTGATATCACACATTCTTGCTCAATTACACGTTCCAGAAAAAATTTCACCTAATGATAGAATATAATTCATTTTAAAAGCGAAGACCAAAATGAAGAAAGTAGCTTATTCGCTAGAAAAATTTGTATTTTTATTACAAATACCATGAAAGCGATTTACAACCATTACATTAAAGAATCGCAAAACACGACGGGCTTGGGGCCAGTAAGCACGATGACTCGTTAACAAATCCGTCTTTTGTTTTAGTATTTTGACAAGTCACTGCGTCGTAAGACAGTATAAACTTAAAACTTTAAAGCTGAAGATTTTCAGGAGTGGCGACGAGTTAAACGAATAACAATAAGAAATTTATTTGTAAAGGAATGTAGATATATATATATATATATATATATATATATATATATATATATATATATATATATATATATATATATATATATATATAGGATACATATATAATATATAACACACAATAATTGTGGAACCTTACGAAATTATTTTTGAGTGTTACTTTTATCTTATTGTATATTTACTGTTAACTCTTTGGTAAGAATAGAGCTGTAAGTAGTCTGAAAGGTCATATCTAGAAATAGGATAGAAAGAAAATAAAGAGCAATTAAAAACACACACTGACACGCGAATTTAAAAGATATTGCAATATTGTCGGATTATTTTATTTAAAAATTATTAAATCCATAATATGTTATTTAAAATCCTAAAGTTAATTAATGAAGTAGTAAATACAAGAATGGTGTCATCGATGATGACGCACTTCTGGCACACTAAAACTCGAATCGTGCTGTCAAAAACCTGCACGATAATTCCCAATGGAACATTTTCATTTTTTTTTATCTGGGGCGGCCTCTGTAGAATTCAATCCTAAGTACCAACATACTGTGGGCTATTCATTATAACTGGGGCTCCTCTAACTCCAGTTGCTGAAAAATGCTATTTTGGAAAAATTACAGCTCAAAAATCACAAACGTGAACCTGCACGGTATGACTAACACTTCTACATTTTGGATCAAGTTCATGCACTACCGAATACACACGTTTCATTTGCTCATGCTCGAAAATAACCAGAACTTAATCAAGAAATGAATTACTTAAAGCTATAACAGTAACGAACGTTTCAGCATGTTTTGTTGTCTTAATATAGTTTAATTAAAATTGCCTTTGTGCCTAATAATAATACAGTTTGATAAACTTTATTTAGATAAACTTAATGGGGCCTGTTGTGTGAGTTTATGGTATAAAAATACACTACACATCTCTTCTAAATACATCAGGTGAAATGACGCAGCCATGAGAAAAAATAAAATTAATTGATCCATAAATTATTAACGCAACGGTCTGGATTTGTTTCCAATTTGTGCCAATACCACAATGAATATTGATTTTAGGACAATATACATCCTTCCTCGACTTACCCTAACTTAGTTTTTAATTATTGGGACTTGATGAATTTAAGCAAAAACTTAAAAAAAAAATTATATTATAAAATTTAGTGTCAGCTCAAAGTCAATAGGGAATATGCCTAGGTATAACCTAAATAAATCTGAAATATGCTGGTGACCTGGCAATCCCTCCTACGTGAGGTAAGGATAACATGGCAGATAGGAGGTATTGCCAGGTCACCAGCAATTTTTTATATTTCCTACATAAATTAAATACTGATTATTTCTATCAATTTATTTTGATCTTAATAAACAAGAAAAAAATGATTTTCCACTGCAAATTTCGCGCGAATTTCGAAACTTGTGTTCGTGTTCGTTGTGAAGGTGCGTTTCCTATGGGGCGGCTGACGCACGCGGCTGCCGCACGGCGTCTGACGCAAACGGCTTACGCCATTTGACGTTGACGCTTGCGTCTGACGCTCGAAAAGAAACGGATAAATTAAATTGTCACATGAGCAGTACTAGGCGTCAGACGCTGTGCGGCAGCCGCGTGCGTCAGGAAACGCACCTTAAAACGTGATCCCATTCGCTGTGACGTTAAAGTAAATACATGGCGAATTTCCGTATTAGGGTCATCGAAAAACCAATAAAAATGGCATTTAATTCGTAACTCAATCCAATGAAATATCCCTGTACCTACTTAAAGTAGAAGGTTCCTAAAATCTTATTCATGTATATTTCAAGCCGAAATCGGCCCAGGAACCTTTTATTCTTGCAACAAAAACTAACATCTTTGCGAAATTCTTTGTTTTCATGACAATGGTCGAAAATTGGAAAATTTAAAAGTTTCAAATCTTGCATGTCCCTGATGCAAATAAACCTTAATTTATATAACTTAATTTTATACATTTATATAACTTAAACAAAAAAATAAGCGATCTAAATTAATGGGGGGATTCTTAGATAATTAGCGGATAAAATAAACCCAAAGAGAATCACTAAATAGGAAATTAAGTGTTGAATCATGTCGGCTAAAAAGAGGAATCAAGAAAATTCAGTTTTTACCCCTTAAGTACGCTTCTGGAAGACCCATTCTGTATTTATGTTAAAGTCTAATTTAGCCGGTCAGAGGAAAAGTGGTCTAACTGCATGGCGGTTTGCTTGTGCGTTATACCACTTTTCCTCTGAACGGCTCAATTTTTTATACCTCTATAAGATAGTTTTGAAAAATTGGAAAAAAATTAGATAGGAGAAAATACGGAGTGATTTAAAGGTAACGATGTCGAGTGCAAAAGAAGTAAAAAAATCGAAATTTAATCGGCGATTGCTCCCTTCCTATAAAGAATGAAAAAACTAAACAATATCGATATCACGTATTTTGACGAGCTCTTCCCGATGACGTATATGGGATTTTAATTTAGATCCATTTTGACCCAAAAAAAACGTGAAAAATTTAGGTCAAAAATCGAAATTTCCAGTTTTCCCCAAATATTGGGATCCATTTTCCAGGGGTTTTACGTTTGGGTAAATTTATTGTAAAAAGAAAGAATTTGAGAGTTTTAAGTTTTACTTATCAATCCGTTATTTTTTTTTGGGTTTGTAATGACTTCCTTAAACGACTTATGCAATAAAAAAAATACGTACACATTCCTAATTGAGATCGGCTGTCAAAGATGGATATATTAGTTCGTCCATAAAGTTCACTCAATTTAAAAATAAACTTTCTATTAAACAAAGAAATGACACCAATAGCAAAAACACACCAAAATCATAAAAAGGTAAAATGACACCTGGTCTGGCTAGTGTAGTCATTCAATTTTTAATTAAATTTCACACATATTTAATTTCGTTTACTGCTTATCTAAAATTAGATTTCGATGGGAACCACTTTAGAATACAAAAGCACTAAAAAAGCATCTGAAAAGCTCGCATGTAATATTCATAATTCAGAACTTTTCTAAAGTAATCCTCGACAAGAGGTTTGGAGATAGAGAGGCTGTCTAGAGCAGCGCAGCAGCCCGCTTTAAATTTGATATTTGAAAATACGAGATCGAATTTATCAGAAAAACATATAATATGGCACATATTTTATATAGGCAGATTTAGCCTATACTGTGCGGTTTCGAAAGCTCTCATAAAAACTTAAAGGTAATGACGCTAAAATAGCGTATTACGACCACAAAAATACATGACCTAAGAAGGTACTGTGTTATTTTAACACATTACCAACGACAGTAATGTGTTATTTTTGTGGTCGAAAATGCAACTTGAGAAATAGAGATCGTGGAGCTGAAGTTCTTTAAGCAACTCTCCTACAAAAATCGTTCCAGAAATTGCACTACTTAACAATTCTGGTCCAGATTTTTTATGACAAGGGTATCTTCTCAGACAGCTGGAAGAAAGAAAGGTTCCAAGTCCCTCCCATCCAATTATAGAGCTATCTCTCTTCTCTCTGCTGTCAGCAAAGGCATGGAGAAAGTCATCAATTTGCTAATTCTAAAAACTCTAAAAAAACAAAATCATCCATGAGAGCCAATACGGATTTCGTCACCAAAGATCCACAGCTGATCTCTTTACCTTTGTCACACTCAGAACAAGTCTCTCGAATTTTATGGCAAATCAAAGATTGTACTTTTGTTGGCATCGCTTTCGAACATGACCTCAACTGGCTGAGGGCTAGACCCATTTCTCTTCTCTCTGTTGTCAGCAAATTTAGGGAGGTTATCAACTTGCAAAGTTTTAAATATCTAGAAAAACATAAAATCATACATGACAGACAGTACGGATTTTGTCACCAAAGATCCACGGCTGATTTTCTTACCTTTGTCACTCATAACTGCAACAAGTTTCTTGAATTTCATGGTGAATCCCAGATTGTTGCTCTTGATATTTCTAAGGCGTTTGATCAAGTATAGCATGCCGCACTCCTCAATAAACTACCTTCTTAGGATCTTCCTACAAAACTGAGTACATGAATCTGTAGCTTTCTCACTAATCGACGCATATCTGTCGCAGTGGACGGTCACTTCCAGCCTATCAGTGCTGGCGTATCCCAAGGTTCATAACATGCACCAACCCTACTTCTTCTCTACATACGTGATCTGTTTTCTTCAGCTACGAATCCCATCCACAGTTATGCTGACGATAGTACTCTTCACCCCAATATTCGTTTTTCCAGACAAGTCTCGAATCAAGCAGCCAGAAAGCTGGGGTTTCTATTTCGAGCCAGAAAATACTTCCCCTCTTCCGACTTACTATGCTTCCCAAAATAAGACCTAACCTAGAGTACTGCTCCCACATCTGGGGAGCGGCATCACCTTCGGTACTTAACATCCTTGATTCTATCCAAAAGAGAGCCATTCGATTCATCAATGACCCAGTCCTCACAAGAAAACTCCCTTCTCTCGATTATCGCCGCGCTCTTAGAGAGTTATCGCTTTTAATTCTATTGATGCTTCCACGGATTTTGCTCCGAACAACTAACAGCCATAATTCCCCCTTGACAGAACAAGCGGCGCGTTACGTATGCATCCCTTTACTGTTCAGCTACAAAAGTCAAGAATATGCCACTTGTCTCGCTCATTCATATCTAGGGTCTCCAGATTGTGGAACAAACTGCCTGCAAATGTCTTCCCTTCCCCTACCCACCTTTAATCGTTTAAATCCCTTGTCAATAGATTACATTTCCCTTCTCTTTAGATGCCGAAGGTACGCTAATACTTAGGCTTGAAGTCTACGTGGGTAGAGTCTCAGATAAAAAAAGGCAAAAATTGATAGACGCAATATAATCATTGAGCATGGCACGGTGAGCTTGGATTAAGTTTAACCCAAAGATGCTATTAGTTCGGAGTTTTTTCAGGTATTGCTTCTATGATGAGCTAATTGGGTACCAAAATGAAAATAAATCGTTGGAGGGTTATTAAAATTAATTTTTCGAAATGTTTTTGAGGTTACATGATTTTAATTCAGGGAAAATGGTTATTCGTCGATGTTTTGGGACTAAACAATAATAATATTTCAGTGCTATATATGTCCAAAATATTTAAAACCTTACCAAATATTAAAAAAAATTAATGAAAACGCTTTTTTCGTCCGTTCTTATCTCATATCTTTTAAAAGGGGCATGTTAGGGCATAATGAACCGCCTTATCTTGAAGCTTATGCAATTACCTTTAAAACCGATCCAGTTTGGTACTTTTAGATACAATCTATAGCAGGCTATAAGTGCTAGAACAATTAAAAAGTAAGCGAAAATGTTAATGCATAGTCAGGAATAAAAGTCCGAGTACCTATATTTTATTTTTTATGTCTACATCCATAATTCTCGTGAAGCTGCTTCAGTCTCGTATAAATTTAAAGAAACCTACAACACATCCTATAATACATCCAATGATACGGCTGTGGAAAATTGGATTTCCTTGTGCTCGCACTGGTCCGGTCGCTCCGTGATCAGCGGCAGCACGCAATGGATGAATAAGACCGAAATTATCGATAACGATTCAATAAGGGCTAATTTTTTAGTGTACTTTTTTGTATTTATCTTGAAGATTTATTTACATTCCTCTTGATTTCGAGTGTTAATGTATTTGATAAAACAAATATAGCTGTGCGAGTGTCAATAATTATGGATGATCGCTAAATTTTTTGTTTAAGTAAACAATAAGTGTGATCACAGTCGTAAACATGCCTAAATCAAAAAATCGTGAAGAAAGTCGGCGCATCATTTCCTAACTTTGTTATAGAAGAGCTAAAATTATATTTCCTGTGAACGGGAAATTGAAATATTTGGTTGCAAAACACGTTAAGTACAACGATGCCGATTCGCGTTTGCCCGTTGTATAGTGTGCGTGTTGTAAAACCAACCGATATAAAGTTTGACGAAATTCCATGAAAAAGTTTTAACAACTAAACTTATTGAATTATTATCCAGTTTCCAATAGCCGCATCTTTGGATGTATCATAGGTAGATTTTTAATTTAATTTACACGGGACTGAAGCAACTTCACGAGAGTTATGCATGTAGACACATCAAAAATATAATAGATAAACATACATAGTTCTATTCCAAGCTATGCGTTAATATTTTCGTTTGCTTTTAATTGTTCTAGGACTTACAGCCTGCAACAGTTTGTATCTAGAAGTATTAAACTGTACTCGTTTTAAAGATAATTACATAAGCTTAACGATAAGTCGGATCACTATGCCCTACCATGTCCCTTTTAAAAGATAAGGCCTAAAAAAGGACGAAAACGCGTTTCCAGTTTTTTTTTTCAAAATTGATAAGGGTTTAAATATTTTGGACATATATAACACTGAAATATCATTTAGACCACCGAACAAAATTTGTTTAGTCCCGAAAAATCGACGAATAACCATTTTCTATGACATACCACCATGTAACCTCAAAAAAACTTCGAAAAATCTATTTTATTTTAATAACCTTCCAACGATTATTTTCATTTTGGTGCCAAATTACTTGGAGCTCATCACAGAAACGATATCTGAAGAAAACTCCGAAGTTATAGCACCTTTGCGTTAAACTTAATTCAAGCTCTCCGTGATGGGTAAATAGGGAAATACCGATCCGACAGAAACGAGCAAATGCAGGTTCTTTTCAGTCACTTCTATGTCTGTAGCAAAGTTTTCCATCGGATTAAGTGATCCGGTTTTAAATTCCATAAAATCGAAAAGAGAAAGCATGACAAAGATCAAACATGTACAGAAAAAACTGCTATGCTATTTTGAATAATAGTACTGGTTTTGACCACTGTCACATTAGTTATATTAAAGTTAATATTGTCTCAACAAAACATCATTGAAAAAATCAAAAAAACAATTTTGCTTTAAATTTAGACTTATTATATTGGACAAAAGTCTACCTCCTTCTTTGAAAACTATATTCCAATGGTTTCAATGACCAAAATACTTTTGGAATCCACTAAATTTCTAATATTCCTTGGAGTGTAGAATTGTTAGAGCCAAAATTTTAAACGATTTAGTTGGAATGCTTAAATATAATTGGGTGAAAAATAGCTATTTGTAGATGGTGTGGTTGAAATTACAATATATTTTATTAAACGAACAAGAACTACGGTTTAAATAAAAAATGTAAAAATTAAGTCAATAATCCTTATATCATTTCAATTAAAATAAACAGTCCTTTAAAATATATAAGGTATGGGAGAAATAATAAAAAATATTAATTCAGTGGGCTCTATTGTTGGCTGAAATATTATTTTTATTGCTCGTGGACACCGTTGGAGAGGTTAGAATTTCTCTTTGTTAGTTGAGTAGTCGTACGTCAGAAATAATGGACCTTTTGCAAGACTGGAAACTGGAGCAACTTATTTCAGTGTTTTATGGTAAATCAAACACATCTAAAAAGCTTTGCAGTAATAAGTGTATTTTTTATTTGTAAATCTCTCTTGGTTAGTCTGTTTTATATGAACTGTAAATTGTAGTTGAAACAATAATAGCTATTTTGAATCAAACGAGGTGCATATTCTTACAAATAAACTTCTAGTGAAACCAATGATAGTTTGCATTGAATTTAGAACAGGGTATTTACTGCCATCAAACAATTGCTATATTTGAACGATCCCTTAGAAACCAATGAAACCTCATATTTCAAGCAATCTTATAACATATTAACAATGATAAATTAATTATTGAACTAAACCGAATTTGTATTGTGCAATACGGAATAGAGTGTGTCATTGAGTGAATGGGTATCCAATTCAATATATATACGATAGTGCTTTTTCTGTGTACTATACACTTGTTATGTTTTACCTCTGCACAATGTTGTTTACATTTTTACTAAATTAGAAATTTCATATTATTTTTTAAACAAATTAAGTGGATATTTTGCTTGGGCTTCAAGTTCAAGCAAACCCAAGCGACGAGAGCGCTGAATCGAAGACGATATAAATTTATTAAATGCTTTAATATACTATTTTTAAATTCTGCTGCTAATATGAAGTTTACAATTGAAAAAACAATTTAAAAGAAATATATAATTACTTGTCTAATAATATTTTCGTCAAAGGACAGCCCAAGGCCCAAGGGAATTTAAACGTTCGTTAAAAAAAGTATATAATTTACACCTTCCAGTGCTACTAATTACAAAATTATATGTTAGTAAAGACATTGATAAAAATTCTCCAGTGCAACTTACAAAGGAATATAACGGAAATAAAGGATAATTATCTTTGTAATTTAGTACGTATCTTTTAAGATAACTGTTAAACATAAAAACTCCCTACTTTTCAATAAGATATAATATATATTTCTCTTTCTAGAGAAAATTTCGAAGAGAGCTACGAAGTCTAATTTCAAAAACATTGATTTGAAAAGTGGTTTAGGGTTTTATGAGTTTAAGGCTAAAGGGTTTGTTGTTTTAGGGTTTTTGAATTTATTTTTAAATGGTTTATGGCTGCAGGTTTCATGGGCTTCATTTTACAATCTATGAAAATAAATATGAAATTTCATGGATTTATCGGGCTTCGTAGCTCTCTTCGAAATTTTGGCACATACATTTCTGTTTTAGAATTTTTACGTTTAGTTAAGATTTGTGATCTCTAGGTGTACCTTATAGAGCTTTAATTATTTCCTTACCTTAACCTTACTGGCAGAATCTTAAAAAAAATGCTTATTAAAATTTTCTTGTTTCAAAATTAAATACATTGGCCTCGATAAATTGTTTAACTTCCCAAATACTTTCAATACCGGACTGGACATATTAATTTTTTCTGATTTTTCTTTCTGCTAGTGGAGGACAAGCTGGCCATCATTTCGGGCCGTTGTTTTAAAAATAAAACTTTGGTGGTTCCTGTCAATTTTGACTGAATTTTATCTATTTTCTCTATAAAAGCTAAGTGCTCGATCTGACACGAAGAACAGAACGTGCCCCTTGAGATAGAGCTAGCGTATTGGAAGACAGCTGCAAGTAGATGAATTTAGTCGTTTATCTAAGAGCTGTAAGTAGATAACCTTCAGAGGTCGTACCTTGGTCGCTGAGATATTAGAAGCAGGGATATTAGTTCCCTTAAACCTCCTTTGATTATATAAATATACTTTTTTGGTGGCGTCAAGTTACACTGAACTCCCAATCTAGTAAAATAAACGCGATAAAAGCACCTAAAATGCAACACTGGCGTTAACAAGATACAACTGTTTCCATTATTCAACAGTCCTACAACGCTAACGTTTTGGACATACCTAAGTAAACTATATAATTTATGGATTAATAATTACAAGCTATAAAACCGATTACAATAGATTTCCATACAAAGGTCTAGAAAAACACCTATATGCTTTCTCATCGGCAGATTTAAAGCTGCTATAACATGTCAAACATTATTACATTTTGTCAATAACTGTGTCTAAATTTATTATGTTGTAATGACACCTGCTGTGATAATTTTATGTACCTCTGTTGTTCCTTGTTTTGTAAAATTCATCTAAATATATAGAAGAAAAAACGCAAATACAAGCTTTAGAAATGAATTGGAATGATTCGTAATTTAATTGTTTCTCAAGCTTTATTATATTTGTGCTAGATAGTTTCGATTATTTTAAATTTATTGTCTTCAAAGCAGGCATTAATTTTCTTTGGCAGAAATTGTAAGTACCTGAGTAAATATTTTTTCTTTTCTATTCACGCGGCAAGCTTTTAAGACAATAAATTTAACATAATACATATATTATATCTGTTTCAGTGATAACGTCGATACTACTTTTATTAGGATCCACTCACGCCAACTACGTTCACTTATAAATAGTATTCAGCATTGCCCCAATGAAAAAATTATACTTATTTTTTCGTTGTAGTACATGTAAATAATAAAACCTTGTTCTTAAAAAGTATTTTTTACAAAAATTTTATTTTCAAATTTTTAGTTAGGTACGTCCTAACCTATGAATTTCTGATCATTATTACAAGGCATTTTACTCGTCGAACCCATTCATTTGATACCCATATCAAGGGGATTGTGAAGATCTTTGACATCCGCCATATTGGGTTTAGAATGACGTCACATATAGTATTCTACTCGTCAAACCATTTAATTTGGTACCAATATCAAAGGGATTATGAAGAACAAGGTAGTCCGCCATCTTGTAGCGTCCACCATATTGGGTTTAGAATGACGTCACATAGCTTACCGTATTCTACTCGTCCAAGTCTTTCATTTGAAACCCATGTCAAAGCGGTTGTGAGCAAAAAGGTAATCCGTCATCTTGTGACGTCCGCCAAATTAGGTTTATAGTGA
Organism: Philopedon plagiatum; assembly: GCA_963971165.1. Lineage (NCBI taxonomy): Eukaryota > Metazoa > Arthropoda > Insecta > Coleoptera > Curculionidae > Philopedon > Philopedon plagiatum. The sequence goes on along the minus strand of OZ020197.1, from coordinate 23,257,218 downwards.
CGTCACATAGCTTATCGTATTCTACGCGTTAAACCCTTTCATTTCATACCCATGTCAAGGAGGTTGTGAAGAAAAAGGTAATCCGCCATATTGTGGCGTCCGCCATATTGGGTTTAGAATGACGTCACATAGCTTATGGAATTATACTCGTCAAACTCTTTCATTTGATACCCATATCAAGGGAATTGGAAGGATATTGGATTGAGGCGAATATTAGATATACTCTATTGCATTGTCCCCGGACTTATACACGTGTGAAAAATTTTAAAACTAGCTTAATTAGAACTAGTCAAAATTTTAATTTCAATATTTGACCTAAACATACTAACAAACTAACAGGTGAAGTTAAGTAAAAGCTTGTAAAAATGCAGAGATAGAGTATAATAGGCACAGACCTTAAATAATTACACTCCCTGAAGCAATGTTAGTATTCTGAAATTCATAAAGTAAACATCTACACATACTAAGCAAAGATTATTAATTAATTAGAAATCGACCAGTTCTATAAACAAACACAAAAACAAGCTCGAAATTACGCTGGCGGCGAATCTGCTCTAAATGATAAATCCGTGCAGTTTGTAATAATAGCGGAAACAAAGCTAATATACAGGGTGTTATGGAAATGATTTATTATATTTAAATGGGTGACTCCTAGGGTAGTCTAGACACGCACACAATACTTTTCTCAAACACCCGAAAACCTGACCATACGCGCGCCCGCACATGCGACCTTGTTAAAATTTTATTTTTGAGGATAATATTATGTTTTAAATTTATTTTACTAAAAAGTACTCTATGATTGTCCAACAATAACCTATTAATAATTTATAATTGCCAAAAACGCATTATACTTTAAAAATATCATTTATATGAAATAAGATATTGCTTTCCTACGTATTAAAAATATATTGGTTCCTTCTTTAACATCCTACACCTCTTAATATTGTTGAGAAATCCAAACCGAGTTCGAAACTTTCGTGAAAATTCTTCTTGCAGTGGCGCTTAAAAATTTTACTGCATCATAAAAAAACAATAAAAGCACTCATTTATTACTTAGTTGTTTGGTAGGTTTCTGCCTTCGGTATTATTATTCGCATAAAACACTAGTTTCGTCACTATTATAACACTAAAATTTATTTATTTCTGTGAGACACTACCGATGTCAAAGAAAAAGGAATAGGTTTATACCGAGACACTTCTTCCGCATATCGTTTTTGACAACTACATTATCCACTTCAAAATACATCTTATTTCGCTGTTACTTCGCTGTCCGTGCCCTCCGTCTCTTTTTTCTTGTTTGAATGTTAAAATCATTTGATCGGCCGATTTCCTAACCACGGATACCGTAGTGGGCTGCTACTAGGGAAATTCTGCGAAACCTCATTTGCTAAATGAATTTATTAGCCGACCAAAGATTTTAAAATTTTCTATAATTTTTAGTTTTTTTTTTATAAATTATGTGGTAGAAACATCACACAAACCTAAGCAATGTTTTACAATATTCCATTGTGATAAAATACTGCTAATATACGCAGAGATACTACAGCAACCTCGAATGGATAAGAACTAATATGTATGGGTCACATTTTTATCTTCTTTTTCCCAGTACAGTACCACCCAATAATTAAATCGGTAAGTCCACCGAAATCACGCGTATCTTGCACAATTTTAGTGATTTCCATTTAAACTTACCTATATTACTATTATTCATGATAAAATAAAGACAGGAATTTTTACAGGTAGCTTCAAAATTCTTAAATAATAATAAATTACAGTGTTTGAATGACCTGAGGCTAACTTTAAAGGTTATTAACGAACAGTATTAAGACGGATGTTTGGGTTTTTGCAACATTCGCGTACGTTAAATACCACAATGTTTAAAGAAATAATATTAATCCTTGCACTGGCGAAACGCTTATATTGTAAAGTTTTGATCGGTTACATAAGAGATTAACCTAGTTAAGTATAACAAATTATTATTAGAGAGATTCTGGAACACTTATTTAGGCCTGTGGTTATGGTTATCGTAATTCTAAACATGCGCAATATTAAGTATTATTAATTTATGTATATAGTTAAAATAAAACAATTTTGAAAATTGGACAACATTCAAAATTCTGGAGGCTATATTGCTCTCGTTCGGCGGGTCCATCCTTGGACTCCTTTTGTCGCATCACGGCTCATCGGCAAGGATCCGCAGAAGGAAAGCAAACGAAGAAAGTACTTAACGTACCTAACCCCCTAAATTATTCTCAATATTATTTATCACAAGTGGTTCATTTGAGCCTAACGAAAGTAAAGTAATATCGTCGGAAATACAACTGCTCTGAGGGTCACCAACCCTAACGTCTATCTGTGAGGACCGTTGACAATCAAACACAACGTATTCCCTGCGATGCTGTAAATAAGATTTCAATAGAGAATTGCAGTTTCCGCGAATATTATAAGCCTGTATTTTTTTCAGGAAATGGTCGTGGTCCACACAGTCGAAAGCCCTCGTCAGATGCACCAACAGAGCTACAACTCTACTCTCCCTCGTCCAATGATTGTAAATTCTATCTAAAATTGAGCAAAAACTGTGGATTTTTCACTTCGAAAGCCATGTTGTATTTAGGAAATTAACTTATTGATTTCCAGAAAAGATACCATACGCTTGTAAAAAACCCTTTTGAAAAACATATAATGCAGGGAAATAGGACGATAATTGGCATTTCGTGGAAGTCCCCCCACAGAGCACAACACTTCTGATATTTTTAGTAGGTTAGGAAAATAACTCTCAGAAAAACAACTGTTCAAAAGTGACACTAGGGTTTTGTATAGATCCAAGTTTTATTATGGAAGTCGGAATGTCATCTGATACACTTGAATTAGAATTTATTGCACTTACTACCTCTTTTTCAGAGACCCTAAACAAATAAATTTATTTACTTACAGACGGGCATCGTTCATAATGGATATCTTTTACATTACATGTAGTATATGTGTTTTGAAGCTGTATCAACAGGTTTTGTATATTCGTTATTATTTTGCAGTGATTGGGGAAGGAGATGTGTTTGTTTTATTTTTAATAGTGGAATTTATTAAGCTCCAAACTGTTTTTGATTTGTTGTTGGAACGTAGAACTGTGTTATCATAATATTTTTCTTGGTTAATCTTAATAGACGTCTATAGATAGATTTATGCTTTTTATAGTGTTCGATTGTTACTAAACCCTCTCTTAGCTGACGATGCAAGTTTTAAGATTTCTAGATGATATTTTTAGTCCAGTGGTTATTTGGTTAAACAATTCCTATTTTCATAAAAATTGGCTGTGTTTAAAATCTAAGTTAAAGTAGTAGTTTATAACGCTGATAAAAGTAGAGTATTTGTCATTTATATCATTATCTGTATTATATACAGAATCCCAACCTTCTCTTTTTAACAACCTTACAAATATGTCTGTTTTTGTTTAAAAAAGAACGACATGTATGTAGGTAAAGGAGCGATCGGTAATCCGTTTTCAGACACCAGACAGTTTAATTTATAATTACTAATTTTGTGTTAGGATGGTGGACCTTGGCACAGTTCTTCCCAACACCAAAAAAAAAAAATTATTTGCATCAGATATGAGATTCTTATTTAAGTAATCGCGTTAGCGTTATCCATTGTAATGATTTTTTTGGTTTGTTGTTGAATCCGTATCGAGTGTGAAAAATAAATAAAAACAGTAAGACTAAGTAATAATTTAATAATTTCTGATTTAGTATTAACTTACACTGCTCTTTTTACTTTAGTGCTTTAATGTTACCAGACGATTGACACACTGATAAGAGTTATTAATTAAATCTCATCATTTTCAAAGATTTCTTGATACCAATAATTATTGCAGATATCTAATACTAAAGTTGCGCCTTCTCTGACTACTATGGTTACGTAGTTGTTTGCAAAGGGTACATTTGCGTATAATATTATATGCACAAAATTAAATTTGGTCCAAGCTAAGTACCCTAATTTGTCGCGGTTTGTTTGTTAAGGATTTTATAGAGGATTTGGCTTATTCTGGATCCCATCGCTATCCATATTTATTGCTAGGTTGTATTATAACAGTAGACTAAACAAATGTTTCCATGATTATTCCAACATGAGCTCAGGTACGTATGAAAATAATTTATGCATAAGTTAAAATAGGACCTTAAATAAATTTGAATAAACATACAATCCAGGAATCCCATTGGATTTCCTCATGAGATTTATTCAATTTTAGGTTAACAATTTACCTTTTCTCCATATCCTTTTTATTTTAAAACTAAGTTATATCGATCGCAACGATGTAACTTGGCTGACGAAACGCATCTCGAGTGTAGTTTTTGGCATTATGGTAAACAGGTGATAAGAAGTAGTAGGCCAAAGGGTATAGTATGTTATGCAATGATCATTTAATGATAGCTATTAAGACACGAGTATGAGAATTACGTCATGAATACGAGTGTCTTAATAGCCATTAAATGTGAGCTGAATACATTATTTTTTTCTACGACTAGTAACAATAATGAGAAATAAAAATTTCAATTTTCAAAATTCATTAAACTTATTTTTTCGTATGTTTTTGCTGATTTTAGAATAATAAATAGTTTGCGGCTCTTGTATCCTGTTCCACTATTTATGGTGGAGTTAAATTCAATTTCACTCCTACTATCGCATACTTTCACTAATTTTATTTGCAAAAAGCACAAATATTACGAGTTTATTAAGTAAACAGTAACTATAAACTGTCAAAATTGATTAATTTTATTGTAAATTTGTCATGGTCATGGCAATCTTTGATATTGACAGAATATTGCTGGGATGTTGCATTTTTATTGGTTATAAACTTGTATCTTAATGAAAAATCTGTATCTTAATGAATCTTATTAAAGTATGGGTAGTAAATGTCCAATAAATCAATTCAAGTATGGAAGTAAAAAATATTATAATCTGGTTAAAAGAACATATACTTAGTACAATTATTTTGTAAATTCGAAAGTTCTTAATAAACTAAAACAACACAAACTTGTATGTCTGCAAATTATTGAGTTTTTTTAAAAACTGGGCATGCTTAAGTACGTTTTAACCGCGTATATAAGTTGATACTTAAAACTACTTAAAACTCTTCGTTGTTTAAGAAAAATAAATCAAATTAGGTATCTACAATATTCTGGTATTACATTACGGACTACAGTATTACGAAAAATTACAATATTTTAGAACTTTAGGTTTGTTACCATTTTAAATCCAGACTCAAACCAGAGAAAAATAAGACAGAGAGAATAATATCTCGTACCGATTTCATTCATAAATATGATTTTCTTTCGATGACCTCCAAACCGACGTTCAAATAAGCTGCCACGGGCGTGCACTGCAGATTTTTGGGTTATTATGAAGCACAGTGGGAGTTAGTATTGAGACGCGCCGCAGAAAACTCTCTCTGCTTGCCGTGTTGCTACCGCACTGGCTAACGTCGGGGTGTATTGTGAGAATTCTACGCGCCAATCTCGGGGTGTTGCCGTTTGAAGGCCATGGCGTGGTCGATCTGGCGGGAAGAAGAGATATTATTCTCTCTGTCTTATTTTTCCCCGCTCAAACTATAAAAAAGCCTGTAACGGTATTGCTGCAATGAATCAAGTTGTTGTCAAATTATTTTAATTGGAATATTTCATTAATTTGACTTTGTAAGTTATTAATTTGGATTTGGAATTAGTATTTTGGATAATTCAAAATCAATTACATTGCACTGCATTTAACAATTGTTTCTTTTTCATAAAATGAGCCAAAACTTTAAAAATACCAAAATACACTGACTAATGTAATCAAGCTGACAAATGGTAAAAACAAATATTCCACTTCAAAGAAATTATTTAAGGATATTTTTAATCTCAACAAGAAAGATTATATTATTCTAGTCGGTGACATAAAAATAATCACGTTTTAAATCTTCTAAAAACTGGTTACCAAACGACACTCTTTTCCTGAATAAGTGATATTTAACTCTCTTCGTTTGTCGGTTCATTGAACGTAAAGGACAATATTAAAGAAAACGCAAAGTGGAACAACAAATTTAGTTACAGCTTTAAGTTCCTAAAGAAGTATCTGTAGTTAAAATTTTTAAAACGATAATATGACAAAAAACCAACGTAAGTTGCTCAGAATAGAAAAAATTGCACACAATATATCTCCTGCATCATTTGGTTTAAATCTTGGCATATCTAGCGGAAGTAAAGGTAGGTACTTAAGGACTGTATTTGCTTTCTTTAGTTTGTCAACGTTTTTTTAGTAAAAACAAAAATAATATATAAAAATTTGCTACGATTTTAGAAAGTAGACCTACTTTAGTACCTTTTATTTCTGAATAGCCACCTGCATACCCTCCTTCCCCTAGAGAAAGACAAAATAAGAGCGATTTTTACTTAACCGTGTAATTTTCTAAAAACCATTGGTAAACATTCATATGGTAATCTATACAGGGTATCCGGTAAGTATATGGAATACTCTCGGGAGCGTATAGGGGAGGTCAAAATAACTCTAATTTGTCATAGAAAAAAATCCTAAAGTGCCCCTGAACGGAAATACAGTCCCCAAAGGGGTAGTCAGCGATTTACTTTTTTGGCTCTAACTTTTGAACCGACTTGTACACTTTAATGAAATTTTAATATCTTATGTTGGCCATAAAGACTCATAAAACCATACTACAGTAGATGTTTGACATCGCCAGGGAAGTCAGGAACGGACTTGCAACCACACTCGTTGGGCCAAATTTTTGACAGGTATCATTTTACAGAGCTAAAAACTGATATTTTAACTACTTTGGTCATCCTCTTTAAAAAAGTTACTCTACATTTGTTTGGTTGGGTAAAAATCAGTAACATGAATATTTTATATTGCATATTTGATGTTTCACGACCATAAATCATTTGGATCTTACCTTTACATTGATTTATTTTTTATACCTATATTCCTTTAAGGATTAGGAGTATTTTTCATTGGCCGGGGATTAAAACTGATACTTTTATCTTCAGGAACAAAAAAAAACTTATTCCTTATTACAAAAACAAGTATTGATAATTTTTCCAGAAGTTGTAGAACATTTTTCTAATAACCTTAAATACTAGCATCCAGTCGCACAAACAATTTAATCAAGAATTAAACTAATTGGACGCTTGTAATGTGAGAGCACTCATGCCAATATCATTATGAAAGGTAACTCGAAACGTCAAGAATATTTATTATTTAATTAAAAGTTTTGAGCAACAGGCTGTTAAAGTTTTAAAAACAAGAAATGCTGATAACGGCCTATACTGCTCTTATTCTAGCCCTTCCTTCGCAACCAACCCCAAATTTTATCCCCGATAAATGTGTCGATCCCCTGTTGCACAAATATACCCTCCGGTATGGATTTCATCACTTTGTCGGATCTGTTTCTTGAGACTATTAATGTTTCTTTGTGCAAAACAGAATTGTTACATTTGTAACTTTAGGCTAAATATATAATATAACAGACATTTCAAAAAATATCAAATAGCCCATACTCAAAAAATAACCATCCCATTTTTTTGGATTCTTTTAAATAGTACCTATAAATTTAAATACTATAGTCGTCCGTGCTTTTTTAGTGTATTGGAATTAAAAATATATGTGATATAATATGATAATTATTAAATAATTAACAATAAAATTATTCTAAAGTGTGCGTCGTCGTCTAAAACTTAAGTAAATAAAAAATAAAATATTTTGAAAATTCTTGAATTCCCTACTGATTTTTTCTATGTGTACTAATATTTAGTAGTTTAGTAGTTTTAAAATATCTTTAGTATAGTTGGAAAACAACTTTGGCAAATGGATAATTTTAACAAAAATTCAAAATTTTACGATGGCATTTAGGTATACACGTTTGAAAATGTTGAAGTCAGGGACAGCATTTTCATGCAAAGAAGTAAACAAGTGTAAAATCAGTCCCAAGTTAACGGAAAATTAAATGTGCTGTTGCTGGGTTTCTTCATTTGAGCGCGCACTCCCACCTCCCACCTCCCTACCAGATACCGCTATAGATTCAGCGGAATTTGATTCATGTTAGGCGGACAAAATGAGCAATTGCGGATAGCGGAATTTTTGACGGATTAAGCGATTTTTTTAGCAAAATTCAGCATATGAATAAAGCGGATTCTTAAATAAAGTTAGAAATAAAATGAGTACCATAATGGCCAATGCGATCCTTCCGGTAAGCTATGGCCTCAAAAGACATATCAAATATTGTAAGGATTATGTCTTCCCACACGATGTTCTTACCAAAATCGGTACCGAAGGATGCTACGATGGTAAAAGTACCATAGATCTTTGGCTAAATTTAGGATTGTTTGATTAATAAATATACTATAAAATATATACACAGTAAAAAATCCAGTTGATTAACCACAAGAGATGTCTGATTTTATTGGCCGGATTAAATTTTTTGATTTAATTTGTAATTATTTTCTAAATCAGTTTCATAATCTTCATTATGATTCAAACAAATTACTCATTCTCGATTACTTTAAATCGATACTGATCAAATGCATAAAAAAGACAAACATTTTAAATCATATTTCCTTGTTAAAATAATCACAATAATCAGTATCAACCAGCTACTGACTAAAAAATACTCAAACTTCTAAACCAAGCCGCCAACACATGCGCAGTACGCAACCTTTTAATCACAAGGGAGTACCGATATCCATCCACCCCGCTGCAATCTGCAAAAATTCCATTTAATTGGCAGTAGGTATGGCGGTTTCTGTGGTAGTGCAATGTGCAATGTGAGGTTATAACGAATGAAGTGGTCAACCTGTTCTAAAATTTTACGAATATTCTTTTAAAAACTTTGTTGTTACATCATGTTGGTGAAATTATGTTTCAAAAACAAAAGAAATACGCAAAAATCTCAGATCTTGAATCCAATCCCTTGGAGGAACTCATGCACCAATGTAAGTTATTTTACATGTATTTTCAAAGAAAAGATTTGTCATGCCAGGTCTTCATTAGTGTTTTATGTATTTATTTACAGATGAGTAAATAATTTTCGTGTTTTTACTTCATATAATTATTTTCAACTTTTACACTGTAAAAAAAAATTATTAAATTTTAAATCAAATTCAACCCCATTTTGACTAAATCCAGGTCCACGCCTCACCTCCCCGGATTTTTGTTTATGATATGGGACAAACAATTCCCATGCTTTGGGAATTTGCATTACCTATCTTTTATATAATTTCATCTGTTTGTTCTTAAATGTGTTCCCTTTTCTTATGTATTATAGTATTGTCATTTAATAAATAAAATCGACGCCCTAATCAGGTACTTTATAGGGCGGAGAGGGGAAGGGCGGTGCTACTGATGATTGCATATCAATCACATTGGATTTAAGATTTAATAAAAAATGATTAGAGTATTATGGAAATTTAATCATTATGGAAGAAAATTTTAATAAAAATTGATTTAGATGTAATCAGAATTAATTGTTAGGTTAATCAATTTTGAATAAGAAAATTTAATCACAGATCCTTCGATTTAATCAATATGCAGTGTTAATTTTTTCAATCAATCTGGCGTGGACCTGGATTTAGTCAAAATTGGGTTGAATTTGATTTAAAATTTAATCATTTTTTTTTACAGTGATATAACATCTATTATTGACTTTCACAATAAATATTTTAAGTTCTTGTTTTGTTGATTTCCTATGTGATTTTTTTAAAATATTTATTTCTTACTTTAGAATAGCACTAAATGTTTAAAAATATTGTTATTACATTAATATATAACTTTTTTATATTAACTAGAAGGATTTTTCTAAAAATAAAAATGTTGGCGGATTATCTTATAACCTAACTGATTTTAAGCCTGGTACTTGGCTGAAAATATTTGTATGAGTTGCTGCAATTGCTCCCTATCTACCCTCAGCGACAATATCGAGGATAGCCAAACGTCCATAGATACTTAGAGATAATCAACATTCATACTAAAGTATATTACAGATGAATTCTTCAATTCTGTCTTAATTGGTGTCACTACTGGGCTAATGCCATCAACTCAAGTTATTTTTGAATAATATTTATTTGTAAACATATTATTTTTTAAAGACCCGTCAGAAATTGGGTGCCATATACTGCGCATATATCAGTTGGCTGCTTGCGTTGCGTTGGGGCGACAACTTCACTCAATTCCCAATTCCCAAACCTGGCACCACTTTGTCACTATCTCGTATCGTAATAAACAGAAATAATAATCAAGTAATTACTAATCATCCTGTTAATCAGGAATAAGACACGGTGTAATCTAATTTATTTTAAATGAATATGAATCATACAAATAACAGACTGTGATTTATCGCAGGAAATGCCGATTTATTTTGAAATTGAAAATATATTTCCTTTTTATGGCTGTCTAAAATTTATAGCATTTCATGACATAATGATAATCATAATTTAAGACAATCCGTAAACCGGATGTACAATTTCTAAATTAATAATTTATAACTGAGAACAGATTTTTTTAGAAAATTTCAATTAAAATCTTGCTTACTTAACTTCTTCACAGAAAAAGCCAGTGCCCTAAAGGTAACAAATGTTCTTTTAAACGGTATTATTTTTCCCAAAACCCATTAAGAAAGTTTACATGTCCAATAACTTAAGTGAGCGCGAAGGAACTTTTTACTAAAACTTAAACTTTTATAGTCCCCTTAAGTGCATAATATTTAAAAGATGTAACGCAAAATCAAATATTATTATGTAATTAAGTAAAGCTTTATCTAACAATTACATTTTACAGACTAAATTAGCATATCATGTGTTTAGTCATTGTATCCAATGCAGTCTCCGTGTACCCATTTTCTGCACAGGTATTCCACATCGAAACCACGTCTTTCTCTTCTTGAAGTCATTGTCCATCACAAGACCAATTTTATCTTCTGAACAATTGTCTGAGCATTGGTCATATTTTTCATACCAATTGGTCGCTAGAACTGCATTCGACCAATTTCACTTTCTTCGTAACTCTATCCATTTGTCTTTCTTGCATAGATATCTGTTTATAAATCAGTCATTCGGTGTCATTGTCAACTTCTCCTTCATTTCCTTTGTGTTCCAGATTCCCATTTTCTGATGTTACGGTTAAAATTATTCCCCACCTAGTACATTTTTCGGACAATCTAACATTTTTTTGTTAGCAAATGGTGGTGATAATGATAGCTTGCATTGTCTAGGGACCTTTTGTTATTACTGTGGGTCGTGCTTGTGGCATCTATGCAAAATGATAACGGTTGAAATTTATAAAAAATATGAATCAAAAAATTGTCTGTTAATGCTGCTCACCTGGGCGATATAAACCATTTTGTTCAATGCAGCTATCAGTGTTTATTTCAAAAAAAAGTAAAATACAAAAATCGCATAACACGCAATAAACTACGTTACGTGTAAAAACTCATTTTATATACAGTATGTCCGCGGATGGGTTTTAAAAAAGGACAAGTGGACCAAATTTTGCAAGATACTTAAAAATGTCACTCCTGATAAAAGTTTTTGATTGTAAAATAAATAAAATTCACGTTATGAAAAGTTAAATTTTTTATACAGAGAGCATAAAAAATACAAAAACGATATTTTGCGTAAGAGTAAACAAACATACCTGTTTATCATTTTCTACCAACACAACAAATGAAATGAAATATGTTTTAAATTAAACCCTAAACCGAAGTACCAATTGAAGTCTCAACTATTCTTTCCCACAACTTTAACAAGAGTATTAGTTTCTACATATTAAACAATAATGACACCTATGGACATGTTTGTCAATGCCTTTATTAAATGAAGCATTTATTTTTTGAAATAGTTTTCATCAAAATGCTATCTACTGAACAAAGGAATTTTATAGTCCAGTGTTATGGGGATGGCCAAGTATCACACCGCTATACGAGGGTGGTCTGAAAAGTTTCCGACCTCAACATGAAGATGGCAGCACTCGTAAATAAAAGCTAGTGAATTTCGTTGTTCATCTGTTGACAGTTACTCACCAAAGTTTCAGCCAGTTTGGACGCGCAGTTGTTATGTAACAGTCGTTTGAGTGAGTTGATGTGAGTGTTTTTATGAAAATGGACAAAAGCGAGTATCGAGCTGTCATTAAATATTTGTTTTTGAAAGGCAATACGCCTACGCAAATCAAAGATGAGTTTGATTCTGTGTATGGGGACTCTGCACCATCATTTACCACAGTGAAATTTTGGGCAGCTGAATTTAAACGTGGTCGTAAGAGCTTGGGAGACGATGAACGTTCGGGGCGTCCAAAAACTGCAACTACCGACGAAAACATCGCCAAAGTTCACCAAATGGTGCTAGACGACCGCCGAATTGAAGTGACAGAGATAGCAGAGGTTATGAACATGTCAAAAGAACGTGTTTGTCACATTAAATCAACATTTAGACATGAGAAAGTTGGGTGCCGCGTTTGCTCACGTTAGACCAAAAACCATTGATGCCATGCCATGGCGAAAATCCACGACTTACGGTTTGAACTGCTTGACCATCCGCCTTACTCACCAGATCTAGCCCCAAGCGACTTCTTTTTGTTCCCTCATCTAAAAATTGCGCTCGGAGGACAGATTTTCGGCAAATGAAGAGGCAATCACCTTCGTGAACAATTATTTTGCAGAGAAAAACGTCGAGTCCTATTTGGACGGGTTACAGAGATGGGAGCATCGCTGGGAGAAGTGTGTAGAGTTACAAGGAGACTATGTTGAAAAATAAAAAAACAAATTCTGAAAAAATGTCTTGTATCTTTGTTAGGTCGGAAACTTTTCACACCACCATTATGGAACAATTTAGCGAGAAATTTGTAGGAATCCCAATAACTGAAATTACAATCTGCAACAGAATAAAAAAGCTCAAAAGAACTGGTTCGGGTTTGAATCTTAAGGTGAAGAAGAAGAAGAAGAAATATGACCAAAAACGATGCTGCGACAGTTTTAGTTTTTCAGTATGTTAGAGAAACTCCTGTGATGTTCCTTAGAAATCGTGCTAAACATCTTATACAAGTTGTAAAAAAAAAACTCATTTTCAGACGATCTTTAAAAGAAAGTAAATTATTGCCGTTCAAACTCTACTTTAGCCAAACATTGCAAGAGGGAGATCAAGCGAAAAGACAAGATTTTTGTTTTTGGGTGGGATACCAAATTTTCAGTGGAAATATCCATTTTTATAAATTTGTGTTTGGTAATGAATGTACATTTTCTACTAAAGGAACTGTAGTATCTCAGCATGTCAGGTACTGGTCTCGAATTTATAGTAATGAGGCAAAGACAAAATTTTAGAAAAGTGAACGTGTAGTGCGCGATATCTCTTCATGGCATTCTAGGCCCATATATTTTTAATAACACCTGCAATAGAATATCTTAATTAGAAATGCTGGATAAATTCTTTGGCGATGAACTCGAAAATTTTCCATTAAATATTCCCCAAAAAATGTATTTTTAACAAGAAGGTTGTTCAGCACATTGCGCTCGCGAGGTAATATAATGGCTTCACCGCAGATTTGGTCCTAGGTAGATTGGTAGAAATGGCCCAATTTTGTGGTCCCCAAGGACTTAACTTTGGTCGATATGTTTCTATGAGGACGTTTAAAAGAAATTATTTATGCCACTCGAATACCCAATAATATTGATGTGCTAAAAGGCAGAATTACCCAGGCTGTTCGTTTAATATACCAGGAAGAAATCAGAAATTCCTTTAGATATCTAAGGAAACAATTAGAAAAATGTATTGAATATGGGTTAGAGTTTTTAAATTATACCTTTATTGTCTAGTTTATATCATATTCTTCGAGTTTAATTAAATGTTCGTATTATTTCAAAATTGCACTTGAATAAGAAATATTTTGAATTGAATTATTGATGCATTTAATGAAGATATTGACAAGCATAGGTGTCATTATTGTTTAATAGGTGGAAACCAGTACTTTAGTTAAAGGTGTGAGAGAGAATATATGCGACTTTAAAAAAATAAATAATGTGATAAAACTCGATAGTTTTAGTATTTTAATTTTTTAATGAAATTAATTTAAAACATATCATATTCGTTCTTTTGGTAGAAAATGATAAACAAGGTATATTACTCCTACGCAAAAAATTAAATTTTTCATAACGTGAATCTTGTTTATTTTACAACCAAAAACTTTTATTAGGTGTGACATTTTTACCTATCTTGCAAAATTTGGTCAATTTGTCCTCTTTTAAACCCCATCCGCGGGCATACTGAATAAATGACAAAAATACCGCATAATTAAACAAGAAAATATCAAATCAAATACCTTAATATGAACCTACTTCGAGAGTTGGCACCGCCTGTAAAGAGTTTGTTAACGCTTTACCCCAGACCGGGTATTTACCGTTGAGCGTGGTTAGCGGGTTCTCCCCTGATATGCTGTACTAAACAAAATAATAAAATCCCAAAGATCGCAATGGTAAGGAATTAAACATTATCTCTTCCACCAAAATTATTTAGCGTTAAAGTGATATAAAACGATATCAATGATAATGTCGCTGGAAGGCTTATTATCAAATACATTTCCTAGCAAGTCGTAAAGGAAAGTACTCATAATTATTTTACATCCTAGTAAACTGCATAAGTATTACACTTACATATTTCAGAAAATCAAAAGCCATAAAATCCTCATTATCGTTAAATTTAATCAGACGTAAAATTTAAAGTGATACGATGATAACTGAGTAACCACAGGTAGAGTCAGGAAAACTAATGTAACGTAAGTCAGTAAGTAAATAAAAATCCAGTTTGCGGTGCAGTTATAAGAAGTTAATAAATGTGTATCATGACCAATCAAACCACATCTTAGGCTGGCGTTGAATTGATTTAAAGGACTGTATTAACGATAAAAATAACTGCCAGTAATTACTACAAATATTATTATAAAAATATGTAACGTAAAGTCTGTTCAAAGATATACCGTTTGACAAATTGACTGCAATAATTGCCAAACTGCTCCGTTACCAAACTTGTATTTTCAGGGAAAAGTATAACGTTTTATTAATATATAACTGGGTCGTTCTTAATAAATGGCAACATTATTTGTTGTGGACATTTAAAAAACAATAAAACTATTACAATACATCATTTACCTATAACTAGTAAATGGTAATACAAATACAAATGTTGTAAGACCTATGGTTTAGATCAATTAGCTTTAATTTTCAAAATTTTCTTTTTTTTGGTAAGACTGGTCAACATGAGTGAATGGGTTGTCCACACATGGGATTTTCCGTGTATATACCTCAGTATACATTAAAAACTTGTTTAAAGTATTTAACAGTCGCACTCGGAACGGGGGGGTCAGCGAGTTACCCCACTGAATTATTTTTGTTATATTTTTTATATTTTAAAATATTTTTTGGTACACAGCTATGACTTTTATTTCTAATGTTGAATGAACAAAATGAAAAAAGTTTATTCAAATATTTCTTATTTCTTTATAATGTCATAATAATATTTAAATAAACAAAATAAACATATAGTACGTTGATTCAGTGGCTTTTCTATTCAAGTATTTAGCTGAAGCAAAAACCATCGAAGCACGGACGAAAAATGCGGGGTCAGACACTGACCCCCCTGTTCTAGGTTTGGGGTCAATCGCTAACCCCCCCCCCCCCCCTACCGTGTTCTCCGTGAACTGTGACGCGAGTAGCCGTATGCCTTGGTTCTAATTTCAAATAACATAACGTACAGGTCAGATTTCAGAACATGAAATATTATACATGAGGATTCATTAATTCAAATGTCACTTTTATACGATAGAAAACGATACAAAATTTTCTAATGTAATTTGATAAAAAAATATTCTATCCCTTCTTTGGTGACAGTAACGTCATAAATTTACGTCTTAGTTAAACCAGCATCAATCATCAATGACTGCTTTATACTCACAAGTAGACAGGCTGTCGGCAGAAGTGAGATATGGCAAGTGAGTTGTTGTGATCATGGTATCTATAATAAGATATTACGACCACACATCTTATAAAATTCTGATTTACTTCGGATTAAATAGCGTTATAATTATCAGTTCCGGTTTATAAATTTAATTTGAACATTGTTAGTTTAAAAATGAGCACCACGCAAGTTATTTTTCTCACTAGAAAAATTTAAACATGGTTTACATAAAGAAACGAAAATCAACAGAAGATATAAATGGAATTTTCCTAAAAAGTATTTTCTGTATTGTTCTATAAATATTCAACCACAAGAGATTCATGACATAGCGTTAAACTTTTGTGATATGTTGAGCAAAGTATAACTTTATTTCATCTATATTATGAAAAAACCTCTTGATTCTGAATATAGAGAATATGGCCGATACATTTTATAAATCCTTTAGGCACGTACTTGTCAAGAGCTCCATTTCTTATTCATACTAGATCTCAAGTTAGGTTTAATAGAAACAAAACATTATTATGTATTGTATTATTAGTACATCAAATCGTAATATCATCATGACAGGGCATTATGTCAAAATTTAGTTAATTCAGTTGAGCTTAGACAATTCAAAATTACTATTTTGTAATTAAATCAACTATATAACCAATTGTAATTAGATATCACTTTATGTATATAATATACCTGGGCTTTAGAGCAGTAACAATTCATAATTGGCTATTGATTTTAATTATTATCTTATGTCAATCAATGATCTTTTAAATGGATTATGCCTTAGGACCTGTTCGATTAGCATATTATTATGTTGTCTAACACGATTTGGTATTTGCGAAGGTTGTTAACTTTTCGCTAAATAGTGGCGGTAAATTTCACTTAAGGTCAAAAGTTTAGGTCAGAACGTAAACAGCAATTTTTAGCTTGTAAATAATATCCCCGAATTTTAAAATTTTTGTTAAGATGGCATTTCCCACGTGGCGTCGATGTTGGCCAACTTAATTTCATTTTAGTACAATTTTTTGCCCAATTTTTCTTTTATTTCAATATTGTGACAATATTAATAGTAGATTCATATTCTATAGGTATTTTTTAGCGTATAAATGAAAGCTTCAAGATATTTTATGATTTATTTTATGAAAATAATATGTAAAAGAATATTGAGGTCCTAGTGACAGAAAAAATGTCACCATAGATTTTTTAACATATTAATCTTCTGGATGAAATCATTATATACGTTGAAACTTTAAATAATTGACTGAAAATCGCTTGCTGGATATGACTCCAAACTTAATATACTTATAATGTTATTGTTTAAAAATTTTAAGCCAAAAAACCATGTCAAAATGAGTTTGGGTTGACCAACTTGGACGCCACGTGGAGAATGCCATGCACCTTCAATAAAAAGACACAAGTAAATTGAAAAAGTTAAAATCTGCTCCTTAAAAGACATGACATTTAGATAGAAAAGTTACTCAACATAACTTGAAACATTCTGAGCATTAATTCCAATTCCATTGCTAATTGTTTCCTTACAAGTTCAACAATAACTATTTATCCCATCAGAGGTGTATCGAAAATTGGGGGGGGGGGGGGGGGGTGTCGGAGGAAAAACACCCAACTATGGAAAAATAAAAATGCAAAATTACCGACTGTTTTCTGTAAATTCCCACGGAGAAAAACTGTCGAGGATTTTTTTCTACCTGGTCGAAATTTTTTTGCGTTTGCTGGTTAGAGTTGACTGGTTGCTGCATCTAGGTCTATTTCTACCGGTAATAAAGCAGTATTGTTTGCTTTAGAGTTGGCACAATAGTTTCTAAGTAATAAATCCAAAGATTTTACACATTAATGTAAACTACCTATCTAATGGGTATGAGAATATTCTTTCCTGAGGCCTAAGCTTTCTTAATGCAATGTTGTCGCGAAGTTAAGATTAATGGAATAATATTATATTAAGACCAGATCATCTTAAGATATGTTACTATTACTAGTTTACGTTGGATTGGCATTTAAGTTGTACGTAAACAGTCAGTCGGCAAATTAGATATTTTCTGCAGTGGAAACAAGTTCGTCGTAAAAGCTATTATTATTTAGTATAATTACGACCACACAATGTCTAATAAACACTGATTCATTGTCGATTAAATAACAGGATGTCTTGGTAAATCTTAAACAAGTAAAAGTGAATAAGAAAATCACAGGAATTTAACATTTGCCATATTCTTTTACCTTCTGGCGAGGTCGTAGTTGCTGCCTACTAAATAAAGGATAAACTAAACTGGGAAAATTTTGGTAAATTATAACATAATAAAATATTGTTCTGTGCTAATACTAGCTCACGCCCCGTTGAAAAATCAACGGTTCAAGGTGTTAATTTATTTGAAGATTAGAATCGCTATTAAAATCTCACTTAAGTAGGTGATTTTTTTAATGAAGATGAAAACTATCCTAGGAACAAATTTTACTTAAAAACATATGTTTGTTAACTTTGTCATGCCGAAGATCTCACTGTCGTGAATAAACACAGAATTATTCCAGCGGCGACACAGCGATTAACCAAGACGGAAATTAAATAGATCTCCACTTGGGTATACATATATACGGCTGGACGACGCATATGAGTAGGCAACCAAAGCTCCGCAATGGCTGTGCATTCGTTATCTAGTTGGGGTTTATTGTAAAAATTTAGTTGGGAC
The DNA here is from genome assembly GCA_963971165.1 of Philopedon plagiatum. Classification (NCBI taxonomy): domain Eukaryota; kingdom Metazoa; phylum Arthropoda; class Insecta; order Coleoptera; family Curculionidae; genus Philopedon; species Philopedon plagiatum. Next base: position 23,238,554 of record OZ020197.1, on the reverse strand, counting down.
TAGCTTATTCCCAGGGCAGAGGTGGAGATTGAAAAATTACTGGTGTACCTACTAGGTGAACCTCTTTGGGGTAAGGGCTACTTGCATGCAAAATTTCAGCATTACGGTTTTTGAGATAGTTTTGGCAGGACATATTTTGTAATGGAACTTGAAAATAACAGAGCATACTTGGATTCTTTTTTTTTCGTATATTAAATAAAAAAGAAAACTTAATCGTTTAGAAAATGGGACAAGAAATAACCCCTGGTTTAAACTTTTCCACATCTGATCTGATTTTGACAATATTTTATTTTGGATTTTAGGTCGACTTCGAAGAAATATTTTCATGCTGATACTTTTGAGTCAAGATTTATTCCGGAAAATATGCCGGGCTTATTTAAAATGTCGGATTTGAGTGAGAGAAAGATCTCCTCTTCTCCCTAAAGTGATATAAAGATTAAATTATTTATTAAGCATATTTAACTCTATTTAAAACCTAATCATAAAAGTGTTTCTAAGGGTTTTGTCCACAGTGCAAATTACAAACATCCAATCCAGAGAAAGCAGCGAGTTTAAAAAATAAGACAAATTAAATACACATGATTTCATTATCTTTAGATTTAAATTGATGGAGAGTAAAGATGCCATTTTACTTTTTCTTTGACCGTCAAAGATTACGAGAAACGGAAGGAAATATTTAAAATCGGGCATTTTCTCCATGGATTAAGTGCTGAAAATATTTTTTTATATTCCATTGCAATAATAAAGAATTATTACAAAAACTGTCATAAATGGGGATTAGGCTTGCTTCTATGTTATTTGAAAGTTTTGCATACTGTCGGCTCTTGGTATTTTGCCACTGGCTGTATCTTTTGGCAACCTAGGATAAATAATATCAAGTGGTAGCGTTTCAAAATTCTCTTTTACCATAACTTGTATATCAGGTGACATAAAAAAAGAACATCTAGTAAAAATAACATCATTTCGTCAATTTTTCATATTCAGATACTGAAAGAATACAAATAAATAAAACTCTAATACTGGATATTCATCTAGTTGTTTTAATAACAAATGTGGCCCATCGCCGATGAGCGACAGATTCCTCGAGTATTCTTGGTTTTGGCCTGACGATGTGTAATTATAGTAATTAATTTCATTTTGGGGAATCTCACACCGTGCTACCTGTTTCATGCCGAAGAGCTTCCAAATTTATGGAGATTTATGTAAATTGAACAGTTTTCTATCCATAATACACTGCATTTTATTAAATGCGATCCAAAGATTTTATACGGTAAATTATCATTGCCACGTTGTCCTATTAGAAGTAAAGAGATAAAATTTGACGCACGTAAACTAAGGTTCAAACTGTATCGAGATTTGCCGAGAAGTTTTCGATAACTTGGCAGCAGCTTATCCAATCCAGTTATCGTCCAGTACCTAGCAAGACGACAGTGCTACGATTGCAATTAAGATGTAAAGTGAAGAAGAAATTCCGCTGTAATAACCGAAAACTTCACAATGGGCTTCTGTCTAGTACTCGAGAAGGGTATATGTATTAGTCTCAGTCAGCTTAATGAAAATGCCACAGGATCTCGGAGCAGCTGCTACAAAGCACTAGAGCAAGAAAAGTACAAATCTTATGCAGTCCGAAACGTTTAGGAGCAGCATGATTATTTCAATGGTCACAGCAAAGTTTTAAACGTCAAGAATTATATGTTACATAATATGAAACATTAGTTACGAGGGGTGTATAAATTAATGTTTTCCCTGGTGTTTTTCAAAAAATAAATGCATTTTTTGTTTTTTACCGGAACTTCTTTGCCATAACTGGCAAAATGACATAATCTTAAGGCTCTAAAATTTACCAACATCAAGGCTTTATACCTATTCCTAATAGAACAGGGCCTAACATGAGGTTTTTACTATGTAAATCTGCTTTAAATTGCAAAGTATACCAAGATAAGAGTAGTTGGCATAAAATCTGAAAATCTTGGTGACCTTGAAATTAGTATTAGTGGGCTTTTCGAGGGTATTATTCTACCTTAATTTTTTTACTGTCGCTTCACTTGCTTCACTTTATTGTGAGTAAAATAACTGTTTTTCTTCAACAGCCACCATTATAACTTTATCGCCGGGGCTATATATTTCAATAAGCCATCTCGGTAAGCCGGTACTGGTTGTTTAGCCTCGACCAGGTTGGTTATTCGACAATATCATTTTCTTATTCGGTCCAGAGTTATCCTCAGTGTAAATCATTTATTTAAAAAAGAGTATTTGGAATGTTATTACCACATCATTAAAATGTAATGTTAACTTTACATCTGTTATTCATTGTTTGGACCAGAATGTGCAATGACTTTAAAGCGCTAGGCTTTGCTACAGAAATTCGCCTCACGTAAAACGTAGGACCCAACAATGTAACATCTTTCTTTTAAGCTTCACATCAGCTTGATGCTCTTTGTGCTGTTTGTTTTACCCCATTGTGTTTTTCGTCATTATTATCTTATTACTGACCTCAATTATTCATTCACGTTAGTTATTAAAAGAATTAAATTGCATTAACTTTAAGATAAATTCAAAAACCATCGTGTTTGAAAGTACCATTTAAGAGATAGATACCAAAAAGTGACGGAAAACTTATTTTTTCATCTTTTTTCAGGATCATCAACGCTATTTAAAAATATTAAATATTTTCACTAAAAAGATATTGTTTTCAGGACTTAAAATCGTTAAATTAAGGTTTATTTTCAAACTATTGATCTAGGATTTTCATTTTGGGCTTAAATTACTTAGGTTACACCACTTTAACACAATCTGAAAAAAAATGGAAGTGGGAAGACCTTTGCGTTAAACTTAGTCGAGGCACACCGTGTCTGTTTTGACTTTTTTCTCAGTTATAGTGTGCTGTAAATACTCTTCAATTGAGGAAATAAAAATTATCTTTATCTTTTTCTTTAACTGACTTATGTGCTATTAATTTGGTATTTAAATATTGCTGACTGACTTCAAATACAGGAGGAATCAAATAAAGTTTTTTTCATGTGTGAACCTAACAAGAAAGTTTAACTTCTGTAAAAAATAAATTAAAAATATTTACGACTTCTTGGACAGAAATTTAAGCTAATTTTTTTAGATCGAGAATAAGATATATACACTCCAAAAACAAAATGGTCAGGTCACTGTAATATTTCACTCTTTTTATATAAAATTGCACTAACGTCTAGTAAATTTATATTTTTATTCCCACATATTATAAATTAAACCTTATAAAAAGACAAAATCGCGCAGCTGCTGTAGCAAAATGTAAAAATAAATACAAAGTTATTCAAGCTGAAAAAAAGTTACTGGTTAATTCAATGCCATCTAAGAAACTTGATCATTTATTGACACATTTATTTGCCTCCCTTCGTCTTACAAGCAACGCTGCGGGATAAGAAGAAGAAAAAAAAAGGATAAAAGGTACGTTTTTTAAGATTTTATTTACATTATTTTAAAAACATGCAGACACTAACTCAAAAATTCAATTAATTAAATTAATATCTGAAAATGCCACGTCAATAACTATATATTGGATAGAGGAGAAGGTCCAATATTGGGCTACCATTTACTTTTGATATTATACCTTCTTATTCATTGGAAAAAATGTTGTCAATTCGTCAATTTACATACACTGAATATGTTTGCTTTACGAATTAATTGTTTAAATAACTTTACAAACTTCAATTTTTTCGTTTTGGACATGTAAAGAAAAAATTGCATTTCTGTTACTTTTGAAGATGGGGTCTAAATTTGGGCTACTATTGAAAATCTGAGAAAAATCACTTAAAACACTAAATGACAAAAATGTTTTTGTTGTTAAGTACCCACGAACTCAGAAAGACAATACCTATGTATATTTAAAAACAAAGTTACAAGAAAACAAAGCATACTCTATACTCTATTTACAAAAGTCACAGATATAATCTTGATGCTCGGCACCGGCCCATTCATTATAAGCCCACATGGAACACATAAGGCACATAATCCACAACTCTCCCTTTGTGTCACTGGAGAATTTTCCGTCACAAAATAAACAGTTGGCATCCTCATCTCCCGCTATCCTTTGACCAGGAGTTACTTCCAGATCACTCTCATCGTCATCAAGAGGAGGATCATTGTAAGATTCCTCTGTTTCAGAGCTATGCCTCACCGGTTTTATTGGTCTTGTTCTTTTTTTATTTCCTTTGCTTTCTCTAGTCCTTGTTTAATAATTTTCTTGCCTTTTTTCTTTTCCAGTGTCGTCGACGTCATCAAAAGTAACTTTTCTTTTACCCTGGTTTTTCTTCAGTCTCAATCAATTCACTTTTGTATGGGCTTGCAGATATAATGCAAGTACTACTTGATACCCTTAAACAGAACATGGTCCAAATTTGGGCTACCGGCCCAATTTTAGACCATACATGGTAGCCCGAATTTAGACCATTTATAGAATGGCATTTAAAGGTTATAATAGGTAACATGCCTTTTATTTAGCATTATTAATTTAGGTTACTTAAAAGCCCTAGCTATCAAGAATGTGCTACTCATAGAAGCATTGCTTAAATTTTATCTAATTTAATTTTATTAATTAAAGTGTACCTACCCGATAAAATTTAGTTCGGCGAAAAATCAGAAATTTCACAAGTGTCGGCTGATCTCTTCGCACAACGAGTTGAAACTGAACTAGGAATCGTTATATGCATTAACACATTAGTTAACACTTGTTCGGCTAAATGACAGCAGCTCATAATGCGTAAAATCTCGGTAGCCCGATTTTAGACCCTAGCCCAATATTGGACCATCTCCTCTAATTTATTATTTCTATTATAAGGTACCTAACTAGTATTGCGTTCAACTATTTTTAAACAATAATTAATAACTTATCCAAAAAGAATATCTACCTTATTTTTATTTTACATGAAAAGAAAAGTAGCAGTTAAGTATTTTATAAAATTCGGGATCGGTCATGCAAAATCCCTCATTTCCCGAGAAATCTTAAACTTCACTTACAGAAGCTAAGCTGAGATTTTTAATTGGTCTGACGAAGCAAAATTAAATTACAAAGAACTAAATAAACTTTACAGAAAAAATAAAAGCCAGTGAACAAAATCTCTTTATTATTTTTCTAAGCGAAGTGCGCGCGAAAAACAGTGTTGCAAGCTATACTGGTTAACGTCGTTAACGATGGTACCCCATTAAAAACACTTGTAAATGTAGATTGTAAGGAGTAAGTACTGATCTAAACCACGGGTAAATAGGTTGTACTGGTTTTACTTCATTTATGTCATACTACACCACTAAGATTGGACAAAGTAAGATAAAGCAGCATTTTCTACGGAAATAGTAGACAGCGTTTTTTATTTTTATATAGAATTAACTTTTTAGCGAAAAATTAAAAATTAGGTCCATTGGTGGTATAGGTAACCCCATCCAGGGACACCCTGTATATGTTATAATAAGACAAATCTCTAAAAGGCAGTATAGACTCATATTTTGTTAATAAAATTCTTGTAACCTCCTTAGTAAAAAGAATGTGCCTAATTAAACAAATCGGATGGTGTTTATAAATGCTGTAGAATTGTTAACACCCTTGTCTTAGATTAATTTGAAGATCCTGCGAGAAGGATATGCTTATGCTTTTATCTAGCTTAAGATTTAGGACTAGTTCGAGGAAATTGATACTGAAATAAAGAGAAAAAAGTACTATGGTCAGCACAACTACAGATGGGGTTGATAATACAAGAGATTAGATCATTAATGGGAAGGCAAATAGGGTTAGTGCCAATCAAACCCAACCTGAGCTGTACTTCAGGTGTAGGAAGTATTGTATTAAATGAAGTCGTTCGGCTCTGGTCCCCCTACACAACTTCGGCCAAATTAGATCTTTTGTGAATACCCTACATTATTTACCCATCAATTCTTAAACTCTTTGACGAGTTACTACTTTGCATCCACAGAGCAAGTGTTTCATCCGCATCGATACAGAATCATATGGAGTTCATCATTAGTTTTTCTCATCTTTTTGAGATAATGCCTTCAAGGGCCGTGTCCAGTGAAGCCAGGTAACCAGTCTGAGTTCATTGTTTTAAAGCTTCATCAGCTTCTTTGTGTAGTCCGGCGAATAACGAATAAGTCTCTTTGCCTGTTGGTATAGGATGTAAGTTGGACAAGTGATCGTGTACCACTCCTACTGATGGTCAAGGGTCTTGAATATGTCAAGAGCAACCTTTCTTTTTAAAACGTTTATTTACATAATCTATGTTTACATGTCAGTGTGCCCTACTTATTTCTATACACATCGCAGGCTTGTTACGTGAGCATCCCTACCTACGAGTCTTGTTGGCTCTGGGGGAGGACAAAATGACCGAAGGTCGGTTTTTGACTATTGCCCGGAGAGTCCATACAAAGTACAAGAGAACTGCTTTTGCATTACTTAAAAGTTGTTAGTTTTGTGAATTTTTTGGTTTGTCTAATGAGTATTATTTTTTATTTTTTGGTGTAAAAATGGTAGAAAAAACGACCTTGATTCAAGAGCAACCAATTGCGCATGACAAATGTGAGAAGAAGAAATCCGTACTCGGTGTCCTAAAGAATCTGTTTTTCCAAATATCTTAAAGTTTTTGAATCGATGAGTTAGATATTGCGAAGAACTGCGAATAGAGATAAACTTGTAGTCAGATGAGAGGGACTTGGAAACTTTTTAGGAAACACCCTTGTAATAAGAGGTTTAAATATGATGAGTTGAGATATATTTCAGTTTTAAATTGAATTATTTTAAGAGATGCTGGTATTCCTTCTGGATTTAGACGATTTTGGCAAGGGACAGAAAATATCTTGAACCTCCTTAACCTTGAATATTATTAGGTACGGATGCAGGAGACAGATGCAACTTTTGGGAGAGGGAATGGGCAGAAGGAATAAAGGCGACATGATCTCATCGGTCTTAAAATGTACTTAAAATCTGTTTGTTAAAGTTTGTCGTAGAATTCTGATCTATCAAGATATTGTTCTAAGGTATATTATTTGAAAAACACGTAAGTATGTTTTATTAGTAGATAAAAAGGTGGAAGTGAGCGTAAAAGCCTAAAGTTCGATAAATCATAAAATAAACAATAGTAGCTAAAATAGTGCTTTAATCTGGGTCGCTAAAACTGTACCTGGGTTCACAGTTTATTTAATCTGACAACAAAATACTCGTAAATCCGATAATATTCCATTATGTCAATTAAAATTAAAGAAACCCTATAAAAACTAGTTCGTTTATCGACAAATTAGACGCTTCAATTCGTCTTACAAGCAAGATTAAAAATTACGTTTTTCCTCAGTGCACTTTTGTAATTCTCTATTTAAATTATTTAAAAAAGAAGATAATATCTCTACGTATAAATTAATGAATTAAATACAATGAATAATCAGATGCCTATCCTATACCAAGTTTACATTTGTTATCTATACCGAGCCATCTACAGATCTTCCGCTTTTGGTAAACGTTTATTGTGAGCACAGAAAAGTTATAGACAGATACTAGACAGAACGCCTCTCTACTGTTAAGGAAAAAATCAATATTTACAAAAGTGATTTTTAATTATAAGAAGGTTGCATGACCCTAGCCTATTTATATTGTAGTATTTATTCTGCCTAAAGCCTAATCTGATCAAATAAACAACGTCTCTAACGTTTTAAGAAAATTCGCGGCGCCATATTTTTCAAATTACTAAAAAGCATTTTTTTTTATCTAAGACATCCTACGTATACCTCAAGCCTCAGTACTAACGTACCGTGGGTGTCTGAAGAGAAGGGAAATGTAGTCTATTGACACGGGATTTGAAGAATTTGAGGTTGGGACGGGAAAGGAAAACATCTGCAGGCAATTTGTTCCATAATCTGGAGACCCTAGGTATGAATGAGCGAGAAGTGGTCTGTTCTAGGCTTTTGTAGCTGGACAGTAAGGGATGCATACGTAACGCGCCTCTTGTTGTTCTGTTAGGAACAGTCAAGGGGGAATAATACCGGCTAGTTCTTCAGAGCAAAATCCGTGGAAGTAGCGGTAGAAAAGGGATAAATCCCCTACAGCGCGGCGATGAGCGAGAGAAGGGAGTTTTCTCATGAGGGCTGGGTCATTGATAAGTCGAATGGGTCTCTTTTGGATATAATCAAGGATCTTAAGTGTCCCCAGATGTGGGAGCGGTACTCTAGGTTAGGTCCTATTTGGGAAATAGAGAGTGTATAGGTTGGAAGGGGAGAAGTAGGTATTTTCTGGCTCGAAAGAGAAAACCAAGCTTTAGCTGCCGATGTGGCTACTGAAGTAATGTGTTTGTGCCAGCTGAGATCATGTTCGAAAGCGACGCCAACGAGATCGAATGTTTCGTTGTTTTGTAGGGCTTGGCCATTCATGTGGATGGATACTAAAAAGCATGTTTGGGCAATAGGACAGAATAGATGGGAATAATTATAAAACTGCCTCTAATAAGGGTAAATTAGTCAAAAGCGCTAGTATTATTCCTAATGACGATAAATGTTGTTTTAATTTTCCTGTAGACATTAAGAGATTGTATTATATTAATTTAATATTATAATATAATATTAAATTGGTAATTAGTAGGCCCCTAAATTCGAATTTTGGTTTCTCTTTAATACCGAGACTAGAAATTAGTTCTCGAATCGTACTTTTTGATCTGATTAGATTTTAGATAAAATATATACTACAATATTAATAGACTAGGGTCGGGTAAACTTTTTGTAATTAAAAGTACGAGAAATTCTTTCAAGACTAGTTTGATGTGTATTACTTTGAAACGCAGTGATTTTTATTATTTCCAAATATATTTTCTTCAGTTAGGTTAGAATAGAGTAATAATTATTACTCAGTTAAATAAGTATTTTAGTACGAATTCGCTATAGTCACATATACATTATTTGCTGTAAGTAACAGTTTCAAATTATTCTTTTGTCTTGACCCTTGGTAAGAAAACAGTTCTCAGTTAAAAGCGTTTGGCAAAATGGAGACAAGTCTTAGGCACGCGGTAAAAAATAAAAGTTTCTTTTTTTCTCGTTTATTTCTTCGCAGAAATTACCATGCTTCAGAATCGACCGCAAATTAACGAAACTGCTGCAGTATTGGTGTACGCTAGTAGGAGTATGTGATATTAATATTAACATTAATATGAATATGAATATTAATATTAATATTAATATTAATATTAATATTAATATTAATATTAATATTAATATTAATATTAATATTAATATTAATATTAATATTAATATTAATATTAATATTAATATTAATATTAATATTAATATTAATATTAATATTAATATTAATATTAATATTAATATTAATGTTAATATCACATACTCCTACTCCTACTACTCTTTAAATTCCACCCTCTTGTACAATAAAATACCCCTCGCTCTACTGATGACGTGCACACACTAGTTTGATAACTTTTTTGCAGCAAAACGTTTGGTTTAAGGTGGCAGAATACTCACTTCACTAAATCGTTCATAATAAGTGGAAATAATAAGTACTAATGAAATATAGTAAACAAAAATTTAAAGATTGACTTGCCGATTTTCAGAAGGAACATGTAAAAATATTTTCTAATATGCCAAAAATCTTGGCGACTATTTTAATAAACACATAAGTAATTATTCAATACCCAAATAATCATAAAATACGACAACAAATATTTGGTATGCCTTAACCAATATTAAATACTAATAATTATATATGTTTGTATCAACATAATATTTGTTTTTATAGTTATAGAAATCGCCGTAATCAATCATTTTGCTAGTAAAAAAATATTTTGTAATCAATAATTAAGCTGTCCGCATACTTAACTCATTTTAGTTGAGCGACGGGAACGATGTGTAACATTTATGGTAAATTTCTGAAATTTAATGTCTCTTCCAGACAACGTCATTATAGAAGCACAAGTCATATAAAAATGTGTTTAAAATTTCAATATAAAATTAAATTAAACCATTCTGAAACAATCTGATATATACGAGATAAGGATGCGCTTCCGTTAAGGAAGGTTGCCTGATGCGAATGTAAAACCAGGACTATATCACGGAAAACAGAAGCATTTAAAGAATCATGCAGGTAATTTATATATTAAGTAAATATGATCATCAACGAAGATTTACTAAATCGCATTAATGACACAGGACACATTATATAGAAAAAATCGGTCAAGTGCAATTCCTTGCACAATTAGTGTTAGGTGCCGTCAGCCCCCCACTTAACCTGAGCAAACCTCGGCAGACCGATCTTTGCCCATCTGCCGCGCCACCCGCGCCGATGACACAAACGCCGAATCACATCGCATATGCGCGGAACTGAGTGGAGAGCGTTTCGATTGAGCCAAATTAAGATTTTTGAAAAACGCGTAAGACATATTGTTTGCCAAAAAACTGTTTCTCTAAAGCCAATGGTTCAGCAGTTATAAGGAAATAAACAATTACATTGTTTATAACAATTGATCGCGCTAGGATTTTTCAATTCTGATAACTGTCACTCAATCTACACCAAATTCTCAATGTTTATGATTTTTTAAAAATTTGTCTGAGCGGTTCTTTTGGTAATGATGGGGGCAGCAATTTTTAGCGTTATTCCCGAAAAATGCAAAATACATAAAAAAATATATCATATACATTTTTCAAATCGTGGTTCAATAAGCTTTCATTTGATTACGTTTATCAAACAGGATGCCCTCGAAATTTTTTGTTTATTTCCCAATTCACCTCCTGAAATTAACTCCCAGAATCAAAATTGAACTTTTTATACTTCACGTCTATAATATAATAAGGAATATGCACATATTTTTTTAATGCAAAAATCGTTTAAGGAAGTCATTACAAACCAAAAAAAAATATTTTGAAGAAAATTACCAGGTTAATTTAGCTACAAGAAATGTTTACTTTTCGGTATAATTTATTACAATTTAAAAAGCAGCCATTTGTCCTTAATGAATAATGACATCAGGAGATCAGCAAAAATAAGTGTCAATCTACATGTTTACGTAAAGCTTAACCGAAAGTCGAACAGGTTTGTTTTTCTCGGAAACAGTCAGAGAGAGAGAGCAATCGAATTTTTCTGGGTTGATAGAGGAATAGTGCAACTAGCTTCGGTAAAAATTCAGTTATACAGGATGTTTCGTTTCGGAGCTATTAAACGCCAAGTCGAAATTTCCGCGATTTCCGTTGAAATCGGGTACAGGGGGCAAAAGTGAATTAAATCGATGTAAATTTTTAGAGGTTGTAGAGAACCCGGAGCTTCAGAACTGGTGAGGATCAGAAAATGGCAAGTAATTCTTTTGAATTTTGTTAGGTCGAAATATGCCATTTGCAGGCCCCCCTTTGGTATCTAATAACTCGAAAACAAAACGTCGGATCGAAAAACGGATTCATAAGTGAAGCTTTAAAATATCAAATAGGTACATTATTTTTGCAATACATTTACCTAAACCTAAAATCATTGGAAAATGGATATATTTGGGAAAAACTGGAAATTTCAATCTTTGACCCAAATATTTCACGGATTTTAATTTTTTGTAGGGTCAAAATGGTTCAAATTAAAATCCCATATACGTCATCGGAAAAGCTCGTCGAAATACGTGATTTCCATATTTTTTAGTTTCTTCATTCTTTACAGGAAGGGAGCAATCGCCGATTAAATTTCCATTTTTGGACTTTTTTTGCCCTAGACATCGGCACATTTGAATCACTGTATTTTTTCCTATCTAATTGTGTCCCAATTTTTTAACACTATTTTATGTATAAAGAGATAATCACACTTCAAAATGAATTCCGAACGGGTTATCCAAGAGCGTAAATGAATACCGAACGGGTTATCCAAGGGGTAAAAACGGAATTTCGTCGATACGACAAATCCTGTTTTTAACCGACATTATTCCACACTATTTTCCTTGTTTAGCGATCCTTTTTCTATTTATTTTATCCGTTAGTTATCTAAGAATCCCTTCCACTAATTGAAATCGCTTATTTTTTCGTTAAAGTTATAAATAAATAGGTTTATTTGCATCGGGGACATGGAAAATATGAAAATTTTTGAATTTTCGAAGATTGCAGTTTGTTTTACTTGATGTTATTAAGATATGGTAGGTATGTCAAAATTTCCCAAAAATGTCAGTGTTTCTTGCAAAATTGAGGGGATGGATTTCGGCTTGAAATATACAAAATAAGCTTTTAGGAACCACCTTCTACTTTAAGTGCAGAGATATTTTATTGGATGAGTTACGCATTAAATGCCATTTTTATTGATTGACCCTATAACACTGGAATTCGTCATGTACTCATTACGAGTCATAAAAACACTTCTGACGACACAGCCAATGGGATCACATTTTACAAGTTTCGAAATTCGCGCGAAAATGTGCAGTATAAAATCCTTTTTTTTTTGTTAATAAAACCAAAATAAATGGATAACAGCAGCCGCCATAAACATTTAATTTATGAAGAGAATATAAAAAATATATTTCACATTTATTTGTGTCATATGCATATTCCCTATTGGGCCACCACACTGTATCTCTTTACTAAATTCCAGAGAAAAACGCTTATGACAGACGGATGGACGGATAGACACCGAAGTGTTCTGTTTTGCTAATTTAAGCACGGAACACTAAAAATGAGTCCAAATCCGACATATCTTAAAAAATTATGGCGACCTTGCCCAGCTGATAGCAAAGGAAGCAGCGCTAAGGAAGATAAAAGAGTTAAAGATACCTAGATCAAGACACATCTGGTTGATTCTTAACTTAGAGTAAAATATAAGATGTCTAGCAAATTTCCGATAAACTCATAATTATATGCAAACTAATATGTATTTGGCTGCTCTGGCCTCAATACCCATTATCTTAGTGCTAGTTTTTTTGTTAAAGTTTTAAATATTACTTCAACAATAAAAAAGTTATTAACGTGGACTTATCCTTTTTAGCTGCCTACTCGTAGTTTCAGTACCGGTGACATAAGGGATTTAAAGAACGTGTATTACTCTATTGCAAGCAGTTTACGATTATCTCATTAAATACTGTCCCTAGAACATTAACGTAGACAACACAACACCACTAAATCCAATAATCCAGTAAACTCCTAGATAAAAAACACCGTTAAATCGAGCTTAAAAGGGGTATAATTCAAAATCTGGAACTTTAAAGAAGTTTCGGTGATGTGCGATGTGCGTATTGATTTTCTGTAAAGTTACGTTTTTATGTATCATTACCGTGGCCCAGAAAAGTATTTAATAATTTTAACATTGTTAAAAAATAATTTAATGTGTATGGTAAGATATGCGGTCAGGAATATTTATAATAGATTTTCCTAAAACGATTTTCTTGATGTCGTTTTTTGTTGTGAATATTATTTTGTCATTAACATGGGCAACAATAATGGCGAATTGCACAAACAATGTAATTAAGAACTAAACTAATTAGACACTTGTGAGGTGATAGCACTCGTGTTAATGTCATGGCCAAAGATTACTATAAACGTCAACTAAATTTATTACTCGATTAAAAGTTTTGACCAACCGATAATGTCAGTAACATGGACAAATTTAGTCCTTGTTAATGACCTAATGACAATTGTATTTTTTTTTCTTGTTTTGGTTTGTGCAATCAATTTTTTTAAATTTAATTTTTTCTTCCCATGTAGATTTTCCTACAATTGTTTTCTTTTGCTTATAAAAATAAATTTGTTTTAAAATGTGTTCGGTTCTATCATATTAAATTTGTCTAGCATGGGCAGTTTGTTGTCTTGACGTGGACATACTTATTTTCACAACAAAAATATATTATTTAGTGCTGCTGATAGTATAAGGACATATTTAAACATAAAAAATTGTTTTTTTACGTTTATGTTCTTCAAATGTACTTTTGTTAAAAGGGAGTCTAATATTATAATCTCCGGTCTACATTCAACGGATAATAAGATATGCAATATGCATGCAGGTGTGAAATGTTGTGGAAAACTAAAGGATCTGTAGCCAGATCGACCAAGGTAAGGGCTATGCTAAATAAATCTTGGGATTGTAAGCGTTAACAATAAAACAATACTCCCAGATGGATGAACAAACGAAAATATTGAAACGCAAAACCCGAAAAAGATATACAGTATGTCCACGGAACGGGTAGACAAAAGGACAAATAATGGACCAAATAGTGAAAGATATGAAAAAAGGTAATTCTTTATAAAAGTTTTTGCTTATTTAATAAGATTCACGATGCCAAAAACTTTTTTGTACAGGGTATGCAAAAATATAAAAATGTAAAATTTGGTTAAAAGCAAAGTTGCATTTTTAAAATTTAAATGCAAAAAAGTTGTTTCTTCAAGTAAAAATTTAAAATTTTTAAATAACGCTTTTAAATCAAAATTTGTCTGTCACATTGTCACCTTATTATTTAATTATACCTTTGATAACTGTGACGTATTTCTCGAAATAATAAAGATGTCGTTGGAGCAAAGAATATTTATAATCCAGGATTACAGACTCATACAGGTTAAAGAAAATTACTGATAGAATATTAAATAATAATTATAATAGTTGAGAAATATTTCTTATTTTATTAAACTTTAAAAAAATTAAGGGACGTCATATTTATTTTTCAAAAACTTCTCCTCCATATTCTACGCATTTTACTGACGTCGAAAATGGTTGAAGCTTCTTCTTTTTTTCCAGTGAAATCGATTCTATCGCTCTTAAAATTCTCTGCTTTAAGACATCTTCGTCATTTTCATTGGGTTTTTCATAATATGTTAGTTGTTTAATGTAGCCCCAGAGAAACATATCACAAATTGTCAAATCGGGACTCCTAGGGGGACACAAAATGGGACCACTTCGGCCCATTCATCGACTTCCAAAGTTGTGATTGAGTCAATCCCTTACTCCTGCTGCATAATGTGCAGGACAGCCATCGTGCTGAAAATAAATATTTCAGCAATATTGAAGCGGCAATTCTTCTAACCTGTCTGACAAAAATGACTCCAGCATATGTAAATAAGAATATCTGTTGCATGCATTATCAAAAAAATAAGTTATAATCCCATTATAAGAAATATCGCAAACAAACATTTACAGCCAGATTCTCCTCCTAGTCCGGTCTAATTTGACAACCAAAAGTTTTAAACTGACAACTGTAAGAATAAGGCAACTAAATTTTATACTGTGAATTTATTTCGGAGCTTTTTCGCAAATTTATAAAGAAAAGGTCAATTTAGTATGCACTTTCGACAGTAATAGAACTAAATTCACTCTCCCAACCCGTTCCAACATGAAAATCATTTGAAGACCAAGCAAATCGCTGAAATATCCGAATAATTCATAAATTTTCAATGAGGTCTTATCAACAACGACAGGACAAAAACTTGCCAAAACATAACTACTCAACTAGAAGATCTTAATTTAAACCAGTACTAAATCTTAAACTTTCTTAGTGAATCTGGACGTTACTTTTTTAAAATAATATTGAAGGCGGTTCGGAATAATTCTAAACTCTGGATTTTCGCTACGCCAGTATCTCACATACTGAAAAGCTACAGTGCAGTTTGTAGTGAACATTATCAGGTTATAAAAGTTCACGTTGTTACTTAAAATTTCATCACCGACCCACAAGCAAAAATTCAAGCGTTTGTAACTGTCTCTATCTTCCAAAGTTTGATTGAAAATTGGTTTAAAAGGACGAATTTCATTTTCCTTAAACACATTTTTAATATGGATTTTTTATACAATTGTAAACTTCGTGCTCGTTTTTTTGAAGACATAATATGATTTTCATCAACCGATTGCAAAATTGATACTGTAAAAGTATGGTTTTCGTCGTATCCTTTCTTGGTCGTCTTTAAGTCACTGACAGATCCAGTTTTTGTAAATTTGATATTTAACTTACATACGTACTGAACTTCTGCATAATTGTATATTTGAAAACTTTTCTTGAAACTTTTCAATAACGTAGTTATAACAATTCTCGCTATTTCTGTAATTTTGCATTATAAAAATTCTTTGATCTAAAGACATCTTTATTATTTTGACAAGTACGTCACAGTTATCACAGGTGCAATGAAATAAAATGGAGGCAACTTTACCCTTAACCAATTTTTAGGGTTTTGTATTGCATACCCTGTACAAAAAAAACAACAAATTTTTGGCATCGTGGATCTTATTTTTAAAGTAAGCAAAAATTTTTATAAATAATTGCCTTTTTTCGTATCTTTCACTTTTTAGTTCATTTGTCATCTTGTCTATCCCATCCGTGGACATACTATAGATAAAAGTTAGGTCACGATAATGACAGACACGCTCGCAGAGCGCTATTAACTTTATAAAATATATTTCTCAAAAGTTAAACTGCATGTTGTCTTCATAATTAACGTTAGTTTATTGTTCATAATAACTAAAATGGGCGGCACACGAGCTATTTAGAAATGCCGGCCTATTGTCTCCATAATAAAAGAGGATTTTAAATCACTAAAAGGGTACTTAAAACTGCCACTTGATATTGTAATGGAAACAAACATAAATTTAAAGCCAATAAAATTTATTTTGCGCTTTCATTGGTTTTAAAATTAGTTTTAATGTAGTGTTTATTTGTTAATTGTCGACTAAATAAATTAATTTTGCTGTGGGTTGCCTAATAATTATAACTAATGTCTGATCAAATATCATTATTTTTTTATTGAGGCAATTAAAAACATATTAACTGTATATCTAAATCAATACTAATTATAAAGGTGTATGTTATGCTATGATTTACTACAAAAAATATCGGCTAAATTAAAAAAAAAAAAAGATTAAACACTGGTTAAGATTTGCTAGTTGGTTATTTTATTTTAGACAAGTTTTTGTCCTCTCGTTGTTAATAAGTCGTTATTAAAAACTTATCATTAAGGCCGCCCAACGTGAGTGCCGCTCAAGTAACATTAGATCACGGAAAGCTCGGCCGCAGCAGCAATTCAATTTAGCTTTGCCTCTGGTTAACTCTATTTTTTAAAATTAATTAAATTAAATTAAAAAAATTAAAATTAAAAACCATTTGTCAGTTTTGGGAGAAATATAATTCTAAATGGAAATTGCCCGGCCAAACTACGTTGCAAAGACATTTACGTTCTGTGCGCGAACTACTTCATTATCCTTTGGTGCAAAAAGTGATACATGCTTTAAGTGACGAGACGTACAACCTGTAACTCGAACATTACCAGAATTTGGTTTTAAACAAGGTTTTCTCGTTAAAAAGCATCGTAACAGTTTTTTTTTATGTTTTTATCGCTGATCAATGTAAAGTTCCTCATATTCGTTCGACAAAAATTACTCAGTTTGCGATAACATCAAATAATTTTTATGTCACAAAAACATCGAGCTACATACAGCAACGACGTTAAGCGGCAACTGTCGATCAGTTGATTGTTAGACGATAGCGAGCGATGTGGAGCAATATTTAGCAAAGTGGTAATAAACACACAACAAATTGAGTTTAGTACCACATCATAAAAGGTCCACTACTGAACGAGGTTCAGGCGGCGGCAGCACAAAGTTTTCGATCACGGATAATACATTTCAAACTATTTGGCAAGGTCACGGCAATTTACTACAGTAATACTGACAACACTTGACAAAATGGAGCTACGTAGCTGCACGGAGAAAAAAAACGAATAGTATTTTTCAAAATATTGTGTTTTAGAAAATATATTTAACATAAATATATTTCTATTAAAGGTTTAATAATCAATGTATTTATCTGAAATATATTTTTATATTAAAAGGTATTTTTAAAATAAATACATAATATATTAGTTTTCAATAAAATGAGTAGTAAAGGAAATAAGGTTAATATATATTTATTTAAAACTAATAGACACACCAAAAACCGCGGCTTTAAAATCCAAAAATTTTAAAAAATATAATACCTTAAGTTTGTAAATTAATATGCATTTTATTATAGTTTAGTTTTAAAACCCAATGTTTCAAAAAACAATACTTCAAATTTTGTAAATGTAATATCTAATCTATTATAAATTTAGTTTAAACTAGTTGAAAAACCAACATTTTAAAAAGAATATTTCAACTTTTTGAATGTAGTCTATATATCTAAAGTTAAGTTTAAAGTTTCTAATGGAGTAAAATTATTATACCGCGGACGCAAGCTGGTACCCAATATATTACAATTTTACTTTAAAAGCCAATATTTTTAAAAAGAATACTCCAAGATTTGTAAATGTAATATAAAATTTATTAGAATTTAGCTTTAAAATTCAGTATATTAGGATTTATTAAAAAAACTTTTAACAATTAAGGTGCTAAAATACCTTATTTTAAAATATAATATGAAGATATTTAAACAGTTCCGCAGTTCGCAAGAATGCTCTGTCGTTTGCTCATTTGATGTCAAGGTATCTAGCGGGGAAGACGAGCGGCTAAATGCCAAGTTGCGTTCCGTTTTTCCATCTCTTTTTAATCTTGTGTTCACTGTCACTCTACTCCTCTTGTCAATATTGAGGTTATGCTATTTGTGGCTTGATTGATTTGTAGGATTGAAAATTCATTTAACTGAGGAACACAACAAAACGATTGAAAGTGAGGGGATGGAATTTTCAAACAGAGAAGGTAAACATAATATACTTTTAAAGTTTAATGAGTAGACACTTTAAAATTATATTTTTTAGAATTTCTATCCTGGAAGAAGTCAACAGACAAACTAAACCAGTCCAGTTATGATTTATCAAGCACATCAAAGTTTAAGAATAAACGAGTTATATATTATTTATGTAATAGATCTGGTAAGTAAATATTTAAATTTTGTTGTGTAAGTATACTTGTAAACATTGCATATTATATTTTTGACATGGAAATGGCAATGATTGTTTTAAAAGAAAATGATTTTTTACTAAACAGTTTCTTTTGTTCTCAGGGAAAGTCCAAACTAAAGGCTTGAATAAAAGACTTCCCAAAAGTCACGGATCATGCAAGTTAAACAGATATTGCACCAGTATGATTAAGGTCATTGAAGGAGAAAAATTATTAGTAACCTGGATTAAAACACACTATGGTCATACTTACAACATAAGGCTTCCACAGATGGATAAATCAATAGTGTTCCAATAAACATATATTTTATGTTTAAGTAATTAGTGTTTTGGAAAATAATACAAAAGAGATTATTTTTAAAAATGCAAGATTTTAAAAACATAATATATAGTTTTTTTAATGTTATTACATATTTTTTGAATTTTAATAAACACATTTTAATTTTAAAAGTGATTAGTTTTATCTTTAATACCCAAGTATTTTCAGAAGTAATAAAGAGGATATTAATATTGAAAATAAAATATTTTAAAAACTTAATATATTTTTAATAAGAATACGTGATTAAGTAATAATGAAGATATTAATTTTTAAAATAAATATATTTCACAATGTAATAAATTGAATTTTACCATTTAATATACAATATTTATTAGTGTCATTTTGTAATAAAAAGGATTTTACCATTTAAAAAACATTATTTAAATTTTTGTAAAATATTAGTTTTTACAAATTAAAATCTGCTTAAATATATTTTTATATTACTTTTTAAAATCCGGGATTCCTGTAACATATAGTAATATAAAATATATTACCTTCTATTATATTTATATTTAAAATTAAAATATTTTTTTTTCCGTGTGAACATTACCGAAAGATATACTGCCTGGTGATCTACATTATTGCATTAGGCGTTTCGTTGATGCTGTATTTTGCTCCTTTTTGGAATTTTTGTTATTCCTTTTTTATAATTGTTCCTTAATGTTTTGTTTTGTTTAATGTTTTATAATTATACTTTTATGTAATTGGATTGATTGTTTCGCTTTTGTATTTATTTACTTATTTATATTTAGTGTAGTGTGCTTTGTTAAAAATAATATAATATATTCTCCTATCAAATATTTTTCAATTTTTATTTCTGTATTGCTTTACAAGCCCGGCTGGGAGAAAACAGAAAAATAAAGCATCTAGTTATAACTACTTGTTAGGTTATATTCTAACAGAAAATCAGTGGAGTTGACGAAAATGCGATTTTAATCGAACTATACCTTCCACTCTGCAAATTCTCAAGCGTATTTACATTAACTGATATGCATAAAATCTCAAAAACATTCCAATGCATGCATCGAACAATTATTCCAGTGGTACCATAAAACAAATTTTTAATGCGAGTTTCGAATAACTTTGGCAGTAATAAAATCGATTTTGGAACTCTGTCAGGAAGTAACACCTACCATTCTCGAAAATGTGAGAAGTGAGTTTCAAAATCGATTTTATTACTGCCAAGAAGTTCGAATCAAGATACGGACTTCAGGTTTGCGGTAAAATATTTCTTTTTTGAAGACCTTTAAAATGAGATACTACACGGCATAGCGTCACCCCTTAAGGGAGTTGCAAAAGTTAGATTACATAAAAAAGTAGATTTATTAACCAATAAAATACACCTAAAATTTGGGGTCTCTATCTCCTAATAGCAAAGACATTTGCCCATACTAAAACTTTTTGGACACCCTGTATATTATTAAAACCCAAATTTAGACTGCAAAAATCCATTATTAGATAATTTTGTGTGCTCGATTTGATTACGGTAATTTTCTTACATTCTAAACCGTTTTTTTGTTGTAAATTCTAGTTTTTATTTCGCGTCTTAATATGTAAAATAATCCATCAGTATTTGTGTCAATAATTATTAAAACAACAATTTAAATTACCTTGTAAACCTTTATAATTAGTAAACAGCCAAGAGTTGTTGATTACTCAAATGTTAGTGGTATTAGCTTCAGGTAAGCTGTTCTTTTCTTCAGCGAGGTTATTCTAAACGAATATACATATATACATATTTATTAAATAAAGATTTAAATACATATAAGTGTGAAGTTCATTCGTTACGCAGAAACGCGTTAACAAAATTATAATATTTTAATATTATCGTAATCGTTTTCACTTTACCTTGCCTAATTAAGAAAATTGGACGGATTATATAACATTAAACATTATTTGCAGGCTCAAAAATAATTTACAACAGGTGTAGAACATCATTAGGGAGAAAGTAAATCATCATCAGTTTTTAATTTGGTGAATTTAAATAGCGAGTCAAAAGTTAAGACAAGTTACGCATCATTTACTCTACAAAATTATAACATTATAAAAGTAGAAATAGAAAAGGTTTTGTACCAAACTATACAGCACCTTCAGTACCTACCTAATAGGTAGATTTTGGGATTTTCCTCTCTCGATATCGATAGCGAACAACAGGTGTAGAACATCATTAGGGGAAAAGTAACATCATCATCAGTTTTTAATTTGATGAATATAAATAACGAATCACAGATTACGAGAACTTACGCATCATTTGCTTTTACGATGCAATAAAATATATAAAAGTAGATACAGAAAAGGTTTTGAACCAAACTATACAGCATATACAATGTACAGGTCCAGTCCAGTTCTCGACACTTTTGCAGGGTATTTCGGTTAACTTTAAAGATAGAGAGCTGCGGTTCTTGCAGTACTGTGGTACCTTCTCGTGAAACTATGTTCATTTTCGAAAAACACTGATTCTGAAAATTTCGGAACGCATTTTTTTTTTGAAAATAGATTTTTTTTAAAATAAAGTTTATCGGAAACCACTTTTATGTACATTTTTTTGAAAGACGCTTTTTCGAAAATATAATTGCTTGAAAATGCATAATGGAGTAGCGTAGTAATGGTTTACCATAGCCTGTTTCTTAAACTTAATATATTTTTAATAAGAATACGTGATTAAGTAGTAATGAAGATATTAATTTTTGAAATAAATATATTTCACAATGTAATAAATTGAATTTTACCATTTAATATACAATATTTATTAGTGTCATTTTGTAATAAAAAGGATTTTACCATTTAAAAAACATTATTTCAATTTTGGTAAAATATTGGTTTTTACAAATTAAAATCTGCTTAAATATATTTTTATATTACTTTTTAAAATCCGGGATTCCTGTAACATAGTAATATAAAATATATTACCTTCTATTATATTTATATTTAAAATTAAAATATTTTTTTTTCCGTGTGAACATTACCGAAAGATATACTGCCTGGTGATCTACATTATTGCATTAGGCGTTTCGTTGATGCTGTATTTTGCTCCTTTTTGGAATTTTTGTTATTCCTTTTTTATAATTCTTCCTTAATGTTTTGTTTTGTTTAATGTTTTATAAGCCTGTTTCTTAAATGCGCCTCCACAGTGAAGAATTCAAGACCATGTAATAAAATGTAATAAACCACAGGCGCCAAATTTTCAAATAATAAAATAATATTAATAATAAGTATAATAATACAATTATCACAGATTAGTAGATTATTTTTGTTCTAAATGTGAACAACCAGAAAATAATAATATGCTAATGATCCTTTTATGGATACAAAGAAAAGGCTAGAATGTGCTAGTTTGTGTACGGGAATTTAAGTAGAGGAATGCTGTGAATCGTGAAATTAAAGAAGAATCAAAAATGTGGGACCTAGACCACCTTACAAAAAATACTATAGAACCCGAGAAGAACAAATCGACGAGAAGCGACATCTTTGTCGGAACCTTTGAGTTTGAGTAACAATTAGAAAAGACAAAGAAAAAATTCTATGTCGTTAGTATTTAAAGAACTCTATCTGTTCCTACACAATACTTTAGACATTAGTTGCTTATTAAAGAAAAAATCTTTATGAAAATCTATAAATATCTAAATTTACATAGCAAAAATTGAAGTTAATAAATTAGCAAGAAAAATTAAATCTTTTAAAATATAGGGATTGTAAAAAAAATTATCATAAAATGATTTAAAAAATTTACTTACACCTCAATCCTGTTGACAATATATTGTTTCGGCCTTTTTGGGCCTCGTCAGCTCAGATGTATGAGGCTCCTAATCTAATCTTTATATATTTTTATTATAACAGAAAAACACATTTATGAAAAAAATATTATGTCAAAATAACTTATTGTTATATTAAGTCTTATTGTTATATTTGTTGGTAACACAACAGAGATCGACAGAGTTTAGCAGACATAGTAGTAATAGAGATGGAGAACAAAGTTGCGGGAATCGCAATGAGATGCATCCGGAAAAGCTGCCTTGCGCGATACTAACAATGATAACACATTTCAAAGTGGGCTAGATCGTTTTTTATAACGGCAATGAAATTAAACATGGCGAAATTTAAAACCAATATGAAATTATGGTTTGCTACACAAAACGTGAAAAATGGGGGGCCCCTCTTTCTTACATTCAAAATAAACACACTTTAAAACACGCATTAGCTTGGCAGTGTCCAATATATTTCCTTTTCTAGGCGGTTTTACACTTTGCACTTTACACTACGGCGGTTAAATCAGTTCTCTCGTCTTCTTTTCTTCACTAGTACTGGTTTATGCAGCTAGTTGAGTTTCTTTTCCGCCTGCGCGGTAATTTAACATAATACAACATTTCAAAGCTATACACTCGGCACACAAATTATTGATTAAAACAAAAATAAACAATAATAAATTCCAAACACAATTATACACATTACAAATCAAACAGTTAAACATCAACAGCAGCAAGTTGGCCGTCATATTAAAAAATTATTTTATTATTTGCCTGCTATTTAGTAAAGTGCAAATTGTCTATTTGCATAATTCAATCACAGGTTCAATGAATAAATAAATAAAAATAACTATATTTTTAATAATTCAATGTTTAATGTATGCACTTACCTTAGAGAGTCTTGTGGAAATGAAAAACGACTGACTCTAGAGTCAGTTTTTAAAAAACTTCCAAGAACTACACAAGAATATCCAACCATGTCTATCACATAAACGCGTTTTATTAAAAAAATCAATTTGATAATTCGATACGACCGAAATTACAGCTACAAACGGACTAAAACTGATACTGAGACTTTCAGAGATTAAAATAACAAAACAAGCCGACACAAGCCTTACACCATAGCTGGATCCTGCGCATTCAGAAAACGTTCGCGGTTCGCGCGGAAGCGTTTGTCGATTCTCGTCGATTTGTTTTCTCGGGTAGAACCGTAGAACTACGAGTATTTCCGAAGGATCGTCAGACGACTCCTGCGAATCGAGTGAAGAGGACTTGGCAGACTAAAACTTTCTGTTTTGGATAAACCAGTCATTAGAATATAGCAGAAAATTAAACCTACATTTAGGTATGTTCAGATATTTCTCATACTTTTATTTCCATTTTTGAATAAATAAGTTTATTGTCGAGTACATTTACAAAATACCAAATATACCTGAGTTGTAATGACAAATACAGATTTATACCTGAAAATAATAGGCTCATTCTGTAAGAAAAAAACGTTCAGATTCGCTAAGAAGGTTTAAAATTTAGTACTGGTTTAAATTAAGATCTTATAGTTGATCAGCTATGTTTTGACAGGTTTTTGCCCTGTCATTGTTAATAAATCGTTATTGAAAACTTATATATTATTCTGATATTTCAGCAATTTGCTAGCTTTCCAAATAATTTTCATCTTGGGACGGTTTGCTAGAACGAATTTATTTTTATTATTGTCGAAGGTACGTACTAAAATTGCCCTTTTCTTTATAATTTGCGAAAAACCTCAAAAACAAATTCGTAGTATAAAACTAAGTTGTCTTATTCTTACGGTTCTCAGTTTAAAATTTTTGGTTGTCAAATTATTTCGGACTGGCGTTGGAAAATCTGGCCGAAAATGTCTTTTGCATGTATCTTGAGGATTGCAGGCTTTAAGAAACAGACTATAATGTATTCAGAAAGTTTTTGGGTCATAGTGCCGACTGTTTTTCTGTGGAGGAATCTGGTTTTAAAGGTTTGGAAAATGTCGATAAAAAACCCGAGGAAACCTAAGCATATCTGACCAAACTCAAAAAAGACGAAAATGGACAGGTTTGCTCAGGTTTATTTAGGTTTGTTGCGGACTATTTCTTTTTGCCATTAAAAATGTTTAGACTATACCGGGAAAGGTTTGTTAAAATTTAAACCTGTACCAATTTAAATTAAGATTTAAAGTTGATCAGTAAGATTTTGACAAGTTCTTCACCTGTCATTGATACGTTGTCATCTAGACCTTATGAGTTGTTTTAATACTAAATGATTTTATCGTGGAACTAATGAAACAAATAAATTCATAAAACAAAACTTGTCAATAAGTCATAAATCAAAATATTTATTGTCAGGTAGGCATTGCTTTTTATTAAGTAAAATTTTAAACAAAGTGATAGAAACTGTCGTCTCTTTCCTACATTTTGTAAAATGAGAGTAGAGCAAATCTGAAAAAAAATCGAGGATTGGTAGAATGATGCACACAATAGGAAAATTACAATTATAAAAAGTTGTATTATGAAACATTTATCACCCTGGCTGGACTCACTCTTAACAATTTTTGTATGGTTTGCTAACAATAACCCTTTTTTAAGTATAAAAATGCATTCTCGGTTAATAATTCTGACCGCACTCTCCATAGTCGGAACCATGCATTGGTCGGTTAAATCATTGATTATCAAATTAGACCTGTCTTGGCGATAGCAAATCTAGGTCTTACCTAGAGTTTAAAATTTAATTGTCGAAAAGCTGTATTTTCAAATAATTGTTTTCGAAAATCTGTCCCGAAAAATCATGATTTCGATCAGATACTTAAAAAAGCACAATCGAAAAAATAATTCCTAAAAATTGTTTTTTGATAATTTTGTATATGTAGATCCTTTATTATAGAATTTAAACCCTGATTTAAGCTTAGAAAATAAATTAGAGCTAGAATCATCGCTTGCGCCATTCTCGATTAAATTTTCAACTTTTCTTCTTTTTCTATTTGCTAGCAATGACCGTGCATTTGTCACGAAACATTTTCATTTGTTGGTGTATCTTATGCCATTTGTACTATTTCTCCATTGTTCACGAAGAACATTTATTAATTAATCAGTTAAACGCTACTAAAAGACAGAGCAAAATGTATTTCACAAGAAGCAAGTCAAGTTATTTAACCAAAGTATAAATAAGTTAGTTTTTTACAAAAAAAGCTGTCCGAAGCACGCTTTTAAGACATGTTAATGAATATTATTGTGTCAATCCCATATCTGATTAGATATGCCAGGTTATATTTATAATTTATCAGCATAATTTATTATCTAGATATGTTTAATAATGTCATAATAAAATAAAGAAAGAAATAATGATAAAACAAAGGGAAATGTCTCTGAAAATATACTGCAACAGAATTCGTAGCACAAAAATTAATAGACCTTGGCAGAGGCGTCTAGGATGTCAGTCCAATTTCGTTCTTATTACTTCTGTAAAATGTGTCTAGAACTATTGGTTTCGAAATTAATTAATTTTTTATATTGTTTTTTTTTCTTTGATTTTTTACTTTTACTGGTAAAACGAGTTTACCACAAGATAACCAGTAATAATTGTAGGTACTGCTTTCAATTCTTGCAATTAATTAATAAGTTTTTATTCCTTTTTTTAATGCTGTGCTATTTTGAGGGTTATTCAGTTTCATTCCGAGTTTCATTCCTTTAACAAAATATTGCTTTAAATGGAACAATACTGTGTTTTTACAGAAATTAGATCAGTTGAAATTACAGAAAAGCAATCAGCAAACTACACCGTTACTAAACAGCGCAACAGTTTGTGGTGTCGAAATTTAGTTAAAACTATAAAATAAATGAGAAGTATGGCTAATATTAGGATCCTTTACAGTTACTCTTTCCATTTTTTCTTTAATAAATATGTTTTTTCTTGTTATATCTATATACTGCTACTTATTGTCAGGTTTGTTCAGCCGTACTTAAATTCAGTAAAAACCACCAGCATTTAACAACAATTTTCATTTTTATAGTAAGATGAATCAATAGGTTAGGACTTTTTATTATTTAATGGTAATTTTTTTATATTTGTTTATTTTATCTTGATATAGTCTTTGTATTATTTAAAGAGGTTATAAGGTATACTGCAATAAATGTTTGAATATACTGGCATGTTTTTTCTTTTTTATTGTGCCTAATATCATCACCTGAAGCCAAATTTCTTCATCGCTTCCATAGTTGACACATGGTGTTTTGGCAATACCAAATTTTTTAAATTTCTGAACTAGTTGATATAGTGTCAATTAATAATGCAAACTTAAGGAACTAACTGTAGTTAGTAAGATGAAGTACTTAAGACAATCTATATTACATACGCACAACTTTGTAAATCTATATTGTGTTTTGTTTAAATATAAATCCTATGTAGGCAAAGCTACACTAAAAAGACATTGTGGGACATATCACTAAAATTGTGTACCTTTTTCCAACAATTTGTTCTCAAAAACGTCCAAGACCAATTTGTAGCAAAATTTGCTACAAGTGTATGAAAATGTATAAAAACTGTTGTTACTAATAATCCAATTGTAAATTGCTCTACAAAGACTTTGCAACAATTTTGTGTGAAAAAAAGTCCAAACGATTTTTTCAGTGTAAAGATATAATACTACTTCAATATATTTATTTCAATGCTACCATTGCAATTTGTGAGGTTAGTAAATCTGAAATAAATAAATTTTCGTGAAGTGAAAAAAAAATATTTAGCTCCGGTTCCATAGTCCCTGACGTATCATCAATTAATGTAAATTTCGTTTAATATAGGCTTATGTAAGGTAAAACATGAAAAAGAATGCTGAGCTCTTTCAACTACCGGTACCCTATACTACTTTTTGAAAATATTTATGTATGTATTAAGGAAACTCCTTTCGCTGTGTGTTAGATATTATCCAAATTTTATATGATGAACCCGAGGATGAACCTACATATATAATAGGTATTGAATAATTTGAAAATCCAAATCTGATTGGTGCGATCAAATCATCACCTGCTTGGGATGCCTGTTATGATGAAGGTTGTCTTTCTTAGCGGGTATGCGGAATTGCAACATTGAAAATAAAAGAGCTGTTCTATCTACATTTTGCACAAATTCTTCGACAAATCCTGTTTCTTCAATTTTTAATAAAAACAGTTGATTTCTTTTCAAGCGTGTTGAAACAAAATATTTTTAAAATTTATTTGTGGAGGGCTCGGTGGAGGGCTGTACAAAAGATTTTTTCGGAATCCTTTTTCGATCATAGAGATACCTGGATTTTGTTTTTAGCTGTAATTCCTACATTAAATAAGTTTTAAAAATCGGGTTCTGTACAGTTCTTGCTGATTGGCTATTCTGGTATATATTCTGTATATTTTTAATTTAATAAATTAAAAGAGAAAACTTGGGAGTAGGCACGTTCAAACTTTTTCTTACATGTTCCGGCTTTTCCAGGAAAATTTCAGATTCTTGTATGCAGCAGTCTAAAGCTTTTTAAGGGTTCAGATAACTATCAATTAAAGCTATACATGTCAGAGAAATTTCAAAATATCGCTATAGAAATCAAGATATAAATTTAAACTTTTCTTTGATTGTCGATAATGATGTCAACCCTCGTGTCAACCCAAAAGAAATCGTAGTTACTGATTCCATTCAGCATTTGTGCCCTAAATTTGCAAATTCAACATTCAAGATAAAATTTCCGCTTAGATTACAGTCAGCACAATACTGCAGAACTGTTATTCAATACAGTTTATATGCCCCTCGGGACAAAACGAACAATATAAAGATAAAATTCTTTTTTTATAACTGGATGATACCATACATATTAACCATGAGAGGTTAGACAGCTTCAAAAATTACGTTATTATAGTTAGAGTAACTAAACATTGTATTAAAAGGGATGTTTTATTAGTTCTATCAAATAGACTCACTTGGTCTATCCAGCTCGTTGCTTTGGATTCCCCCTTCCTCGATGCTCTGGATTCCATTATATAAACTGTACGCTGGATGCATAAAGATTAACAAAACTGTTTTGAGCAACCACATAATCAGCATTGTTTTGAGGAAAAATGTATTCCAAAAGTGCAAGGTACTACTACCACTCTCACACACTAATAACAATCACACTAGTATCACCACTAAATAATATATGGAGCCGATTCAAAAATTTGCACTTTCGTGATTCAAACTCAGTATCACAAGTTTTTTTAATGGTTTAGCAATGTTTTAACAATTAACGGTTCATATAATTAATGACTATTTTTTAAGTAGGTACGGGATTATTTTTTAATTATTTTGTTAAGGGGTACTTTCTTTAATAACTTAACACCAATAGAATTTCATAAAACTTTTACACCTAAGGACAACAATAAAACATACAAGGTAAATTTTCTACGAGTTTATTAATCTATGTTTAATATACAGGGCGGTAGTGTTTCCTTAGATGAAAAGTGTCGCAACTTACGTATGTCATATAAAGGTATCAATTACTTATCGCGTGAAGTTGTCCCTCGCGAGACTTCCATCGCGTGAAGTTAGACGCATTTTCGTCAGCGCGCTCGATCGCGGTCGGCAACGTACTATCGCAGCTTTGCCGGCGCTTCCATTGCGCCGCACCGTGGCCCCGGCATTCGCGCTTGTCTTTCGTGGGATTCTTCATCGCAACTTGCAGCATCCCTCCGGATTCGTCCGCATAACACCGCAAACCTGTGTTAGAGGAATCGAAAGTAACTGAGGCTTTTATTAGATTTTTTATCTGTTTTTATAACTACAACGGAAGCTATAGCCCATTGAAGAAAATATATTTTTATATGAGTTTCTTGTTTATCGTGGCAATATTTCTTTTTGAGTATTAAGTCAAAACGTGTTTATTAATTTATTAAACTTGAATACCTGTATTATGTGTTTCCGGTGAAATTATTTATGATATTCCAATGAAATGTAGTATCCATTAATAAAAAATATACATAATCGGGTCAGATAATGAGAAATTACTGAGAGTTTTTGTATTTATTTTTGCTTTATTTCTTCGGAAACAGTTATCACAATACATAGCCAATTTCGTATCCAATTCAATATATCTAATGAAATCTCATTTTAGTTAATTCCATTTTCTTCCTAACGCCATGTAAACTAAAACACGTTATTGCCAAGTGAAAAGCGGTCACTTAAGTTACGTTTCAGTAAAAACGCGAACTTTCTTTTCTTATTATTAATGTTTTAAATCCAATATTTTTACAGTCACATTTTTTTTGTACTTTAGTGACAGACAACCCATACGCATCAATTGTAATGTGACTACCAAAATCACAAAAAACATACCTGATTAGTTCCTGTTACTACGTTTATAATTACGAGTTGACAGTTTATTGCTGAAAAATGCGGATAAAGAGGAAGATTAAATTACCATCGCCCATTGCCAATGACTTTGCATTACTACTCTTTATTACTTAGTGTTAACCCCTTAGCGGTGAATGATTGTTGGATAACCCACCCAAGACATTGCAAAATCCCACTAAAATTCTGAACGTCTAGTCATGGGTCAAATAATAGGTCGAGTTTAGTCAAGACTTAATAAAGTTGGGGATGGTCAAAGAAACTCATAATATATCTGTATTTATGTTTATTCACATTATTCCGTATGACTGGTTCTTTATGCCAAATATCTCATTTATATTAACAATCGATTGAAAACCAGTTTTAGTTAATATAACAAAAATATACTTTAATCAAATGAACCTGGCCGACGACATCAACAGAGTTGGTAACGTTAATATATGCTCGGATAGCAGGGCGGCAATTTTGGCACTGAAGTCACATTGTTATGTATTGCATCGGAGATTAGCTCTTGAGAACCTAGTTATAAACGTTAATACTGTGAGACTCGTGTGGATCCCTGGACATTCAGGGAATCAAGACAACAAGGAAGCGGACCGTTTGGAAGATTTAGGTCCAGGAAAGAACTTATAACAAAACATATGTACATATATGTATGCATATATTCTAAAAATGAAACCACCAAAGCTTGAATCAAAGGTTGACAAACCTACGCCAAATCGAAATCAGTTAAAGAGATTTATGTTTTTATGGCATGTCCGTATTTAGTCAGTCACCTACAAGTCAGAACCATCAATGATCAAAAAGGAAAAAACACATGAAATGGATGGTCTTGTGGCCATTGTGCAAAGGTCAAATATGGTAATAGCTATAATAGGTAACAGCTGTACAAAATGGTGCAAACCCGACTTAGAGCTTAATACATACATTAAAATCAATTTTATAATTTCTAGGCGCATATATAGTTCTTTATTGTTCATTTTATTACATTAAATACATATTTATTATTCTGAATCTCATATTGCCAAAGACGCTAGCCCCGAAGGCTAGGAGAATTAATTATTACCACTAAACTTAATATAAAATATTTTCTAATATTGACAGTTATTTCGATGACTGATTAGTTTACCAAGGCTTAAATATGCAAAGACTTTATTTGTTTTATTATTGTAGTTATTAAAACAACGGTTATATTTAAGATTTCACTTTCACTACTCCGCCTTGCCCCGACTTAACCTTTATTGATATTAGTTACATACATCTGGAGCAACGATAAAATACGCTACTTCTTACTATAACAAGTACATAAAAAGTTTTAGCAACTTTGGCACAGTTCTACTATTTTCGTTCCTAAAGATTTCTAAGGCACAACTGAGCAACCTCTCTTGTAAAGTATGAATCAAGCAAAAAAAAAAAACCACGAGCGTTATAGGCATGAAGACATCACGCGTACTTTTTCTCGTTTTAAAATATTCCTGGCTTAGTGACTGGAAATCGATATACCCGTGGCGTAGTCCCTTTAAACAAGGCTTTTTAAATTGAATCATTGGATCAAAAAATAATTGCAAAAATTGAAACTGAGATGATTCAATGATTTTGTGGATTTATTATTTACTACTTTATATGCACAGCGGCATCCGTAAAGTTCGCGTCATATGGAAAAAAAATCATTTCCTAGTTTTAAGAAAATTTTGGGTATTCTTGATAAAAGCTGTTGCACGCATAAAAAACGTACTTAACGTTATCACAGTTGAAATCAAATAGACAAAATGTCGAAAAATAAAAAGAATTTGATTCGTCTAAACTAAATATATTTAAAACGAATAGTTTTGAAACAAAAACTCTCTTAGGATGCATAGTTTGGATAAAATTAAAGTAGAACATTGAAAAAACCCGGATTTGATCGATTTTTACGAAATTTACACCTAATTTTGTCATAAATTATTCTCGTCATGCTCATTTTCTATAGCTTTTAATTGGGGGTTGTTCCAGAATTTTCATTTTAAATGCTGTTGCTATAATTAATTTTAAATTTTGATAACACCAGAAAGGTATTTTATACATGCAGAAACTTTCATAAAAAATAGAATTCTCTGAAAAATCAGAAATAAATAGGTTTACTACTATAGTGCCAACATTATATGTATATGGCACGGTATAAACTAGACTATTTGATCATATTACTTTACATTTCGTATACTTTGACAGGTATATTAAAAGTTTAGTGCAAAGTTGAAAAATATGTATACGTACAAATTGTATTTCAATATCACCATAACTTTATAAATATAAGCATCTTATAATTCAGAATAGAAAAATTACTATTGGGTAAATAAAAAAAAAATACTATTAGCTATCTGAATAAGCTGCGAACATCCCAGTTCGTCTTCTGATGCACTGTCATCATGCTATAATCTGACCATACTCTAGATTTGGCAAACTCGCAGAGGCACGCGCAATGATCTCTTAGCATATTGAGGGGTCGGATTTTATTTCGGTTCTGATTTGGCCAAAGCGAAAATCGTGCAGCGTTGCCAGTTGATTCAGCACCACTATTTTTATCATAAGAATAAAAAATGACCCATAACACGCCTGTGATGCCCACTTTGTAAAATATGAGAGAAGGAAATAAGTGCGGTTATGGCGCTCGTGATTTTTTTTGATCGATTCTTACTATAACAAAGAATCCGTGTTATTATAATATTGACTCTAGTTAGCTTAAATTCCTTTTTTTGTAACGTAGATACATTAACAACATTTGATCTGCCGATGAATTTCTTATATAAAATATCAGATGTGGATGCTGAAAATAATAAAATAGAATAATAAAAACAAAACAAAAACAATAATAACTCCTATTGTATGGTTTCATTTTTTAAATACGCTTATTATGGTAAACAAACTTTTTTAGGCTGCAGGTTTATTCTTTAGAAATGTAAGTATTGTAGCGCCCTGAAGATTAGACAAGTAACAATTGACGGTATTTACTTAATGCACTTTGAAAAATAACAGCAAATGAATAATAATAATAATAATAATAATAATAATAATAATAATAATGCAAGATTACATATTCCTCATATTTTCCAAAATTACTTTAACGACGTTGATGTAAATCTTATGGCGTGGCTTGCAAGAAGGCCGGACCTAAATCCAATCTAACACCTCTGGGACATTCTTCATGGGTGGCTAAGAGTTTCAGTAATTCCACCCAACAATCTGGGAGAAGTAGGACAGAGACCTTTGGATCTGGAGTGGACTAAATCAAAAATAAATAGCATTAGTAAGTTTAAGCATGAAGCGTCGTTGTCAGGCTGTTTTATTCAAATCACATTAGCCATGGGAAAAGGTAAAACAATTGAAGTGGGTGCCTTTACAACTAGGAAAATGTTTTCTTTACTTTTCACAGTCAATGCAGGAGCTTTCTGAGCTCTGCCTCTAGTAAACAGTAGAGCTAAGCTGATTACCGAATACTTCAAACAGTATTATTTCATTTCGTTTGGGTAACGTCTTCATTTGTGGGGAATTTTATAACAGCATTGACAAAATAGCGGCTATACTATTACTGATAAATTGGCACCTAAGAACCAAATTTATGGTGGTCACCCGAGGAACAATTCCAAGATTTCGTTATTCCCTACAATTGCACCCTACTGCAACTGATCGAGTTTTAAACCAATCCTAATATCGATATGATCGAAGCACGTGATTGGAGGTTGTTGAAAGTACAGTCATCAGTTTTTATCGATCATTTTAATTTTTTAACAGTAAATAGAAAAATGACTTAAACATTTCATCTATTTTTGTATTATCTAAGACTGATTTGTTAATTAACTAATAATTAAATACTTTTCTACCCAAGTGAACGTAAATATTATATAGTCATGCATCTGATCGAAAATTCAATTGTACTCATTAGTAACTCAACTTTTAAATAAATCTGGTCTTAGCGGATGCGGCCGATTGCATCAAAACGTCCCGTTAGATACATCGCCACAGGACAGTGTTGTGTGTTGTGCGGGGCCACACTGTAGCTTCAGGAATAAGTATAGAAATGTTCAAAATATACCGTTGGCTTTTTGACTGCAATAAATCCTTAATGATGTCTTAGGCTATAAAAGCTCATAAATGTCCATCCCTTTCAGACAGGGCTGGCCCTTAATATTTTACCTGCGACATTTTTATTATACCAATTGTTAAGATTATTATTTTCCAATTCATTTTAGGAAAAAAATGGTTAAAATTTAATTTTTACAGGTAACTAAATTAATTACCTGTAACTTAAGCACTTAATATTAATAATATATAATGATATTTTATTAAGGCACCTTCAGTCACCTTTTTAGCTTTCCTGTGTGAGGTGCGAGTTGTGTGCGCTAATTTTGTCTTTTTATTTTAACTATTTAGTTTGCTTAGTTAAACTATTTTTTAAGTATAATGTGGCGTCCATGGACTCATGCTGATGGTGCAGCTAGTAGTGTATCTTTAAAATGAAAGCATTTATCACCCGATGCGAAAGAAATAGTCAAAAATAGTCAAAAATGAATAAAAATGCTGCTTTAGCAGAAACTAGTGCTTTAGCTAAAATTCCCTTAACTTCGATAAAGGACATAACAATGAAACCTATTAATGCAAGAAAACAACGAAACGACGTTGGCCAATAATTAAGAAGTATAGACGAGAGTGATAAGGACCTATTAAGAAGAAAAATTTATGCTATGTATGAAGAACAATCTGTACCCACATTAAAATCATTAAAAATTAGGCTTTTCCAATAATTTGTCTCTTTATAAATAACTTATTGAATGTAGTATTGTTTGATAATGTATTTTCTTGTGTATTTTAGATGTATTTTAGACTTATTATGATTGTATTTGTTTTATTGGATTTTTGACGTATGTAAGTGCTGTGTAGGTATATTAACATGAATAAATAATTTTGAAATAAGAGAATATGTATGCATATACCTAAAAACAAAATCCACCCCTGCGCCCATTCATTGCAGTTTAAAGATGTTGGGATCAACACAATGGGGTTCAATCAGGTAGTTGATTTATGGCAGTAAAAGCCAACGGTATATTTTGAACATTTCTTAAGATATTTACTTCGAATCTATACACGCCCTTCTATTAGTTTGTTTAGGAGACTTACCGGCTTACACCTTATTTTTAAAACCACTTTATATTTCCGAAATAGCTATTTTGTCCATGTTGTGCCGGTAGTTTTTATTGTTATAGGGTTTACTTTCATATGCAAAAACTTTCGGAAACACATCCGTAAACTAATGTAATTTTTTCAAAAACCCTGAAATCCCTCTGCCAATGACTGCAAATCCCCTAAAAAGTACTGGCGCCGTTTTGCGGTTTTGTATTAAAACCAATAAATCAGAATGAAATGGCAGTTCTGTTAAACCGATATTTAAAAGAGCGCTTTTGAGCATGATTCAGCTGGTTAAGATTACTTCCCATGCGATAACACTGAAGGGATAATGTAATGAGCAAATATCCCTAATTAAAAGATACTCTCTTTTCATTGTAAATTATATATAATTGAAATTTTTTTGTTAATCATACAGCATGAACCAGTTTTCATGGCGCCACAATAAATTTGTAATTCACTTGCTATCTAAACATTTCAATATATTCTGAGTAGATTTTTAAGGTACTTCTTACGCTGCGCGGTGAGGAGAACATGTCATATATAGGTCTAATAGTAGGCTATCACTAATACACCTTACAGAGAGGTTGCTGTTTAGAAAGATGTTTCTGTTATTTAATTTATCATTGTTGTTATTGATTGTCCAGTTTGTCAGGATTGTCTTTAAAAAATAAAAAGAAACATTGTGTAATACCGCCAATTATCTGACATTGCATTTCCTTCACTTTTAATATTTCGGATACCAAGCAGTCGGGAATTTTATCCAAATTTTCCGTCGCCATCTCCCATGCAGGGCTTCATTACTCTACAACGCTAAGTTTTAGAAGCAAAAAGGTAAACAAGGGTTTTGGCAAACTATTTTGAAATTAATTGATTTGTGGAAGGATCACAAAAGCCGAACGACCTCGTTTCTCAAAGTACCTCAAAATGGATTCCTCAATTTTCATTTTTTTTAAATAATGTAGCTTATAGATCTTCACTGTTCCTGTCAATCGAATTATACAGGCTGCTGCAAAACAGTACTATATTACGTTACGAAGGCCACAGTGTATATTTTCACAGTTACTGCAAATAACGACAACTTTGACATCATTAATTCTTAAACATCTAAAGCAATTGATTTTAGAGTAAAACCAAATTAAACATTGGCTGCTCGAAGACGAACTAATACTAAACTAGTTAAACTAACACCAGTTACAAGTTGCTAAAGTTTCCATTAATGATTTATTGGTACATGTTGACGCAGGGAATACTGCTATAAGAATCAAATTAAATCAAAATATACGTTATTTTTATGAGAAGAGTTGGCCTGTTGATAAAGTTCAATCTTATGTATCTACTAATTATAACAATTTCTATGCTTAATTAAACCGAATAAACGGAAATACAAAATATAAAACGAAAAGATACACTAAAACTAATAGACAATGAACAAATAATGTAAAGTATTTATAGTTTAGCCATATCTATGTAAACATACCTATGTAACTAAAATAATTTATCACGAAAATCTAAAATAAAACATTTTAAAATAAGGTAAACAAGATTTCTAAATAAATATTAACACACACAAAGGCCGATAGTGCGGAGAGGGAAATAAATCAAGCTTAGTTAAAGTAGTACCCAAATGTATATTACAATTTATCACACTAGCTTAGGTTTGTCCATTTCTATACTAAACAACACATGGAAGTAAAAAGAACAATTAAAATATGAGTCGAAAAGTATAACAAACAAGAAAATTATAATCAGTTAAATGCTTTATTATAAAATTCATTAAATATTCAGCTTTCCTTGCAAATTGTCTCAAAAAACTGACCTATAACCTATTTTTACGTTTGGCGGAAAAACTGTCGACCTTTTTACGAATTATCTCAAAACCGTCGACGTTTGGTACTAGGTCCGAATAGTCACTTATATTAGAATTATAGCGAACTCGACTGCCTACGGGGGGATGCTCCCCCCTCATTCCCCATGAATCCTCCTAGGACTACTTTATAGTCATTGCCTTTTAAGATACATATATTATAATTATTAGGAAAAATTTATACTCTCCACTAAATTGTTTTAGACTGTGTTCTTGATGCATACAAACTTTAGAACCGGAAATTCTTTTAATGGTCAAAAAAGAGCCACCAACCTTGAAGAATTCCATTTCCTCTTCCATTCCACTTTTCCTTACGAGAGATACCCTGAGTCTCACTTTTCCAACGTAAGAGATGTGAGTATTCTCCCAAGAGAAAAAGAGTTATTTACTTAAAAATTACCAAAATTTTACCAATTACGATTACGATTATTCGTTTGCTTGGGTTCTGTTTGCTGTTCAACGATTCTTAAAACACAGAATTAACGACATTCCTTGGTATGATCGTTCTCTAAGGTTGCTAATATTAGTCGACTAAACCGTCTAGTCTGTGACTAGCCGGTACATCTCTAATTCAAATTTAATATAGAAGTAAGAGAAAAGGTAGGTGAGAAAGTTTATTTAAATAAAAAAAATTTGTAAGCAAAAACCGAAGAGTAAAAATAAACGTAAAAGAAAGTTTGTAGAACAAGTAACATTAAATCCAAAGTTATTAAAAAAATGGAGCTATTTATTTAACCAAAATACGGACAAGTACAACAAAACAGTTTTAAAAAATTAACAAAAATTATAGAATAATTAGTAAAAAGAGTAATCAAGAAAAACTAATTAACTGAGCATGGTCTACAATTAAGTACGAACAAGCAATTTTTTATCATCTTTACCTAGAAAAAAAATAATGTTAGTGTCGTGGTTTTAGTATCTATCAGTAATAGCTTGAAATAAAATCCATTTTTAACCCTGTTATTCCCCCAGTTCGAGAGTAAAGGTCCTGGTAAAAGTATTTTCCCTATTTATTACTTATGACGTCGCAGTTTTCTGAAAATGAATCTGGGTAGGAAATTATTTTTTTAGAATATTACAACCCATGATCTTGTAACAACAACCTCTCTTTCAATGCTGTTATCTTCAAGTTTATACATATTTACATGCGATTAAGAATTTTGACACCTCAACCAAGGAATGATTGTTTTTATCAAATTTGTTCATATTACTAATTTACTAAACATAGGTACCAATATTGGATAAAATTAGTAATTTAGGATACTCGAGTGAAATTAAAAAAAGTATTTTTTACCATTGCAATACTTTCTATCGAGCACTGAAGTCAAAAATACCCTGTATTATCAAGCACACTACAGTCCATTTTTACT
The DNA here is from genome assembly GCA_963971165.1 of Philopedon plagiatum. Classification (NCBI taxonomy): domain Eukaryota; kingdom Metazoa; phylum Arthropoda; class Insecta; order Coleoptera; family Curculionidae; genus Philopedon; species Philopedon plagiatum. Next base: position 23,199,923 of record OZ020197.1, on the reverse strand, counting down.
TGCCTTGATGATTTACGACTAAACCATTCAAAGCACGTGCCCAGATCGACCAACACGTAGGTTTAGAATTTTCTTTAAAAGCTTCATGCTAAGTTAAGATTTTTCCGCTTTCAATCTGCTTCGTTTTAGAAATTTGTCTTAATTTACATTGATTATGTACCCTTTTCTAATGAAAATCCTGGTCAATTGAAGCCTAAAAAAATAAGAATATCAATTAGGAAACTTGGAAAGATTCTGTTTTTAATTTAAATGAATTTCTTTTACCCGGAAAAGCACTTTCAATAAATTTATTTACTTGGTTTACTTTCAGAAGGATCTACATAATATCGTCCCAGAATACCTTATCTACAGGTATTCTGGGATAACGTTAAGAAGGTTAAATTCAAAAGGGTAAGTTATTTGGGCCTTTGAAATAAACATCTTTAGAGCCGGTGCCAGTGGTATAATTTAACCCGACAATACTGTTATAAAGGCAGCTTGTGTTTGGGTCCTAAGTTTTTGGTCAAAAATTCAACCGAAAGCAAAAAGTGGTACAATAAAAATTAGGTTAGTCGGTCCATTTGATAAGTAAGCAAAATATTAAAATTTTATATTTTTGTTGTCTGTTGATTCAAGTAACTTAATTTTTTTATTTTAGTTTTTAAAACTAAACTTTGAAAATCTCCCTTAAAATTGTAATTTTCCCAAAGATGTTTGGCCTAATTAGAGTTATATTTTTCTTATTATAGCTAGATTTGTGTTCATTCATTTAAGAAATCTTTCCAATATAAATTTTGATACAAGATTCACAAACTAAATAATAGCCCTTGGATTTAAGTAGGTTTTTGTCTTCTTTTTCTAATATTTACTGAGAGTACTGTTAGCTTAAAGGCAATGGCAAAGCCTTTTGCTCTTACTTGTTATTTGCCACTATATGTCGAAGTTTGAATTTTCACCGAGGCAAGACATCAATACAACCAACCAATCTTAGAGTCCAAAAATTCTTTTAGCAACCGCATAAAAGGTAAAGGGCTTTCTTGTCCCAACTGCAGCAAATCTCTCTGGTCCCTTGCTAAAAACATTAGTTAAAATTTCTGTAGAAGCACTTTTCCTCCCCTGACCTCTGACAGCGAAATTATCTCCACCTCCAATGGGAAAGCTGAACTGTTTGCCAAACAGTTCGCTGCCAATTCCACCCTTAACCCTCCCGCCAGTTTGGCCCTTCAAATCGCTACATCTGTACCCCACAAAATTCCCGGCATAATACTTAAGGTCAAACAAGTTCAAAAAATTCTCTTAGCCCTTGATGGCATACCAGCAATTGTTCTAAAACAATGCGCTGCAGAACTTGCACATATCTTAACTTGTCTTTTCCAGATCTCTTATGACAAGAGTATCTTCCCAGATAGCTGGAGGACTGCTAATGTGTAGCCTATCCCGAAGAAAGGTTCCAAGTCCCTTCCATCTAATTATAGACATATCTCTCTTCTCTCTGTTGTCAGAAAAGTTATGGAGAAAGCGATTAACTTACAAATTCTAAAAATATTTAGAAAAGCACAAAATCATACATGACGGACAGTACGGATTTCGTCACCAAAGATCCACAGCTGATCTCCTTAGCTTTGTCACACATAACTGGGACAAGTCTCTTGAATTTCATGGCGAATCTCAGATTGTTGCTCTAGATATTTCCAAGGCCATTAACCAAGTATGGCATGCCGCCCTCCTCAAAAACTACCTTCTTACGGTCTTCCTACCAAACTTTGTACCTGAATCGGTAGCTTTATTCTTAATCGACGCATATCTGTTGTGGTTGACGGTCACTCATCTAACTTCCATCCTATCAATGCTGGCGTCCCCCAAGGCCTAGTCCTGGCACCAACACTATTTCTTCTTTAACGACCTGGTCTCTTCAACCACCAATCCATTCCACAGTTATACTGATTCCAGTATTCATTTTTCCAGACAAGTCTCGAATCAATAAGGCGTCCCCCAAGGCCTAGTCCTGGCACCAACACTATTTCTTCTTTAACGACCTGGTCTCTTCAACCACCAATCCACTCCACAGTTATACTGATTCCAGTATTCATTTTTCCAGACAAGTCTCGAATCAAGAGCTGGATAATAGACGCAGATCCGTGCACCTATCCCTTTCCCAAGATTTTCAATTGACCTTAGACTGGGGTTCAGTTCAACGCCTCCAAAACCGTCTTGCTTCCTGTCAAGCAAGAAATCTGGCAACGCATACCCCATCTACATGAATTGCCAAGCCCTACGGAACAATGAAGCGTTCGATCTTGTCGGCATCGCTTTCGAACATGATCTGAATACATTTCATCAGAAGCCACATTGGCAGCTAGAAAGCTTGGTATTCTCTTTCGAGCCAGAAAATACTTCCCTTCCACGCTCTATGTCTCTCAAATAAGACAACCTAGAGTACTGCTCCCACATCTGGGGAGCGGCATCACCTTCGACACTTAACATCCTTGATTATATCCAAAAGAGAGCCATTCAACTCATCGATGACCCAGTCCTCACAAGAAAACTCCCTTCTCTCGCTCATCCTCGCGCTATTGGGGATTTATCCCTTTTCTACCGGTACTTCCACGGATTTAGCTCTGAAAAACTAGCAGGTATTATTCCTCCCTTGACAGTTTCTAACAGTACAACAAGAGGCGCGTTACGTATGCATTCCTTGACTGTTCACCTACAAATGCCTAGGACGGACCACTTCTCTCGCTCATTCATACCTAGGGTCTCCAGATTATGGAATAAACTGCCTGCAGATGTTTACGTACGTTGTCTTCTCTTAGGAAAAGACTAATGACTTCTCAAAGCAATTTAATCAATAATTAGCCAACAAGATATTTATAATAATTTGATGTCATGGCCAAAAGAGACTCTAAATATCAATTAAATTTATTACTTCATTAAAAGCTTTGGAAAGCTGAGTGTTATTCTTCTCAATGTCATATACGAACGTCCAGTATAATAGTAACAATGGTATTGCGGTTACCTTTATGTTCGATAATGGGTAAGATACAGACAAAATATTATGGCAGTGTCGTCATAGACACAAATACACAGAATATCTACGGTCAGGCCTGTCGGAGTGTCCCTTTGATCATTATCGTACTAATCGGTGACCGCAGTATGCTAAAGGCTCAGGGCATATACATTAAAACAACTTTTAAGTTGGTTATTTACTATAACGTTAAAAATCAAGCTAGAGCTTGGCGTGAAAATAAATTTATAAAAAATTTCTCTGTAATAATGATGTTGATTTTGTTTACCTAATAAAACACCTAATATTGATGTCAACAAAAAGAAAAATTTTCACACACGTTCTAATATTGTTTTAATGAATGTTTAGTTAACATTCACATTTAACGAATAATTAATTCTAGAAATCAATTAGTTTAAATTTAAATATTATAAGAAGAGAACAAGTACATCAAAAATGAAAAAAAATATTATTCCTAAATTGAAACTTGAAGCAAATCATTATAATGGCTTTTCGATGCGATCGGATGCATCCGATCGAACTGCATCCTGCGTCCACTTGAAAATTGCACTATAGCTTTGTTCGGATTCTGAACGCTCTTTGCAGTTGTTTTGAAACAGAAAAAATATTTATTGTTAAAATTTGAGCTGCTGTTTTACCGGAAATGTTCAGTAAACTGCGATTCGATTGGTGACGATTGCCTTGGCATAATTTTTGTTCTTTGGACGTGCTATTACGATTTTAGACAAATAGAAAATCTTCATCCTCATCGGTTGAAGAGGAACTTGAACTTGATAAAAAATTTACTAAAAAAGATGTTGCAGTAATTTCGTGAAATATAGTTTCAGCCACACATTTTAAAAGAGAAAATAAGATTATTTTCCAAAATATGTCGTAAATGAATGACTAAATACGCATGGCGTCAACAATTAACCCTTAACCGATTCCTTCTCCAGAGGAGGAACTGGTTTGGACCATTTAGAACCAGATCGAGATTTACCTATTCCTCGAACAGAAGGTCTGGTTTTACATTTTTGCCACGCTTTTCCATAAGCATTCTAAATAATCTGAAAAAATAGAAATTCATGTCTTAAGTTAAAAGTTTAAAAAATTGCAGTATTTTATAAATACCTCACAGTGCATCGCTTAGGCTTTCTGGTATTTTAGTTAACCATTTGTTATCTACGAATGACTATCCCCCCTTGATTTATTTTTCCAAATATCGGGTTTTAGATGAGACGTCCCAGATATTCTCCCGTGTTGCTTTTCTCTTCCTTAAAAAAAGTACTTAGTTGCTAGCCTCGCCTCCATGCCATATCACTACGTACGAAGCTATAAAGAAAGATATCTTTTGTAGACCTTTAGGTGTGTTTTCGCCAAATAAATCGACAATTTTTTCATATTCCGCTTGGGTAAAAATGCCAGCAATTAGCTTCCTTTTTTCGGGAATACGCTGGCGCTGCTTCCTTTTGACATCTCGGGCTTTATGGGCATACTCAAATTCGGCGTCTTTAAATGGGTCAAAAAATATTGAATCCTTCATAGTATTTTACCTGGAGCATTCTGGCTATGGTATTCCAAAGAGTCATAATCACGACTTCTTTGTAGACCGTTCCGTCTGTTTTTTTCATATTAAATCCAAAATCTTTTATAATTGAAGCTAATTGTGCGATAGAAGTGTTTTTCTCTGAAACGCGCCCCTTTTCTTTACAGAATATTTCAGGCTGCTTCAAGCACGATGCCTTGGATATCTTTGTGTTTTTTTTTTTCATTTTCACAAAATCTTGACACAAATGAAACGGACGTATTGATAATAGAAACAATGTCATAGTGACCCAGTACAATTACATATTTTGCAAAACCGACTTGTACAGAGTGTCCCATTTTCGGTACTTTTGCGGGGTATCTCCCTTATTTTTAAAGATAGAGGGTTGCGGTTTTCGCGACAGTGCGCTACTTTTTGATGAAACTAAAGATGACATAAAAATATTTTTCATGGCCCCCTTCGTTTTTGATATACAGGACGAAATTAATTTTTTTCCATTTTCGGACCCCCCTCGCATTTCAGTTATCTTGTAACTAATAAAAAAAGTAAAAATGGATCCTATTAGGGTTTTCTACGTAGAATCGAGTGGCGTGGTTAGATTTTCATCAGATGTGATATTTTTCGAGATATTAACCAAATAAATGTTTTTTTAAATGGAACACCCTGTATATTTCTTAACCATTAAGTTTCCCCTTTCGAGAGCTTTTCAAAAATATATACACTTTATAGTTATTTTTTATTTTTAGCCCTTAAATCGAACTATTTAATTTTAAACTTGAATTTTGCGTAGTTGGCCGTGTTTAACAAGTGGTTTAATGTCAATTCAGGTATTTAGATTTAAAAAAGAAACTGGTTAAATCCTGTATTTTCATTAATTTATCAAAATTGGCATTATTTTTAACCTACAACACTACTTGTTATCTAGATATATAGAAAATCCTAACCAGAACTAAAACTGTTTAGTTTTTAATCACTTAAAGATTAAATTAGTTGTCTTGAATTATTAATAGCAAATAAAAGTCAAATTTAAAAACAAAACATACAAAACTTTAGGTAACGAAAAGAGTTAGTCCATTTAATCCATTCTAGCTCTTTTCGTTACCTAAAGTTTTGTATGTTTTGTTTTTAAATTTGACTTTTATTTGCTATTAATAATTCAAGACAACTAATTTAATCTTTAAGTGATTAAAAACTAAACAGTTTTAGTTCTGGTTAGGATTTTCTATATATCTAGATAACAAGTAGTGTTTAGGTTAAAAATAATACCAATTTTAATAAATTAATGAAAATACAGGATTTAACCAGTTTCTTTTTTAAATCTAAATACCTGAATTGACGTTAAACCACTTGTTAAACTACGCAAAATTAAAGTTTAGAATTAAATAGTTCGATTTAAGGGCTAAAAATAAAAAATAACTATAAAGTGTTATATATTTTTGAAAAGCTCTCGAAAGGGGAAACCTAATGGTTAAGAAATATACAGGGTGTTCCATTTAAAAAAACATTTATTTGGTTAATATCTCGAAAAATATCACATCTGATGAAAATCTAACCACGCCACTCGATTCTACGTAGAAAACTCTAATAGGATCCATTTTTACTTTTTTTATAAGTTACAAGATAACTGAAATGCGAGGGGGATCCGAAAATGGAAAAAAATCAATTTCGTCCTGTATGTCAAAAACGAAGGGGGCCATGAAAAATATTTTTATGCCATCTTTCGTTTCATCAAAAAGTAGCACACTGTCGCGAAAACCGCAACCCTCTATCTTTAAAAATAAGGGAGATACCCCGCAAAAGTGCCGAAAATGGGACACCCTGTACAACTTGACTTTTTAGAATATATAATTTTGACACTAAAAATTAAGAGAACGTCAAATTTTTGCAGGATAATAAAATCTTATAGTGTAATATTTTTTTAGGAAATAGTCAGATACCCCTCTTGCATTACCAAATTGCCTTTAAAAAAAATAATATCGGCAACTTGACTTGCACTCGGGATATTACCGATCATATATTTTCAAATTTCAGATATAAACGTCAGTGCTTTGTATTATTGACATAATATTTAATATTGGGTGGTAACCCTAAAGAAAGTTTTAGTCACAGAATTCTATTTCCATCTTCTAAAATATGGCATCAAATAGCCACAAGACGAACTTTTTTATGAACAAACCGTACCTGGTCACATCTGTCTACCAAATTCCAAGCGATTTAATTGTAATGTAATAAATTTTAACATAGGTAACAAGGTTCCTAAATTCTTACCAACAAGTTTCGGATCAAGATCAGTCAAGAGCTCGTGATAGAGAGTCACGAACTCCAAATTTTAATTGAATTTATAAGACATATATCTTGAGTGGAGATATTTAATCTTTCTATTAACCAGTGTTTTATGTGAGTAAAATATCACTACAGATAAAGTCAATATTTTAGCTCTTTATTTATGAATCGTGGACTAACATTATCACCATGGGGACCTACATAAAGATAGGAACAGGTAGCAAATCATTTGAATCGGTTTCTTTGATCGTCGTAGGAGTATCGAAACAGCTAGCCAAGAAAAACCTTTGAAAGTAACAAGTATTATAAATTATTGAACTGGTTTTCGTATTTAAATCTATTTAAACATTATTTATTGTATTGGAAGACGTTTAGGGGTACTTATTATTTTTATTGGCTATAAAATTCTTTTTAAATTATATGGAACTGTCTTTTAACCTTACTTTTATGTTACTCGATCCGCCCCAGCCTCACGTCACGTTTATATTCACTACTTTGGCCCCCTCAGTTCATAGATAAAAAAGATAAATGAGTGGTTACCAAAAATAATTTATTGATTCCACATATCTCGAGGAGATCTACAAGCAGAATGACAGTATACAATGATTTAGAGATTGTTAACTCATAAATCCATAAAGATATTAAACATTTTATAACAGTGTACAAGATAAATATTAGTAATAGGTACCAGAACCTAGCCAAATATTTGGTATTCTTCATTAGTTAGGAATTAATATTCATTATTTTACTCCCACTATAGGTTAAAATTCTACGGGATTGTCTTTTGCAGCCCTCATAAAAAAAAATCGGTCAAGCTATACTTGCACAATTAGTGTTTCGTGCCATCAGCGCCCCCTCTTAAATTATTATTAATAGTAATGCACTCGCCTTTCGACTGAGTCGAATTAAAAATTTTGAAACACTTGTAAGGACAGAAGTTGTCCCCTACATCGTGAAAAATATTTTTTGTTGAAGAAATTTTTCTCTAAAACCAATGGTTTAGCAGTTATAAGGAAATAAACAATTACATTGTTTATAACAATTGATCGCACTAGAATTTTTCAATCCTGATAATTTTGGCTCAATATGCACCTAATACTCAATATTCGATATTTTTTTTTAGATTTTTCTGAGCGATCCTTTTGGCGATAAGGGTGGGGGACAGCAATTTTTAAGCGTTTTTTTTCTAAAAAATGCTTTCATGTGATACCCTACACGATGTCCTAGAATTTTTTTTTTCCATTTCCCAATTTACCCCCTGAAATTAACCCCTTGAATCAAAATTCAACTTTTTATGCTTCACGTCTGTAATTGGGTCACCACACTCTATCTCTGTGCTAAATTTCAAATTTTTACGTTGAATAGTTTCAGAGAAAATCTCCTGTGACAGGCACACGGGCGGACACCGAACTGATTCCATGAGTATTCCGTATTGTTGTAGAAAGTATGTACATACTAAAATTACCCTTTTATTTATAAATTTGCGAAAAAGCTCAGAAACAAATGCATATTATAAAACTTAGTTGAGCCATTCTACTTTTCGTTGCAGATGAACTTATCCCATCACGACAATCCTAGTTTTTACCTAAATATATTTTTTTAAGTCAAAATTCAAAATTTTTACCTATTTTTTTTGGGTTTCATGAAAAACTCAGACGTGATGGGCCAATTTTGATGACAGATTCGGATTCAACGGGGCAAAATACATAGGAATATATGGGTCTAGTCACCAGTACAAGACACTTTTTCTTTTTTGTGTGGTTGTGTTATATGTATAAGTTATAGCCTAAACTTTCTGGTCGATTATCTCCAAAACTAAAGCCCTTGCTATAAAATCCGTTGACCCTCGTACTGAGGGAGAGCTACAATATATATAAAAAAAACTAAAATCGGTTATTAACATGTTTGTTTGTGTTATGTAATTAATTTTCGTTCGCCTGTGTTAGATTATTAAGATATACAAAACACTATAAAATTTATTTCCACGTTCCAAGAGAACGCGGAAGCTTTTTTACGTAATTATTAAGCAAGAGTTACAAAAAGCAAAGCAGGAGCAATTAACTTATCAAAAACGTAAAAACCGACCCATAAACACTTCTAATCGAAAATCTGCTTTTCCTCTTTTTCATTTAGATATAAAGCAGTTTATTCCCATAGGAAATAATGTTTATAAAGAAAGATATATAACTTCGTTGTGTTATTCTGCTGTATACACGTGTATCAACCCCAAAGAATAAAAATAAATAACATACCCTGTCCAAACAGGTGTATGTAATAAATTTCCAAATATTTATTCTAGATTGTTTACACATATGCCGCAGATACACTTTGCGTTTGTACGATGCTGCACAAGATAGAAGTTTATATGGCATGTCTGCAAGGTACATTTTTTAATGCTTTTTTTGTAAACACACTGTCTGCTGTTGTATCAGAAAATCATAAAAACAAAAGCTATAAATAGTTATATTGTATATAAGAGGATCAAAGTTATAAAAAGGATGTAAAATATTACAATTCGAAACCTTTGGTTTAGGGCTTTCATGATATTTCAGGAGGCGACAATTCGTGTACTTTTGAAGGAATTATTGCTTAGACTCGTAAACTGAAATAAGTTTTTTACCCAACAACTTATCGCAAAAAGTTTATTACTTTTTTCCTATAAGACTGTAATACGCTGGCGCCGATGTATTAACACAAACGACAAAATTTCAAAATTTGTGAAATGCAAAAGTAAAATAATATTTATAGACACATATTATTTTTAATTGTGTTTTAGTAATTTCTTTTTTGTATTTCCAACAAGCGCTTTAATAGAAAATTTATGTATTCTATTAAAAATTGCTATTTAATTAATGATAATAAATTTGCAACTACACTCGTCAGCAAAAAAAAAACCGATAAGAAAAATTTTGACCAAGTTTGATGTCAAATAACTTTGTTAATTTTAGACCGTTCCTAATGGTATTTTTGGTAGACTGTAGACGCATTTATAAAGATGTTCTTCTATTTAAGAAAAATTTTACATTTGTGTGATAATATACTGGGGTAAGTGAACAAATCGTACTTTTTCCCTTAAGTTCTGAACACCCTGTGATATTCCAGTTATTTCGTATGGAAGTCGCATCTTTGCTCAACATTTTATTTTTTTATTCTTCTCGATATAATCTGTTCTTTTTGAGAAGATAGAATGTTTTGAGAAAACTCTTATAATTTTACCACATCTACAGAAATATGAAAATTTTTAGGATAGAAGCCCAAATATTTTATAAAACCTAAATATTTTAGGTTTCTTATCAGGAAGTAATTAGTCTAAGGCTAACCCTATGCGAAAAATTCTTAGTATTAATACCGACTAAAACCGGTTTGTCCACTGGTGACAGACGCCCATACGCATATTGCGCATGCGTATCTAAATATTTTAGGTTTCTTATTAGGAAGTAATTCTAAGGCTAACTCTAGGCGAAAAATTCTTAGTATTAATACCGACTAAAACCGGTTTGTACACTGGTGACAGACGCCCATACGCATATTGCGCATGCGTACCTAAATATTTTAGGTTTCTTATCAGGAAGTAATTCTAAGGCTAACTCTAGGCGAAAAATTCTTAGTATTAATACCGACTAAAACCGGTTTGTCCACTGGTGACAGACGCCCGTACGCATATTGCGCATGCGTACCTAAATATTTTAGGTTTCTTATCAGGAAGTAATTCTAAGGCTAACTCTAGGCGAAAAATTCTTAGTATTAATACCGACTAAAACCGGTTTGTCCACTGGTGACAGACGCCCATACGCATATTGCGCATGCGTACCTAAATATTTTAGGTTTCTTATCAGGAAGTAATTCTAAGGCTAACTCTAGGCGAAAAATTCTTAGTATTAATACCGACTAAAACCGGTTTGTCCACTGGTGACAGACGCCCATACGCATATTGCGCATGCGTACCTAAATATTTTAGGTTTCTTATCAGGAAGTAATTCTAAGGCTAACTCTAGGCGAAAAATTCTTAGTATTAATACCGACTAAAACCGGTTTGTCCACTGGTGACAGACGCCCATACGCATATTGCGCATGCGTACCTAAATATTTTAGGTTTCTTATCAGGAAGTAATTCTAAGGCTAACTCTAGGCGAAAAATTCTTAGTATTAATACCGACTAAAACCGGTTTGTACACTGGTGACAGACGCCCATACGCATATTGCGCATGCGTACCTAAATATTTTAGGTTTCTTATCAGGAAGTAATTCTAAGGCTAACTCTAGGCGAAAAATTCTTAGTATTAATACCGACTAAAACCGGTTTGTCCACTGGTGACAGACGCCCGTACGCATATTGCGCATGCGTACCTAAATATTTTAGGTTTCTTATCAGGAAGTAATTCTAAGGCTAACTCTAGGCGAAAAATTCTTAGTATTAATACCGACTAAAACCGGTTTGTCCACTGGTGACAGACGCCCGTACGCATATTGCGTATGCGTACCTAAATATTTTAGGTTTCTTATCAGGAAGTAATTCTAAGGCTAACTCTAGGCGAAAAATTCTTAGTATTAATACCGACTAAAACCGGTTTGTCCACTGGTGACAGACGCCCGTACGCATATTGCGCATGCGTACCTAAATATTTTAGGTTTCTTATCAGGAAGTAATTCTAAGGCTAACTCTAGGCGAAAAATTCTTAGTATTAATACCGACTAAAACCGGTTTGTCCACTGGTGACAGACGCCCATACGCATATTGCGCATGCGTTCCTGTGACAGATTTTGTCCATAGTGGAGTTAAAATGTACAGCGCAACCTATATAATTATGAATGGAACTTTAAATACCGCCAGTCCAGTTGTATTTTCATGTCGCTGCTGCTGGAGCATATAATTAATTTTAAATAGTTTTTAACACCTGTTTCTTTTTCTACAATAAACTTAGTAGTACCTATGTATATTTTAAAAATATCCTAGATATTACATGGGTTTTATTCTTTATTATATTATTATCACTACCTTGTCAACATACGCTGTTCTACTGAATATTATAAACTCAAACAAATCCTAACATATGTTTATTTTAGTGCGTGCAGCTGAAAGACAAGGGTTTCGAAAATTAACGTTTTATCAGCTTCTGACAGTAAAATATGTACACTTTAAACAGGAGCATTTGATACAGTGGACTTAAAATTATAGCGTTGAAACGTATTAGGTTTATGTTGTAAGGTTAGTTTACAATACAAAAATGTATACCTACCTATTGATAAAGGCGCATATTGGCATCTACTTCGAAAAATTCTCTTCTCTACCTGAAGCTTGGATGGATTAAGAATGGATACGGGATGATTTAACATTCTTTGAAGCCAAAACGAACCATTCTAAGCGACACTGTAAAGACAATTTGTAAACATTGGCCACATCTTATTTTACCTTGTATTTTTATACAAAAAATACGTTAGAAGCATCACAAGATTTACTAAAAGTAATAAAAGGCCTAAAATATTTAATTTTTCTGCTAAATAATAATAAATTTAAGTTAAAAAGGTTTTAATTACATTATTTCTAAAGGTTTATTTAAAGTCGCTCCGAGTCATTTATAAATCTATTAGTCGCACTTTTTATTGTCTAGTTCATTAGATAAAGACATACGTTTAACCGAGTGTTCAGACGTATTTCCTAAGCACGACCGCTCTGCTGTTCAGAGGATAACAGAGACAGCAACACTCCTGAGCTCCATCACTCCAATGCTTTTTATCTCTTTCTACTACCATTCTTGATTCAATTACGTATTTCCTTAAAGTTCGTAAACTGGACCTCTGGGGTACGATGTTTTCATAACAAACAACAAATAAACAGGCTTCAGGTTCGATACGCTCACAGTATACAGAAAACCGAATCTTTTCTAATTCATCCAAGACCCGAAGGTGTTATATAGCTATACAGCTATAGATAACTCTAGGTTTAAATTTTGATATGTATAGGAAATCGTAAAACTGTTTTAAAGAGTGGAATTTTTTTGACACGTACCTATGCCATACTGCTTATGCACTATACAGTTCGACATCGTACCTTTAAGGATTCAATTGAGGGTAAGAAAGTAAAAATAACTTGTAAAATCTTAACTGGTCCGGTTTTAACTTGTAGCTTATTCAGAAACATCTGTTTTTAAGACATTAGTAGCAATATGCCTCGAGACAGTGTTAATAAACCAAACAAGGTCCGTTATATTTGTGGCAACCGCGACATCATAACACACTGGTGCATATTACAGTGCAAAACTGGAGACAAAGACTCCTCGTATATATTGCATTTGCAGTGGCTAAATAGGCTAAAGTGGCTTTCGCTGTGCTTGTAAGCTGGAGAGAACCTACAGATCATGTTACGGATTGCTATTGTTGTAACTGTTAAGAAAGGTATTACCAAAGAAATGCGAGCGATAATACGATATCCCAGTCTACTCTCTTTCATCTGCCCAGTACGTGATATATAAAGATAAAGAGTCAGAAATGATGTCCAAGATGATTTAGCCTAACCACTAACATTACAATATCCGAATTACGTTCTTCGTGTACATAATATGCAACAAAATTATTTAATTTACTATAGAGCCCAGAAATAATTTTAACAAGTATTTCACGCCTGCTTATATAAAATAGAATACAAGACGGTGTTTCTAGGTACACGCTAACTTGTAAGCAAATCTAAAAATTATATACACGCGAAACGTCATCAAAGCAACGACGTCTTTTTAGCGTATACGGATTGAATATTTTCTTGGTGCACTTTAGCACACTCTAGTAATTTTGAAGTTATGTATTGTTGTGTTTACAATTGTATAGTGTTTTATTCTTCCTAGGTGCGTTTAGGATTTGCTTTAATTCGTTATGCAGTGTGGTCAAATATTTAATTCTTTTAACGAGTTTAACAGCAACAATATGAAAGTGAACACAGAAAACAGATTATCTTCCGGCAGTTCGTTTAACTACAAAATGAAGATACTAGAACAAATAGAGACTCTTTGAAGGGAAGTTCATGAAATGGCTGCAAGTCTAATTCGTAGTGACGATAGCGAGAATCAAGTCCAAATCATCAATAATGTAGATCTAAGCAATTTGACTGAGGTGACTAATGGAGATATTGAATTCCTAGATTTAATGGAAGAGGAAAACAATAGTGGTTTGTTGCTTTAAAACTGTTATAATAAGCTTTCATGATTGGCAATCTCATTTTTAGCTGTAGATATATGAAGTTTCTGTACGTAATAAAGGAGAATCTCTTTCAGCTAAGGAAATCAAAAATGGAGATGGCAGTGTTCCGGAAAATGGGCAAAAAACAATAATAAGATTTTAGTGCATAGTTATAATAATCACAAATTAATATAATACATATTTTTTTAGTTATAAGTGACCACCCAAAATTAAAGTAAGAGGAAGGCCTAAAAGTACCGACCGAACGGCTATAGGATTAAAAAGAAGAATAAATAAAAAATAATTTTTTAGATTTCAGATACAACTCATTTTTTTTACTAAGGAATTGCATATTTAATTTTTTTGCAAACCCTGTCCCATTAATTTTAAGACCTTATTTTGAAATAAAGCAAATGTTTTAATATATATATATATATATATATATATATATATATATATATATATATATATATATATATATATATATATATATATAATTTTTTTAAAAGTATTACGATACAAGAAATTTACCACGCGTGTGCCTAGCAATAATCAATTACAAAATAATCGGTGCACGCTAAAATATGACGTCGTTGTTTTGATGACGTTTCGCGTGTATATAATTCTTAGATTTGTGTACGAGTTAGAGTGTACTTAGACACAGCGTTTTTGTAAGGGATACAGAAAGAACAAATTAATATTTGTTGCCCAGTGTAATTATTGTTTTACTTGAAATATAATGAAAAAAAAAAACGTATTCGATTAAGGAAAATATCTATAAACTGCCACTGAAAATAGCTTGATTTAGTGGATCAGCCGATTCTAGTAGAATGTATTATGGACTTGCTGCTTGCCACAATTGGATTTCGTTTTAGATCTCATTAACAATACCTAGACAAACATTCGGCGACCACATAAAAAGCACCGAAAACTCCGAAAGGCATTTCTGTGCTAAACATAAAGACTTCGCCAGGCTAATATGAGCCAATCTGTATTATAATAAAGTAATAACTCTTGAACCTGAATTGTAAAAAGCTGCAAATTTATAATACAATCGACAATACCTGTTGGTGAATTTAAAAACAGGCTTTTCGGACTACTAAGGCAAAATGTGATAAGTGATAAATTTAAAAATACCAATCGATCTAACATTACAAAGAGGTGAATATTCCAGCTGAACTCACGAATATTATTTTGTCTTTTATGTTAATGTTTTCAGTAAATAAAATTTACTTAAAATGGTATATCTGCCCAATGGCAACATAAGACTCGTAAATTCTGTACGCACATTAACTTTTCTAAAATTAAAACCATCTAAAAAGACAACACATGCATTTTTATGGACTTCTATATAAAGCCTAAAGGGAAACTGGGTGTCATAAAAATAATCTGTTCCGATCATAAAAAATCAATTATGAGACAAAATAACTTTCAGCTCCGGTTTTATTTTGTCTTGTACGTTTTATTGCTGTACTTTCATGCGTTTGGGCAGACAGTGTGCATACACAGGGGTAATTAATTATGGAAGGTTTAGAAAGAATGCGTAGTATGTTATTTTTTAGGGAATCATTATGTGACCTTCAGGCTTTTTTTTATTAACTCACTGATATTCTGTAATTTATTATATTAAAAAATGTATGAGAGTGCTGCTTAATTTCCCCGTACTTTTCTATATACTTTCGGCATATTAAGTGTATCTTTACATAACATTCCAATTTTTGAAGTAGGGTGTGCAAGCGCTACAATTTTTTTTTTCATAATTCAAATTTAATTAAAATGCTTTTGATTCAATTTAAAGATAATACATCAGGACTCGCAGGATAAAGTCATTTTCGGTATACTCCGGCTGGTGAAATTTTAAAGTTGTATATCTTTGTTGCTACTTATGGGACCCATGCCAAGTTCAGGATTTTTAATAGTGAGGCTACTAAGAATGTTTCAATAAAGAAAAAAAGTATATTGAAATTTGCGAAAAAGAAATTGCTAAAAATATCTAAACGTGTTAATTTTTTTCTCAGGGTGCTCCGCAAAAATTCAAAAAACCCGAACTTGGCATGGGTCCCGTAAGTAACAACAGAGATATACAAATTTAATATTTCACCAGACGCCACTGATCATTTCCACAACTTAAGATTCGAAAAAATCTTTTTTTATATAAATTGCTTGTAACATATTTCATATCTCTCTAACTCACTACTCATCTACTAATTTGATATTGCATTATTTCTAAAAGTCGTTCATCTGCGGTCTCTTTTAAGACAGCTGTCAATTTGACAGATGTGTCAGTATGAAAAGTACTGTATTTTAATAATATTTTCTTTTTCCTTATAATGTCCTATTAGATTTCAATTAGATTCAAGATTCAATTAATTAATTAGGTTATTTTCTTTTCAGCTTTGACGTCGATATTAGCAGAAAAATATAGCAGTTTATGAGATTTAAAAAAACTATGCAGCACTGAGAAGGCGATAACCTATTATAAGAAGTTGCCACACACAATGTCCTCAAAGACAAATGCCTTGGCCAAGAACAAAAAAAATACGAAAAAAAACACAAAATCGAAAATAATAGGTCTTTGGAAATAATTTTTTCACACCCTGGATATTGCTGATTTTTGTTTTTACCAAAATATAACGAAGTAGTTATATAAACTACCAGCTTTCGCTCGCGATTTCGTCCGCGGTATAATAATTTTACTCAATTACAAACTTTAAATCCCCATTTCACCCCCTTAGGGGTTGATTTATTAAAAGCTGTAAAGCAGGTGTTTAAACATTAAGGTTTAGAGTACTTTTATTAGGTTTGGAGTTAATGGGACCATATAATAATTTTTCCATACAAAGTTTGCAACCCAATTTCACCCCCTTGGGGGTTAAGTTTTCGAAAACCCTTCCTTGGTGGATGCCTACGTTATATATGAAACGCCTGTGCCAAATTTCACGTTTCTAGACCGAGCGGTGTGGGCTGTGCTTTGATATGTCAGTCAGTCAGACAGTTTATTCGTTTGTTATAGAGATTTTAATTACTATTTTTATAAATAGGTATGTTATTAACCTATTCAGCATACGGTTTTAAACTTTAAAATATAAATTTCTCAAAAACATGATAATTAACCTTCCCCTTGTCTTCCCTCTACTCTTCATTTGCATACAGCAATCAAATTTTTGAGCTCGTTTTTCTCAGAACCAGGCACATTTTATATTGGAATCTCCAAATATTTTGAACCAGAACTGTGTTTTTTTAGCATCACCTAACTTTACTACACAAAGGATTTTAGATTAAAAAAAGCATATTACCTATTGTAGTAGGTAAATATACAAATGCAAACATTTATCAGTAATCATGTTATCAATTAGGTTTCAGTCAAGAATGTACGCCGACAGATTCATTCTTCCTTTTCTTTTATATACTTCTTATTGTTTGCTTTAGTTGATGGTCAAGATTAAGCTAAGGGAATTGTTGAGATAATATCTAAAACCTATTTAAATTAATAGATCGTCGGGTCTATATATCTTATCTCAGACTTTTAGAATTTACTGGTTAATAGACACATAAAAACCAACTTGCTTCTAGTTCCTAAATTTATTATAACAAAAGGAACATGTTAAGTATTTTTAATCACATATTAACTGACAGTATAGTATGTGGTCAGATACACAGGGTGTTCTAAAACTTATGAGCCCTAAAGCAACTGGAGACCAAAATCAGGGAAATGAGCCAAATTAATGTATCTTAGCAAAATGTTGCTGATGGTGAATAATATATGAAGTGTCTAAAGGTACATAGCCACGATGATATATTTTCCCGAGATTTTGGTCCCATGATTTTTGTGTCATACCTACATCTGATACGTTTGACAAAAAAATCATGAGACAAAAAAATCATGAGACAAAAATCTCGAGAAAATATATCATCGTGGATACCTATGTACTTTAATGAAAAAATTTCTTTTTTTGGGACTCGATTCCGTTAGGCCTCCACCTTTTTATTAGAATGCCACTGGTTATTCTTGCTTCTAGAATCGTATTTCCCATTTCATTTGTAACTTTTTTATCTCTTGTAATTTTCTGATATTTTCCATTGTTTAGAAGAAATTATACCTCAGATCTTCTTCTCATTAATCCTCGCACTCTGTCAAAAAAGTTAGGATTGCTATGGATACATTTTTATTAAGTTTAAAATTAATTATTCTAAAAAAAATTTGTAAGGAATTCCATACCTTTATACTCAAACCTTTATTAAATTAAAATATCTTGTACGCGGGATTTAATTATTATTTAACTTTACCACAAAATCCTTTGACATGTCTGTAACTGACTCCGAGAAATTGATATTAAACACAAGGACAAAATAATTTCTTACGTAAACAAAATAAATAACATGTCAAATAATAATTAATCTTTGTAATTAGGCATTTTAAATAATACGCTCATATGGAAAAGATTTTTATATTGATGAAAAATTAATTACAAGTAATTGGTTTAAGAGTAATTGAGTAATAAACAACTACCAACAATGTGGGATTATTTCGAAAACTAACATGAGTGTGAGGGGCAGTATATAATTTGGTGTTCTTTGTGTTCCGTGCTAAAATTAGCAAAACGGAACACTTATCGAAAATTTTATTTTTCGTTGCTCTATACCAAAATCAAAATTTAGTTAAAGTGCCCATTATTATTAAATTTTACATTGCAATAAAAAATTCAGCACTCATTCAGCAGCTTCGTAATAATTTCGCTGAATTTTCGAACATTTTTTATATTAAAATAAAATAAATTGCCAGTGCCAGTGTACAAAACGGCTTTCTTTGTTTCTCCCATATTTTTCTTGATTCGATTTCTGAGGGATTAAGCTTCATCCTGTTACGTTAATTATTATCATCAAGCTTTACAATGCATAGAACAATTCAGCAGTCCTTCTTCAGGATTTACCTACTTCAGTGGTGCACCCGGGATTTTGTCTTGGGGGGCGGCTGAATATTTCAATTAGATGGATTTTTTCAATTAGTAGTGCACTTTTTAACTTTTGTGTGTCTAGAATGTTGGGCTGGGGGGGGGGGGAGCGGTGCAGCCCCGCAGTCGTCCCCCTTGGTGCGCCACTGATCTACTTCCTACATTAAATAGCTCTTGTCTCAACGTGCACAATCTTAATTGAATTTGTTGGAATTATCTGGGTTTCGACATCAATAAAATGGTAGAAATCAATGAAATTAATCTTGTAATTTTACATGATTGTTTTTAATTATAACAGATCTGTTAACACAGAATTTATGTGATGTTATTAAATCAGTTCATTATTGATTAAATTTCATCCTGTCACGTCAATTATTATCATCAGATATTACAATGCAACGAAACATTCAGCAGTTCAATTAGCTTTATAATTAATAACTTTGATGAAATTTTTATTATTTCTTATATTCAAAAACTGCTTATCTTGTTTCTCCCATCTTTTACCAGATTTAATTTCTAAAGAATTTACATACCTCCTTCACTAAATAGCTCTTGTCCCAACGTGCATATTTTTGATTCGATTTTCTGGAATTGTCTGGTTTTTAACATCATGGAAATGATAGAAATCAGTGCTATTATTTTTGTAATTTTACATAATTGTTTGCAATTGTAACAGATTTGTCAATCAACTTTAATGCAACGAAAAATTTAGCAGTCCACTTAGCTTTATAATAATTCTGCTGGAATTTTTATTAAGGATCTCTTATATTCAAATTAAAATCAATTAACAGCGCCAGCGTAAAAAATTACCTGTCTAGTTATTCCGATATTTTTTCTGATTTAATTTCTGAAGGATTTATCTACTTCTTAAAGTAAATAATGACTCTTGTCTCAACGTCCATATTATTTTTAATGGAAATGGAAATGGCAGAGATCATTAAAGTTCTTGTACTCTTACATAATTCTTTGCCATTGTAACAGTTTGGTTAAAAAATAATTATTGTGATGCCATGATTAAATTAAATCATGATTGATTCAGCTTTATCCTGTTACGTTAATTATTATCATGGTATATTACAATGTAACGGAAAATTCTAGAGTCCAATTACCTTTATAAAGCAACTTTTGTCGTTAGCTTATGTGACCGATAACGACCGAAGCTAGATTACCTGCATTAATCTGAGGACAGCTAACCCACATTTGCAAACCCATCGCTAACTAGCCATTATGTATACCAAAATTCCTCACCGAAACCATTATCCAGGACAAACTATTAATTAAAATCACTTAATAAAGGGGCTTTTTGTATCTGCTGTTGAAGTAATTTGCTTAATTACCTGGAGCCTACATTGTGTTTTACGGCATATTATTTCTCTTATTTTCATATTTAGCCCTATAATTAATGGGTATGTTTAAGTACTTATTTGTTCCTTAGATAATTTTAAGCTTTTTAGGCCAAGCAACAGAGCAAAATATTAGAGATTTTTTGACATTAATCTTATTAGAAAACCGCCTGTGCCATCATCTGAAAGACGTAGATGATTCCTGTTAGATATATTTCCAACTCTGAAATTTTTTCCTTTAATTTGTTATAAACATTTTTAAGCAAAAAAACGCGATTTTTTTAGTTTTTTTCTTATAAAATGGAAAGTAATGAAGTAATCTAAATGGTGTAAATGGACGATTTGTAGAGAATAAAAATACGAACAAAATGAGAGGTCGAACGTCCCGATAGGGTAAGTAGCAACGGAGAAAATCCGGAAGAACCGGAAAATTAAGAGTTATTTTTAAATTCATAAATCGGCCATTTTTAAACGTAGAGAGCTCACACTTTGGAAAAAAGTAGTAATTTATAGCTGCTTTATGTGTGCAAAACCACGACGCTGTCCGACGATTAGTTTTGCCACAATCGTCATTTTAATTTTTCAACACACTATTTTGCAACAGGTCTGGATGCTCTATGGATATTCCGATTTTAATTATTGAAACGTATTTGAACTGTACAAGTTTAATTGAACAAAATGTATATTATACTGTTTCCACAAAATGCTACGAAACCGGTTGAAAATGTAGGTAAAGATGCGTGAAAATGGCCGAGCGCGCGAAATCGGTCGAGTAGCGGGAGGGCAGCGGAGCGAAGGGGAGCCAATATTCGCGCGCTCCGCCATTTTCCCTCATCTTTACGTCCATTTTCAACTGGTTTCGTAGCATTTTATGGAAAAATTAAAATATACATTTTGTTCAATTAAACTTGTACTTTTCAAATCCGTTTCAATAATTAAAATCGGACGATCCATAGAGCATCCAGACCTGTTGCAAAATAGTGTGCTAAAAAATTAAAATCACGATTGTGGCAAAACTAATCGTCGGACAGCGTCGGGGTTTGATTGCAGATATAAAGTAGCTATAAATTGCTACTTTTTCCAAAAGTTTGAGCCCTCTACGTTTAAAAATGGCCGATTTATGAATTAAAAAAACTCTTAATTTTCCGGTTTTTCCGGATTTTCTCCGTTGCTACTTATCCTATCGGGACTTCTGACATCTCATTTTGTTCGTATTTTATTCTCTGCAAATCGTCCAGTTCCACCATTAAGATTGCTTCATTACTTTCCATTTTATAAGCAAAAAACTAAAAAATGGGGTTTTTTTGCTTAAAAATGTTTATAACAAATTAAAGGAAAAAATTTCAGAGTTGGAAATATAACAGGAATCATCTACGGATCGTCTTTCAGATGATGGCACAGGCGGTTTTCTAATAAGATTAATGTCACGACAAATCGCTCTATTGCTTGGCCTATTTGAACTGAAATGGAAACCTGAAGAGTAATATGACCATGGGCGCCCGCGGGGTGGGAGGGGGGTGTGGGAGTCGTGACCCCCTGAGATTCTGAGAGTGTCATACTTTTTAATTATTTGTAATAAAATCGTTAAAAATATATTAATTTTTTTTTTATTTTGACCCCCTGAGAAAAAAGTCTGCGGGCGCTCATGAATATGACCGTTAAAAGGCAAACAACATAAGGTTTGTGCTTCTACAAGTATTTTTTTTTGTTGGCGGTTGGGCAATTATTAACCAAT
Source organism: Philopedon plagiatum (assembly GCA_963971165.1). NCBI lineage: Eukaryota > Metazoa > Arthropoda > Insecta > Coleoptera > Curculionidae > Philopedon > Philopedon plagiatum. The sequence continues at coordinate 23,177,914 of OZ020197.1, read as the reverse complement.
AATATTGGTTCCATCTTATTTTATGTATCTATTAAAACTGAACTATTTTTTAATAGCTATTTATGCCATCAGTTACGAAATGCCTAATTTTGTGTAACGCGTGAGATTTTTGCGGAACGAACGAAGTGAGTTCCGCAAAAACTCACAAGTTACACAAAATTTCATTTCGTAACGTATTGCATACAAGATTTTTTCTAATTTTGAAGAAAGTAATAAAAAAATAAAGTTTAATATAATTGATAAAAATTTTAAAACATAAATCTAGTTTGTTGCTGTTACTTCATGTTAGTTGTCAGTTTGACATTTTGTAAAAAAGTCTAAACGGAAGGTTTTTAGCGAGATTGATATATTTTTAGTTTTATTTTTAAAAAATGAGTGATTCAGGATCTGAAGAGCTACCAAGCGATATTGAAGAGGCAGCAGGTAATGCTTTAGTATCAGTAATTCCCAAAAAGTCAAAGGCAGTTTATGATTTGGCATACGAAAAATTTGTTACGTGGTGTGATGAGAAGAAAATTAAACATGTTAATGAGAAAGTTTTACTTGCATATTTTGAGGGTAAGAAAGATCTAAAAGTTTCCACATTATGGACACTTTACTCAATGTTAAGGTCTGAACTAAATCTGAAAAGGAATATTGATATTAAAAAATATACAAATTTGGTAGCATATATTAAAAGGCGAGCGGACGGGTACAGTGCTAAAAAGTCAAAAGTTTTTAGTAAAGAAGATTTTGCTAAATTTTTAGTGGAAGCTGATGACAAAGAATACTTAATGGCTAAGGTTGCAATGATTATTGGAATGGCAGGAGCGTGCAGAAAAGCAGAATTAACATTTCTTCCAGTTGAAAATGTTATAGACGAAGGAAGCCATTTTCGTGTTGATATCCCACCTTCAAAAACAAAAGTTATACGGCAGTTTGCAATTACCACTGGAGACATTGAAAATACGAATCTTGTTGAAATATTAAGAAAATATATTAAGTTGCGTCCCCAGATTCTTAAACACAACAGATTTTTTGTAAAATATGCGAATGGAAAATGTACCAGAAATCCTGTGGGAATTAACACATTTAGCAGTCTGCCAAAAGTTATTGCACAATTTCTTGGTCTTTCAAATCCTGTTCTATATACTGGCCACTGCTTCAGAAGAAGCTCTGCCACTTTCCTAGCAGACAGTGGCGCTGATATTTTAAAATTAAAGAGGCACGGAGGTTGGAAATCTAGCTCTGTTGCGGAGGGATATGTTGAAAATTCCATGAATAATAAAAAACTTATAGCGCAAGAAATATTTGGTAAAACATCTAATGCAACGTGCGTCGTCTCCCAAATAACAGCAAGTTCGAGCAATGAAAAAAGTATGTCGTCGGGAATTAATTTAAATAATTGCAATAATTGTGTTATCAATATTTATAATAATTAATTAATTTATAATTTATGTTGTTATCGTGTATTAATAATAATTAATTAATTTATAATTTATGATGTTATCGTGTATTATAACAGTTTAATAAATAGAATAATTCTTTTTGTCACTAATTTTGAAATACATTTTTCGTCACCAATTGCATAAAATTTTACTTTATGTAACTAGTTACAAAAAGTAAGACGTTTCATAACGTCAATCAGTTTTACAAAGTGTCACTTTAAATGTCAAAATTAGAAAAAGTTTATTTGTTACTTAATTAAAAGGCATCTGGAAGCTGGGTTGGGTGATTTTTGAATTTAGGAATAAAATAATTGACGCTATTCTTACAACCTTCATATTGAGAATGCAAAGTTTGCTGAACTTTAATATATTTTTAGTGTTCCGTGCTGATATTAGCAAAAAGGAACACTTATGGAATCACTTCGGTGTGCGTCCGTCCGTCTGTCACAGGCAATTTTCTCTGAAACTATACGACGTAAAAATTTAAAATTTAGGACACAGATATAGTGTGGTGGCCCAATTCTAGACGTGAAGTATAAAAAGTTGAATTTTGATTCTGGGGGTTAGTTTCAGGGGGTAAATTGGGAAATGGCAAAAAAGTTCTGGGGTATTGTGTAGGGTATCAAATGAAAGCTTATTGAAGCACGAATTCAAAATCACGAACGTTGGGAATTAGGTGTAGATTGAGCCAAAATTATCACGATTAAAAATTCTAGCGCTATCAATTTTTATAAACAATTTAATTGTTTATTTCGTTATAACTGCTGAAGCATTGGTTCTAGAGAAAAACTTATTCGAAAAAAAATATTTCTCACGATGTAAATTTTTAATTGAATCTGTCTAAATGCTCCCCACTCAGCTCCGCGCAGACGCAATGTGATACGGCGATGGTGCTGTCGGCGGCGGGTGCGCGGCAGATGGAGGAGATCCGGCGGCCAAGGTTTGCTCAGGTTAAGTGGGAGGCTGATGGCACGGAACCAGTCCGAACCACACTTGACCGAATGTTTATTTTTGTGAAAGGAATTTTCTTACAAATTTTTTAATACAATCAATTAATGTATTATATTAGTTAACGTGTGACATTTAAAAAATTGAATGTAGAAAGAATTGCCCTGGTTAAAACTTAGATTGTAAATAATACAAATTCTATACCTGCATGTGTTGTTTATAGATTAGATATTCAATATTTTGTTTTGATTTCTATGAAAAGGGCTTGCAATACGTTTTAATAAAATATCTAAAGGTATTGTTCTTTTTTTAAAATGTTTTACTAAAAATATAATCAATTTCGAGCACGTAGTAAAGTAAAAGGAGATTCGTTGTAAATGCTTGAGGGCAATATAGCGATATTCTTGCTTGTTGTTACAAGAAAATTGCGTTTAAAAAATTTAATAAAAACAGATTTCTTCGATATTATGTTAATTTTATTAAACTGTGTAAGTACATAAGACCTTATTATTGTTAAAAATTAAACAAAAAAAATGGCTAACTTTTTAATATACGTTTTTTATGCGACTGAACCATTTTATGAGCAACTAACTAAGCGGTTGATATTGGTTTTTCGAATGATGATGTTTTAATGACTCGAGGCTGTAAGAAAACATTAGCATATACCGGGTGTCCGAAAAGTCAACTAGGTATACCTTATTGATTGCTAAATCTCATTTTTTACGTAATTTAACTTTGTCAGCCTCCTTGAGGCGTGACGCTAGGGAGTTGAGGTCAAAATTTTTAAATTCTATGCCGTATTGTACCTCATTTTAAAGGTCTTCAAGAAACATTTACCGCAAATTCGAGATCCGTATCTTAATCCCGTTTTAAATGGCAAGCCTTTAGAAATTAAAAATCGTGATAAAAATTAAAAAATTAAGTACGTTATTTCTTTTATTGCTTCAGAACTCTGTTCAGATTGACCGCCATGAACTTACTGGCAGTAATAAAGTCGATTTTGTAACTAGGTACTCACAGTGGCAGTGGCAGGTGTTACTCCTTGGCAAAGTTCCAAATTCGATTTTATTACTGCTAGTTCATGGTGGTCATTTTAAAGAACTTTTAAAGTAATAAGAGAAATAAAAGTCCTTAAATTTGTAATTTTTCTGCACGATTTTTAATTTTTATTGGCGCTATTTAAAAACGAATTAAGATACGGACCTTGCATGAGTTTGCTGCAAAACGTTTCTCTTTTAACGACCTTTAAAATGAGGTAACACACTGTATCCTTTTAAAAAATTTTGCCCTTACCTCCCCAGCGTCACCGCCGAAAGGGATTGAAAAGTTAAATAACATAAAAAAGGAGATTTATTAACCCGTAAGATACACTTAAAATTTGTGGTGTTTATCTTTACTAATAGCAAAGATATTTGCCCATACTAAAACTTTTCGGACACCCTGTATCTAATTTTCCAATTTCTAAAAGACATTAAAAATTCATTTAATCACATCCTAACCAGTTGTATCGTGAATATTTTCACAACGCCATGGTTTCATAAACACTATTTAAATATCACAAACCATTATATCCAACCAATGACTCTCAGCAAGAGAACGCGCAGCACGGTGTGTCTCGACTAAGTTTAACTCAAAGGTCTTTCCACTTCAATTTCTTTTTCAGATTTTGTTAAAATGGTGTGGCCTTAGTAATTAAAGCCCAAAATGAAAATCTCAGACCAATAGTTTGAAAAGGGAACTTGATGTTACTAATTGTTTTTTAGGTTAAGCGGCTTTGTTTTATGAAAAAGAGTAGTATCAAAATTTTTTAAGGTGTATAATCTTTTAAGTCCTGGAAATATTACCTTTTTAAGAAGTTTCGTGCAAAAGCTTGTGCAGATTTTTGATAGGTTTATAACAAAATTTAACCAATTTTATTACATTAGCATTTTTTAAAATAATTTTTTAAAATTATTCAACAGCTTCCCGCAGAAGATTTAAGACATATTTCAATAAAAAGAACTTGGTATGGGAAACGGGTGATGACGGCAGAAAATCAAACTAATTAAGCTAACACTTACTTCATAAGTGTTAGCATTATGTGTTCACTTGTCGGCAATGTGTGTGAAATGCAAATAATGCAAATGTCATAGTAAAACAGCAATTATGCTCAGATAATTAAACAAATTATATCGTGTTACCAGACAACCGTCAAAATGCATAAATTTACAAGCTGATTTTAATATAAGATAAGCATAGTACTCTCAGGTGATTTGATAGTGTAATCGGTTTCCAGAATAAAAAAATTATGCAAATAATGTAAAATTTATCTGAAAAAAAATTTAGCGTGCAGGAAATAGTGATTTTAAGAGCAACTACTTTGCCGGTGGTAAGACTTATTATGATTATTTACAATCATTAGATAAGAGTCACTTATCCTACCTACTTGAGTAAAGTATTGGTCAATGTTACGGCATTAGTGCTATAATGAGTTTATTACCGTACTAGTGCGGCAATGAAGTACTAAAACAACATTCTTTAAAAATTATTTATTCATATACTTTTTATGACAATCTTTGCTACTCACTCTACTCACTCTTTGCACATTCCTTACATTGAGCAAAATTGATACTAGACAATAAGTTTGAAAAGGTTAAATTTGTGCTTAGTTCTAGGTTATGAATCCCTTCATTAATATTTTGATCGAGAATATTTGAAGCAATTTTCTTCTTGCTTTATACCCTACTTTCGATATATCCTTCAGCGACTGTATTAGACTTCCAGCCTCCATGCCTCCTACAGGTTGCTGAGTCCATTTACCATTCTTGTAAAATAAAAAAAAACAACGATAAATCAGTGTTTTACAATATCAATTAATACTTTCTTATACTGCTACCAAAAATTCTTGTGAAAGGTTTGTCTTCCCCTATGATATTACAATTCGAAAACATTGACCTTTATCTATTACTTACATGTCATTGTTCTACTAGTAGTTTTGCCAAATCTTATCTTCGACATTCACCTGAAACTCCAATAATGATGGCTTGGTTAAAATCTTAGACTTTTTAGGACGATATCCTAGACATGTGCGTAAATTTGCTCCGGTTGGTCTTCGACAAATGCTCAGACTACACTAACAAAAATTTCTTGTTGATCTCATTTATCTTTTCTCTGCACACCATTTTTCGTACCGGCGCGGCGGGCGGTTCATATCTTACTCTTCTTTTTTCTAGTTAAAGAGAGACTCTTCTATATCAGACGGTATATCTGAATCAATCTTGGCTATTATTTTTCTAAATTAACCTATTAACAACAACCGCGTCCATTGCCACCATTTAGAATTATTATCCATATATAGATAACTTGTGTTTTAAATATCTAGTTTAATATTTAAAACAAATAAATAAACGGCCAGATTCTCCAACGGTGGACCAATCTATTTTGACAACCAAAAACATTTGAGATCTTTTTGAAAATATATGGTTAAGTACCTACAATAAAACCTCAAAGATTTTTGTGTAGTAATTATGTTTTACAGATGCTTTTGCGCATGGGCGCACCCAGGATTTTGCATTTGGGGGTCATATATATATATATATATATATATATATATATATATATATATATATATATATATATATATATATATATATATATATATATATATTTATATATATATATATATATACAGCGTGTCTTCGGAAGTTCTTACCAAATGCAAAAAATTTTTATTATTGATTTTACGAAAAAAAGTGTCTTTATAAAAAGTTCTGCATCGTGAGAAAATTGCATTTTCATTCAAAATTTTATCTAGTACATACAGGGTGGCTCAAAAATGCAAAAGTCCTAATACACGTGAAGCTAAAAAGACATTTAATCGCTATTTAATGGTAAACTGCCACTGTAAATGTACTAGAGTTAACTTTTTGTATGTTAGGGATTTAGGTTTGGAACATACAGGAGTCCCAAAAATAAAATTATTATCAACTTGACAAAAAAAAGTATATCTCAATAAAAAGTTCTACATTGTAAAAAAAGAGCATGGTTATTTATAAACTTGATGTAGGACAATACAGGGTGGCTTAAACATCTGAAAGTCACAATTTAAATTTAAATTATTTTGCCACCTGTATGTCCTAGATAAAAGTTTTGAACAACCATGCTCTTTTTTCACAATGTATAACTTTTTATAAAGATGTACTTTTTTTGTAAAGGCGATACAAAAAATTAATTTTATTTTTGGGACCTCGTGTATGTTCCAAACCTAATTTACTAACATAAAAAAGTTAATTCTAGCACATTTGCAGTGTCAGTGTACCTTTAAATAACGATTTTATGTCTTTTTACATTTTTGATCCACCCTGTATGTACCAGATGAAATTTTTCAATGGAAATGATATTTTCTCACGATGCAGAACTTTTTATAAAGAGGCAATTTTTTTCGTAAAATCATTAATAAAAATTTTTTCCATTTGGTAAGAACTTCCGAAGACACGCTGTATATATATATATATATATATATATATATATATATATATATATATATATATATATCAAACAACTAACTAATTAAGAAGTTTTAAAGCAGGTTTCACTGGAATAAGAAGAAGCTTAAGCAAATAAAATTCGCCCTTTTAAACCAATTTTTAACCAAACTGTGGAAAATGAGGAGAGTTACAAACGCTTGGATTTTTTTTTGTGGGTCGGTCATAAAATTGTAAGTGATAACGTGAACCTTAATAAGCTGATAATGTTGAATGATAATGAAGAAATAAGAAGAAGCTTCAGCCATTTCCGACGTCAGCTAGAAAAATGGAGGGGAAGTTTTTTAAAAATAACTATGACGTGACCTTATTTTTTTTAAAGTTTAATAAAATTAGAAGTATTGCTCGAATATTACAATAATTATTATTTAATAGTCTATTAGTAATTTTCCTTAACTCGTGGAGTCTGTAATTTTCATGGATTTATTAAGAATGGATACGGGATGATTTACACTGAAAAAATCGTTTGGACTTTTTTTCACCCACAATTGTAGCAAAGTCTTTATAGAGCAATTTACTCTAATTAGATTATTAGTTACAACAGTTTTTATACATTTTCATACAATTGTAGCAAATTTTGCTACAAATTGGTCTTGGACGTTTTTGAGAACAAATTGTTGGAAAAAGATACACAATTGTAGTGAAATGTCCCACAATGTTTTTCAGTGTAACGTTCTTTGAAGCCAAAACAAACCATTCTAAACGACACTGTAAACACAATTTGTAAACATTGGCCACATCTTATTTTACCTTGTATTTTTGTACACAAAATACGTTAGAAGCATCACAAGATTTACTAAAAGTAATAAAAGCCCTAAAATATTTTAATTTTCTGCTAAATAATAATAAATTTAAGTTAAAAAAGTTTTATTATTTATAGGATAAGTTATTTCTAAAGGTGTTTATTTAAAGTCGCTCCGAGTCATTTATAAATCTGTAAGTCGCACTTTTTCTTTTCTAGTTCATTAGACAAAGACGTACGTGTAACCGAGCGTTCGCAGACGTTTTTCCTAAGCAACCAGCAGACAGCAACATTTCTGAGCTCCAACACTCCAATGCTATTTTATCTCTTTCTACTACCATTCTTGATTCAATTACGTGGTAATTCGTAGTTCGTAAACTCTTCTCATAGGAGAAATGATTTCATAAAAAACAATAAATATAAGGCATCACGTTCGATACGCTCACAGTATACGGACATAGAATCCTTTCTTAATAAATCCATGGTAATTTTGAATTATAAGTAATCTCTGCTCTAAAGGCAACATCTTTATTATTTTGACAAATACATCACAGTTATAGGTAGGTATAATCAAATAAAAAAGATGACAATGTGACTAAGGGTATATTTATGTTGGAGCTGCTGTAAACGATAAAAGGGGCTATACTAGTGAAGCGGAGAGAATGCCATGATGTCATATCGGAGCGACGCGTTGGTTTATACAAAATAGTGAAATCATTCTCCGCTTCGCGTGCGCGTGAATGCACCCTTAGGAAAATTTTAATTGTAAAAGGGTAATTTAGAAATTTCAAATTTTTACTTGGAAATCTGGTATAAGAATTCTTTTAAAATTTAAAAGAACTTTTTTATTTTAACGCTTTGAATTAAAATTTTAAAAAGGCAACTTTACCCTTAACCAAATATTACTATTTTGTACTTTTTGGCCCAATTGTCCTCTTGTCCACCCCACCTGTGGACATATTGTACAAGAATTGCAGCCCCTTTTCTATTGCGTTCTCTGTCTGTAGAACGTGATTTGTGAGTTTTTATTTTTTAATAAATGGCCATATTATACTTAAAACCAGACCAACATAATAAAATCAACCTCAAGAAAAAAATTTTATAAAAATTTTATAAAAGAAATATAATATAATAAATTCATAAGGAAACAAATTAGGAACAACATCATTGGGCAATTATTGCAATGTAAAAATGTAAAATAAACATTGTAGAAAAAATATATTAACTGAAATACGTTACCTGATAATTATAATAAAGCACAAAGAAATTTTAATAACTCCCATACAAACATGGCGCGGTCATTTTAAAAATTAAATGAGATTTTTAAAGATCTTGGCGTGCATAGCAAGTCAGCTAAGAAGCTAATTGAAAAATAACTTTTAGAAATTTATAGCGGCACAAAAAACGTTTTAAAACAAATGGTAATTTACAAAACTAATTAAACCAAGGTTTACCGTGCAAAATCGGTAAAGCGGTGTCAAGGTTTAATCGTCTTATTTAAATTTAAATATTCGGTGGTTTACCATAATGATTAAGCACAAAAGTTCACGTTATATCGAATTTTCAACTCTCATCATAGTTAATAACTGCTAAATTTTATAAAAAAAAAACACCTTTCCTTGGAGAGCATAAAATCAAAAGAATATTTATTTGTGCAACTTGCAACTTGTAATTAAATTTAAGACAATATATCACAAGTTAATTAAGACAATGTATTGTCCACCGAAAACACGTTATATGCTTAGAATTGTTAAATATGGTTATAGCTTTTTTAACTGCCTCACGATTTCCTTGGAACCCGATGAAATAAATATTAGGACACGCACACATAAATCACATTTCTACGCCAGACTACTCTTTTCCATAATTTTATGCTCCAGAAAAAAGTTCGCAATTTAGCCGACATATTTAGGTTAGTCGTTCACTGGATTCGTCCAAATAAATTCTTTAGAAATCAGAAGTGGTATATTCGTCAGATTTCGCACTATATCATTCGTCTACTGGAGGGAAATAAGATACGATGCGAATTAGTATAGACGCCGTTTTATTAGTTAGACAGAGGTAAAACGGATGAGATGTTTATAAAACACATGTTTATTTAGTCGTCATGCCGGCTGGAACGAAAAAGAAGTATTTGTTGAACTAATAATATTTTAGCCAAACGAAATACATTAGGAGACTTGCCCAATTGAATGATTTAAAAATCCACGCAAACATATTTTCGATTAATAGATCATGCAAAATACCTTTAAGTAAAGGGTGCGGCAATGAGTACTGACGAATTTCAATGTATTATGGTTGTTTCGTTAGCTCTCGAGTGGTAAAACTTAGTGGGCTGTATCTCTCTTTTTTTGAGGTTTGGGTTGGGTAGAGCCTACTTCCCCCAGGTTGGATAAAATATGGATGGTTAGCGACAAAAATAATTATTTCATTATTATCGACTGAACATTATAAAAATAGTCGGCGGTCAGTGATTTATATCATTAAGAGTAGAGGTGACTTACCCTTTGGTTAACAGGCTGGTTCCATTGGGGGCCGCCTCTACGGCAGCACAGGAAAAAATGGGAATAAGCGTTGAGCACTACACTTGGCTAAGTACTTTTGTATACTCATTCTAAAATCACGCATCTTGCGCGCATCCTCCAGCAGTCAGGAGGTCAAAAAAGTCACCTGGTTGATGTGATATCAACCACTGGATGTTTTTGCGCGCTATCGCGTTTTATTAGAATTGTGATTCACGTCGTTCTGTTCGCAAGGAATTTTGCTCTGTAAGTTTTTGATGTCTCGAAGTAAAGTATGGGAACACTTTGGGATTGCCGAAGAAAATGAATCCAAAACAGTTTGTACCATTTGCAAAGCAAAAATAGAACGAGGGATAGGGAAATATTCTTACAAATCCTCTTTATAACTTACTTAAAAATTTCGCACAAGGAAGAATACAACAAAGTGAACGAAGACAGGTTGATACAGATAACTACTGACAACACTAATCGCTCGGTTCCTAAAACCAAGCAAATGCACATTTCAGATTTGGTTTCAAAAAAGTGCGACATAAATGAGTCTAAGCCGGGTCCACGCCGGGTGCCGGGTCTAAGAGGCATCTCTAGTTGTTGGCTCCTTTTTTCTATTTATGGTTTGCACTATTAACATATTTTTGACCCTGTGTTCGTTTGCAACACAATAAGTGGCACGCCAAACACCACGCGTGAGACCCGTCATATTTTCGGTTCAAAAAAGTAAAAAGAAACATCCGAATATTCTGCGATAGCAGGAGACTTCTACGAATGTTTGGTGACCTATTTCCACCGCAAAGCATGTCGACACTTCGCGCCAGTTATAGTTCCGTCGTCTATGGTCTGGCACTTTGATTTACGAGCCCTAGAAGTAACACTTTTAATTACTTTATCGTTAATAACGTTCCAAAAAAATAAATTCACAGTAACAACACGTATTTGTCTTTGTCTCACACTTGTCAGTTTAGATCCATTATTCTCAAATTAGATCGTTTTTAGAGATGAAACTCAGTAGTGAACTGCCCATAAAAATTTCAAAAATGTTCGGCAACACTCTAACTGATATTTTCTGGCGTAAGTACGTAGAATTCTGGGCCTCATAAACCGATGAAAACGGCAAAGTCTACGAATTTGATAAAAAAAAGATCAAAATTTTTATATCCCAAAGGCATTAATATGGCGTCTCATATTATATTGCTTGCAACCTTTTTGAACAGATACTAATACTCTTCTCTTTCTAAAAGCGAATCATATTAGTATTTTTTTAACTACAGTTATAATTTATTCTAAAACAAATAAACAAAAAATGTGGAGAAAAAAACACCAACATATCTATATGTCTAACTTGACTTCCTTTTCTTTGTTGATCGAAATAATGGACACTTACCTATTATGGACGTTTCAATAAAATTAATTTACAATACTTTATATTACTCCATTTATATTACTATATGTTACCGTACGCCAACGTCGTCATTTAAATATAAATGACCATTACAGCACTCTAAAAAGTCGTTATTTAATCATCAAACAAAAATATTCATGACAGCATGAATATTCCGAAAATTTATTCATTACTGTCCTCTTACAAAAATTCATGCCTAATCAAATTTCCATTTACTTTAATTTATTATATATTCTGAAGCTTCAAGATATCGATTTATACAGTACTATTATATTTTTAAGGTTGAAATAACAAGATCATCATAGGCGTTACCGTTTGGGAATAAAAATGTACGTAATAAAAGAAAGGAATTTGTACAATAATAAAAAATAAAGGGGTAATGGTGTCATCAAAATTAAGAAATATTTTCAAGATTTTTCTTGCTAAATCTGAGGATTTAGCAAGGTAATTAAAATCTCATAAATTAAATGCCATTTTAATTAACATACAATTTTAATTACAAAAAGGCATAAAATTATGTAAGTCGTAATAAAACACCTTCTTTGATATCAAATATCTTCATCTTTTTAATGGATCATTTGTTAAAGGAGTTAAAGGAGATCGCTGTTTTACTTGCTGGTGATAGGTCTAACTTTTGTCATAGCTTCCTTAGTGAAACAGTATCGTATACTTTATTAAAAGCAATAAGTGCACTTCTCTGTTTGTTGATTTCTTTAGTTGAATTTTACTAAATAATGATGATTGCTGTCCTGCTTATGACCGATACAGTTCCATATTTCTTACAGATTCTTTACCGAAACGGTACTTATTCTATGCTTTGTTAAGACCTACAATGACTTCCTCTATCAATTGATTTTTTGTTATTTAGTCGATTAATGCTGGATATATTATCTAGGAATGATCTGCCAGTCCTAAAACCTAATTATCATTTAATCTAATGTTTAAATTCGTCTTCAATAACCCTTTATGCTTAGGGTATTAGTTACTAACGAAGAACATGTATTATTTTGACCTGCAGTCTTACTTCCTGTCCTGTGAATTGGTACCGTCCACATCTATTTTAAAATCTCTGATATTATCTCTCTACTTTTGTACTGTTCAAAAATATTTAAACAAAATTATTCATAAAAATGATAGTTTGCTGGAGAAATACTCCGTGGTTTTTGGAGCTGCCTATCAGTGCCCTAAATATTCTTGTTCCGAAATTTTATATCGAGTTAAATTTCCACTTACTTTAATTTATTAAATGGTCTCTCAGATTAAATACAACTTAATATATTCCGAGGCTTTAAGTTATCGATTTCAAACCTACTATTTCATTTGAAAGTTTATAGTTACAAGATCATCATGTGCATTCACGTTTGGAAATGGAAATTTCAATACTAAAGATGAAAAGCAAATAACTATAATATACAAATTAAGACGTAATAAAATTTTAAAACTTTTCTAGTATACGCCCAGTAGTTTAAAATTTATTCAGCATCTGACAATCCTGCTTGCCCAATAAATTAATATGACTCTTGCAAGATGGTGAATAAAATTATACAACCTGTAAGAGATATTAAGTCGAATACCTGGAGAGAAGATTATGCAGGTAAAAATAACGAAAAATGTTGCATTAATAGAGATCCTCAATCCTTTTCGATATACCGAGTGTCAAAAAGTGTTTAATTATTTTTACAAAGCTACCTACGCCCCTGGTGTAAAAAATAAGCTACATCATGTAGCTCTCTAATATCTAAATCACTTACAGGATTGAGTACAATGACTATTAATAAACAGAAATTACGCAAGAAATCTAAAACACTTACTTATTAGAAAACTAAGAAAAAAAATTAATAATTCACTATTCTAGATACTGTGTAAACTAATTTTCAAAAATTCTAGTAATGTTGAAAACTTACTGCCAGTTTTGGACAAAATTAAGATAAAAAGAATAACTTGATATTATGCAAGTTAATGTCCCAATAGAATCCATAAATTTTTATTTAGTTAAGTTGAATAGTTGTTAAATTATTCTAAAATATCTTTAAAAAGTATTTTTTGCCACCCTCTATCCCGTAATGGAAGATATAAGAACTTTTTTGTTGTCTTTTCAAAGTCAAATGAATTACTTTACTCACGATAGTGTACGCTGAAATATGTTAATTCTCGAAATAACTATAAATACTAACGAACTATTTTTAAAGAAACCCTGTGTATTTATATAAAGTGTCAAACAACAACTGATAACCCTGTGGAGTTAAACGAAACACGAAAAATCGTTTTAACTTTATTAATACGCATCTCAGAATTTTTCCTGGGCATGCTCATGAGCAACAATACCCTCTAAAGGCAGCGATTGGCATTTCATTTCTTAATTATTATACCTTGGTCTTTTCACCATTACGACCTACGGATGTTCTTTTAGAGAAAGGTCAGGGAAGACCATTATCATTAGATTGTTCTAAATGTGCCAGTTACGGGATAGTGAGAACCTGCCTATTGGAAATGGCCTTACCAAATTTTCGTTTAAATTGATTCATTTAAAAACTGTAACCCTGGACTTTACTGACAAGGTTTAGAAATTAGGTTTTATTTAAATCTTATACTTGTTGAGTTTTAATACAATTTTATCCTGTTATTGTTGACAAGTTGCCATCAAAAATCTAGTTATTCTCCAATTGTGGCGAGTTGTTTGATTTCCTAATGACCTCCATTCGGGAGCTGCTAAAATGAGATTAGTCTTATTAATATGAAAAAGACGTACTTAAATCGTCCTTGCGATGGTAAAATTTGACTGATTGGCGGCTCAAACGGAAGCCAGCTGCAATCAACTGATTTTTAACGGGTAAGAAGGGCTTACTGGACGACAAAATTAACAAAGATGCCATATAACACGATAATAAAGATAAAGACGAAACGAAAACATTCCCCGTTATAGTAGTTAGAAAATCGGCCGAAGAGGACGCCACGTTCTTAATTTTAGTCGCCAATTGCCATTAGGTATGTTTTTATGGTTATAATAACATTACTATATGTTGATATTTGGAAATTAAAATAGGTTTGCTAATGATAATAAACGAGAATGAGAATAAAAGGGCAAATTACGACCAAATTAAGACAAATTTACGATTTTCCTTTCTTAGTTTATGCTAATAAGTTTAAAGTTTAATTAACATCTGAAAAGTTAATCAGTCACTTTGTGACAGGTCATTTTTGTCACCGAATTAGTTTTTGTTTTAATAATTAGTTTATTCACGAATGCCTGTTTTCTTAGTTATTTACCTTGATTCAGAAGATCTATTTTCGTTCTTCCGCTATGTGGCCCCCTTCCCTTGCTGTCCAGGCTACCCCCTGGGGGTGTTGATTGCCCTTTTATCTGGTCCAAATCGGCTTAACATGAGCTTGTCCATCTGTTGTAGTCTGCTTTAAAATCTTTCTTTCTGGCTTGGGCCTGAATTTTCGCCTTGCTTAAGGCCTTCCTGTGTGTACAGACAGTCGCCTTTAGTCTATTTATGATAACATATTTTTAGAGAATAAATTTTAAAAGACTACCTACATTTTGAATGAGATTTAATCCCGGTGTTTTCCACTGCCTTCACTGTCCTGGATTTCTGAATCTAGCGTTCTCTATTAATTAAACTCCAAGATTTCCTTCTCTTTTCTTTTCCAAGATCTTGTTTTGAATTTTGTAAACATTTAATTGAGTTATATGAGAAGGTTAGAATTTTTGGTTGAACTGACAGGCTGACACTGTCAGAGTCTTGCAGTGCTGCCAAACCGGAGGGGTAAAATTTGTACTGTATCGTTAAGCATTTTCGCGTGGGTTTGGCACGCTTTCGTTGCTATTTTGTTCAGGCCACCGGCGTAGGTATACCTTTCTGTATTTCCGTGACTTTATTGTTTCACGCCCGGGGTCTCTGTACAATAGTAGTGTCTTTGTTTGGTGGCGTGGCGACAGTTGGAGTAATCAGTGCAGGGCGGAAATTCTTCGGAACCATCTTGGCTATGTGTCTGTGGTGGGAGGAAGTGTCATATGATTCTTCCGACACGAGGCATAGGCCGGTCACTTCCACTCTATCCTTCGAAGCAATTGTTCCATGGTCCCTATCTGAAAATTTCAATTTGGAAATTCTAGTTTTTTTTGGATTAAAAAGTCAGGGACCGCGGTTAAATTCTTGAAGAATTTGTTTCTGCAAGACGCAGGATATTTTTGGGCGACTTCGATGATAGCCACGAACATCGGCAACAGTTTGGAGGTCCAAACCCTGTGGTAACCTTTGCTGTGTGGTGCCCTTTTGCTGCCTGCAGTTCTGGAATTTAGTTTGTCAAGCCCTCCTTATCTTGGATCAAGGGGGTCCTTGGTAGGGGCCACGAACCTCCCTACTCCTGTAGGGGATACAAGGCATCCCTATTTCTTTTGGCGGGCGCTAAGCGGCCTTCCTATGGTCCACAGTAGGGGCTAAGGAGCCAGCTTATTTTTGTGTTTCTGAGGACAGACTTCCTCAGGAAGTTTATTTCTTTTTTACTTAATGTAACTTTTTCTATCTTGCGGGGGCAAAAAAAAAAAATCGCCCAATTTTCAATTGTTTTGTGTGTATACCAACTGTAAACACTTTTTTTTTTTTATTATCTGTAAATATATGTACAGTGGTAAATGTATTCCGTTTTTCTTTTATCCAGCTCACTGCGCCCTGTGTTTTAATTTTCATTATGAATAGCGGGTTTGTTGTGTGAGAAGCAGGTCCCTAAACCATCTAGGCGACTTCCAGTTTACGTCGGTGTAAAAAACTGGTGGCGTCCAATTGAACCTACCCGGCTAACTGAGCCATGGGCTAATTTGCACGCGCTCTACTACACCTGCTTCCCTCAGAACACCCTGTTGTTCCTGTGTTTTTCTCTAGAGTACCTTTATGAGTTATTTTAATGTTTTCAAGTTAAGCGGTAAGTACTTGGTCAATGATACTCATCATAGTATCTTTGACGGTTTTAAATCAAACACTTTTTATTGAACAAAGTGCGTCGCAAATTTTTGGCGCCCAACGTGGGGCCTATTTAAAAAAATTACCGCTTTTTTATAATTTTACTCTTGTGCGTCTAGTGAGCTGGATGGAACTTTGAAAATTTCCATCAATTTTAACTCAAACTGTACTAGCCCCGTATTACTGCATTTGATTTTGGCGATTTATTACCGATTTTAATTGACTTGTTTGCGTAACTTTGATTGTCTTTGAATTTGTGGTTTATTACCGATTTCATTTTGCGTATTATGTAACTTTGATTGTCTTTGAATTTGTGGTATATTACCGATTTTATTTTACCTATTACGTAACTTTGATTTTTTTGATATTGCGATTTCTTATCGATTTTATTTTATTCATTTACGTGACTTTGATTATCTTTGCGTACTGAATTATGATTGCTGGTTTACATGATTTACCTTTTTATTATTTCTTGCTATTTTCGCTGATTTAATTACCTTTATTTGCTATATTTGACTACACTATTGGTGTAGTTTTGCTAAATTTATTCGATTTACGCGATTGTACCTAGATTTGACTTTTTACGTTGACTTTTTACGTTGACTTTTGAGTTGCTATTGTTTTTGTTCACTCCAAAATGGATTATAATATGCAGGTTAACCATCTTAGGAAAGAAATGCTAATTTATGAACTTACGATTCGTGGAGTACCGGCTAGTTATGCCAATACGGTAAAAGAACTTATAGTAGCGTTACGTCCAATTTTAGAAATGGAAAGGAAAGGTAAAATTTTTGCGCGTATAGCCTATACTTGTGTTTTTGTCGATGAATGTAACTATATAACTAGAACCTTACAAAATATTGACAGCGCGATTAAAAATGTCTCCGGTGAATCCGCTAAAGAAAAATTTGAACGTTTACAATCTCAGCTTGTTCACTTATTTACACGCGTTCATCGTATCCCGGTTGAGAACCTTAGCGCCGCGGAATCACAAACTCGTTCTGATTTGTTACTCCAAATTTTAGGCAAATTAAACTGTTTGGACAGTATCTTAAAACAAGATCCAAATTTAAGCATCTTGCTCGGTCAAGCTCATTCGGACGGTTCGGATTCGAATGCGTCGGATTCAGATGCGTCAGGAAATATCAATGCGTCCAACAGTCGACCACGACACTCGCGCTCGTCGCCTAAAGTCAACCAACCGGCAGTTAATCACAACATAACCACTACCACTTCCGTTCGCCATCACTCGTGTTGTAAAACGCAACGTATTGAAAAGTGGGGTATTAAATTTACCGGCGAGGCTGGACAGATGTCCGTGCATAATTTCTTGGAGCGAGTTTCGGAACTACGCGAGGCTCGAGGTTGTTCTGAACGCGAACTATTTACATCCGCTATCGACTTATTTGCGGGTAAAGCCTTAAATTGGTTTCGTGCAAATCGTCATCGCTTTTCGGACTGGGCTGGTTTGTCTGACCTTCTCTGTAAACATTTCGAACCGCCAGATTATCGTTATCGGATATTTAAGGAAATTCTGGATAGGACTCAGGATTCGACTGAGAGTATAGTCGATTATCTTTCTAATATGAGTGCGTTATTTAGACGACATGGCTCCATCTCAGAGGACGTTCAACTTGACATCATTATACGAAACTTGTCACCTTTTTATACTACCCAACTTCCGGTAGTTAGCAAGTTGGAAGAACTGGAAGGAGAATGTCTCAAGTTGGAGTTAAAGAAATATCGTGCAGAGAACTATGTACCACCTCCTAGAAAAGGGCATAATTTTGTAGAGCCAGCCTTTGCATTCATGGCTGCTGAAACACCAGGTTTGAAAGACGATGAACAGTTACCAGTCGTTGACGTAGTTACCGCATCATCTCCAGCACCATCAACATCTCGAGACGTGAGACAGTTACCAAGAGAGACACGTCCAATATCTTCAAAAATATCTAGATCAATCTTGTGCTGGAACTGTAATAAGCCAGGTCATCGAAATAGTCAGTGCCCTGAACAGCGTAGAATCCATTGTTACCGCTGCGGTGCACCAAATGTGACCAGTAAAAACTGCCCTAAGTGTTTATTGTCAGAGAAACGATTCTCAGAAGAGCCGATACGTCGCGAGACTGCTCCCCTTATTCTCACTTCACCGACCAACAACTTTCCTTCCGATAAAAACGCTGCCATTAACAACAACTCTGTTCCTAACGAAAACCTTTTACCGACCAACAACATTCTTTCCGACGAAAACCTTTTACCGAGCAACATCTTTCGTTCTAACAAAAACCATTCACCCCCTAACAATTCTGCCCCCAACAAAAATCTTTCGCCAACCAACAACTTTCTTTCTGATGAAAACCTTTCGTCGACCAATAACTCTCTTTCCAGCAAAAATCATTCACATGCTAATAACCCTTTTCCAAATAAAAAACTATTAGATCCTATCATAGCTCATGCGCATGGCGACCAGCGCCCCTATTTAGAAATTTCGATTTTAGGTTACAAAATATTAGGCTTATTAGATTCTGGAGCATCACGCACTATTGTAGGTCAACCCGGTTTCCGAATTTTGGAAAGTCTGGGATTAAAACTTATTAGGCAACAGACTGATTGTACTGTCGCGAATGGCCAAACTTGCTCCAGTTTGGGCTATTTTCAGGCTCCTGTAACTTTATTAAATAAAACTCGGGTGATAGATATTTTAGTCCTTCCCGAACTGTCCCACCAATTAATATTAGGCATTGACTTTTGGAGAACCATGGAAGTGATCCCCGACTTGAAGCAGGACGTCTGGCATTTTTCCACTGATGATCAACCTACGGAAATTTGTAGCGTGATAGATGGCAACTCTTTATCTGAAACCGACCGAGCGTGTTTAAATGCACTAGTTAAGGAGAAAATATCGGAAATGGGTACTGGTCTGGGCTGCTGCAAGGTAGCAGAACACGTCATTGAGCTTGAACCCGGCGCTAGACCAATTAAACAGCGTTACTACCCAGTTTCTCCATACAAGCAAAGGATTATGGACGAGGAAATCGACGAGATGTTGAAACTTGGCGTGATTGAACCTTCTAAAAGTCCTTGGTCCAGTCCAGTGTGTTTGGTACGCAAGAAAGATGACAGCTATAGGTTTTGCATAGATTTTAGAAAGCTTAATACAAAAACTAAGAAAGACGCATATCCTATACCTTATATCTCCGCCATTTTGGATCGCCTCAGAGACGCCCGCTACATTAGCTCCATCGACATAAAATCAGCGTTCTGGCAGGTACCTCTTAGTGAGTCCTCACGTGAATTAACTGCTTTCACTGTTCCAGGTAGGAATCTTTATCATTTTCTGCGCATGCCCTTCGGCTTGACCAATGCGCCAGCCACCTGGCAACGTATAGTGGACCGTGTATTAGGCGTTGATTTGGAAAATCACGTGATGGTGTATCTTGATGATATAATTATCATCTCCAGAACCTTTCCTGAACACCTCAGAATTCTGGGCCTAGTTTTTGACCGTTTGAAAGGTGCAGGACTCATAGTTTCCGAGGAGAAATGTCACTTTTGTAAGCCTGAATTACGATACCTGGGCTACATCGTAGACGCCCAAGGTTTAAGACCTGATCCTGAGAAAGTGCAGGCCATTGTGAATATAGCACCTCCACGAAATATCACCGAAATTCGACGTTTTATTGGCACCGCTTCTTGGTACCGGCGTTTTGTGCCGAACTTTTCAGCTATTATAGCCCCAATTACTCGGCTTACCAGGAAAAATGTCAAATGGGAATGGACTTCCGAGTGCCATCAGTCATTCAACTCGATTAAAGAAGCTCTTATCACAGCTCCTGTGCTTACATGTCCAGATTTCAACCGCACATTTACTTTGCAGACTGATGCGTCATTTTATGGCTTAGGAGCAGTTCTGACTCAGCAATTTGATGACGGAGAAAAGGTTATTTCCTATCTTTCACGTTCTCTCACCAAACAAGAGATGAAATTAACCGTCACAGAAAAAGAGTGCCTTGCAGTAATTTGGAGTGTGGAAAAGCTTCGTCACTATCTGGAGGGTGTACACTTTAAAGTCATAACCGATCACCATTCTTTGTTATGGCTTCATAATCTAAAAGATCCACAAGGACGTCTCGCTCGATGGGCTCTCCGTTTACAACCTTACGACCTTGAATTGATCCACCGTAAAGGCCGAGATCACGTCGTGCCAGATTTTCTTTCTAGGTCAGTGCCAGTGACTACTGATTCTGTCGCAGCTGTTGACGAACCACCGTCATCATTTTCTGACACCTCAGACAAATGGTACAAAGGCATGATGCAGAAACTAGAAGAACGTCCTGATAAATATCCTTGCTGGCGAGTCGAGAATGGCAATCTCTTTAAATATGTTAAGACCAACAATCCTAGTTTTCCAGATCATTCTACCTACTGGAAAATAGTAGTGCCGAAGGATAAACGAAAAGAGATACTACTTCGATGCCATGATAATCCCGCAGCAGGGCACGTGGGTGTTTTTAAAACATTTTGGAAGGTCGCCGAGAGATATTATTGGCCGAAAATAAGATCTGACGTTGCTAGTTATGTCCGTGCTTGTAGAACTTGTGCTCAGAACAAAGTAGAGCAGAAACGTCCAGCTGGTCTAATGGGTAACCGCCCAGACATAAAAGAGCCTTGGCAAGCCATCAGCCTAGACTACATAGGTCC
The DNA here is from genome assembly GCA_963971165.1 of Philopedon plagiatum. Classification (NCBI taxonomy): domain Eukaryota; kingdom Metazoa; phylum Arthropoda; class Insecta; order Coleoptera; family Curculionidae; genus Philopedon; species Philopedon plagiatum. Next base: position 23,156,691 of record OZ020197.1, on the reverse strand, counting down.
TTTACCTCGTTCTAAACAAGGTAACACTCATATTTTGGTGGTCACCGATTATTTTAGCAAGTACGTCGTGTTATTCCCGTGTCGATCGGCAACAGCAAAATCGTTGGTAAAGTGTGTCGAAGACGGCATCTTCTTAGTTTACGGAGCCCCTCAATTCTTAACGTGCGACAACGGAACTCAAATGAAATCCAAAGAATTTCAAGCCCTTTGCGATAAATATAAGGTTAGAATATTTTACACTGCTAATTATTATCCTAGAGCAGATCATACTGAACGCGTTAATAGAGTTATTAAGACGATGTTGCGCTCTTACGTTCAACAAAATAACCATCGAACTTGGGAAGATAATTTAACTGCTATCGGTTGCGCCATTCGCACTTCGCGACACGAAACTACGGGCTTCACCCCATACTGCGTTAATTTTGGCAGGGAACACAAGCTATTCGGTTCGGACTATGCTGAGGGTGTTCCTCAAGTAGAAACTGAGCGTCAAAATTACATTCGGGAACGAATAGAAGCTTTCAAACAATTATTTAGAAAAGTCCACACTAAAATCGAAGCTTCTCGTGTTAAAAATCGACATAACTATAATTTGCGCCGACGCCCAGTAAGCTTTGTTCCTGGTCAAGAAGTCTGGCGTAAGAATAAAAGTATATCCGATGCAGCGAAGTATTATAGCGCAAAGTTGGCTCCGGAATTTGTAGGTCCGTTCAAGATCGTAGAAAAGACCGGCACGTGTACTTATGAGCTTGAAGATGAACACGGTGTTAGTAAGGGCATTTGGCATGTACAAGACCTTAAACCGGTATATGCCGAAACTGCATTTGGTGGTCCGTAGGAGTGAATAAATTGTTAGGCAACTCAAAGTCATTATTTACTTTATTACATTCCGTTGATTTTACTGTCATTAATTTAATATTACGTTTTACGTGTCATTTTGCTTCAATTTATTTATCAATCTATTGATTTCTGAATTTATTAACTTTCGAGTCCATAGCTTCAATTTGGTTAATTACATTTATTTTTTTTTTCCCTTCTTCTTTCGGTAATAATGGCTTTAGTGAGTTTTCTTTTATCGTTGCGTTAATTTTGACTTTTGGCCCAGTTTAAATTTTTGTTTTTTTACTGTCCTTGCTCAGTCGTGAGCAATTTCATGCTCTGCAGTGTGGGCGTGATTGTGTTTGGATCCATCTGGGCGCGAGACTTGATGGATTTGGACACTGTCACTTAGAATAGCGCTGCACTGGGTTTACTAGGTGGGGTAGGAGTCCCCTGAAAGCCGTGGCAAGGTAAGCCTTCAGCTGCCTTGCTTCTATTGTTTGTAGTAGGTAAGCCCTCAGCTGCCTTACTACTTTCACTTGCCAACACCGCCTTACGCCTCGTTATCTTTTATCTGTCATTACCTGATTATCTTTACCTTATCGTCACTTGGTTTATAGTATAGTAACGTATAGTAACGTTTATGGTCATTTACTGTAGCTTACCTTTTTGCGTTTATCAGTCTCACGCAGATACCCATCTCGGCGCGAGACGAGATGAGGGTCGGTGTGTCACATGGTAATTTAAGTTTGATTACTTGGTTAGAAGGCGGTGATTAATTAATTTTGGACCTAATTTTCTTTATCGTTTTTTTTATCTGCATTCACTATTAAGGGTTTTTTTTTACTAAAGACTAGGGCCAAAAGTCTTTATTTATTATCTTAATTGGACCTTTTTTTTTACCTTGATTTGACGTATTTACCTTGATGTGACCTTTTACTTTGATTTGGCTTAATTTTCTCTACCTTGACGTGATTTTATTATTATTCCCTACTTGTGTCTGGAAATTTCGGTTACTTGAACTAGTATGTGTTTTTGCTCGAGTACGACTTTGTCTTTCCTTTGGGGATTTAGAGTAGAAACACAATTTTCTTTCTCTCCTTTTGCTGATTTTGTGAAGTTGAGAATACCACTTATGGTGGGATTCACTGCTAGTTGTTGGCAAGTAACCCAATTTTCTTTATCTCGATTTGCGAACCTTTAGTTTGATTTACTTGTTTCATTTACTTTTGGTTGATTACCTTTTTTATATATTTGCGATAATTTACTTACCTTTGCGATAAGTTTCTTTCCCTTGCGATAATTTGCTTACCTTTGCGATACTTTTCTTACCGTTGCGATAATTTGCTTACCTTTGCGTTAACTTACTTTCCTTTGCGTTTATTTGCTTAGCTTTGCGTGATTTCGATTACCTTTGCGTTCATTCCGTTACCTTTTTTTTTCATTCCTTGATTTACTTACCTTATCGTGATTGGCCTTTGATTGGCTTTAATTTACTTTAATACCTTTGGTATTTTATTTATTTGGATTTGTCTTAGGTCTAGGTCCTGGTAGGACTATATGTTAGTCTCCGGCCATTTCAGTATTTACTGGTTTTGCGCCTAGATCCTTACTGATATATTTTGTCTATTCTCCATTTAGACAAGATAAAACTCTCCCGATTGCGTCTTTACCTTATTTTGGCTTTATCGATTTAGACATTTGTCCCTATCTCGTTTTACAGGCTGCACGGTGTTGGGTGCTACCGGATGTCGCTTCGACGCTCTTTGTTAGATCATGCATCCCTCGGAGAGCAGACCGACTGGAAGGGCTGTTCAGGGGGGCGGAAGTCTGACCCCTGGGGTAACAGTTTGCCCATCGAACTTGTTCGGCGGGCCAGGGGAGGACCAAGCTACTTTGTTCGGCCTGAGCTCAAGTCGGCCTATTAGGTTGCGACAGGCCGGTGGCAGTGCCACCGCTCAGAACACCCTGATTAATTTTTTTTTGTTTTATACAGGGACCGATGTGCTTCCCGTTTGGTGCATCTTTTAGCTTGGTGGGTGCTACAATCCACTCCCTTTTGTATGGTGGATCATCTGGGCTATCCCTCTTTTCTTCCCATTTTACTTATGTTGTATTATATTTATCTTTTCCTTTTTAGTTGTCCACCCTTTGGTTGGTTTGACGCATGTCACTTGATGATTTAATTCGGGACGATTCTACGGTGTGAGGCTAGTAAACGAGGTTCCCCACAATATTTTTGGGTGTAACGCAATGCTAGCTCCCTTATCAACTTAGGGTTTACGTTCCACACCGAATCTTCCTGGAGAAGGTCACTGGGTGACTAGTGGCAAAGGGACCAAAGATTCCTTTGAGTATTGAGTTATTTTAAGATTAAGTTATCAGTCTTGTTAGTTAGTATTAGTTATATGGTACTACCTTGGGTTCCCACGTATCTTCACTTATGTTTTTTTATTGGCGCCAGCATAGCGCAGGTAATTCGTTTTCTTTTTCAATTTTCCTGTATCTACAGAGAGCCTCTGATCCTTATCGTCGGTTAATTTTCATTGGAAAATTTCCCTCCTTTCGTAGGAGAGGGGGAGTTGTGACAGGTCATTTTTGTCACCGAATTAGTTTTTGTTTTAATAATTAGTTTATTCACGAATGCCTGTTTTCTTAGTTATTTACCTTGATTCAGAAGATCTATTTTCGTTCTTCCGCTATGTGGCCCCCTTCCCTTGCTGTCCAGGCTACCCCCTGGGGGTGTTGATTGCCCTTTTATCTGGTCCAAATCGGCTTAACATGAGCTTGTCCATCTGTTGTAGTCTGCTTTAAAATCTTTCTTTCTGGCTTGGGCCTGAATTTTCGCCTTGCTTAAGGCCTTCCTGTGTGTACAGACAGTCGCCTTTAGTCTATTTATGATAACATATTTTTAGAGAATAAATTTTAAAAGACTACCTACATTTTGAATGAGATTTAATCCCGGTGTTTTCCACTGCCTTCACTGTCCTGGATTTCTGAATCTAGCGTTCTCTATTAATTAAACTCCAAGATTTCCTTCTCTTTTCTTTTCCAAGATCTTGTTTTGAATTTTGTAAACATTTAATTGAGTTATATGAGAAGGTTAGAATTTTTGGTTGAACTGACAGGCTGACACTGTCAGAGTCTTGCAGTGCTGCCAAACCGGAGGGGTAAAATTTGTACTGTATCGTTAAGCATTTTCGCGTGGGTTTGGCACGCTTTCGTTGCTATTTTGTTCAGGCCACCGGCGTAGGTATACCTTTCTGTATTTCCGTGACTTTATTGTTTCACGCCCGGGGTCTCTGTACAATAGTAGTGTCTTTGTTTGGTGGCGTGGCGACAGTTGGAGTAATCAGTGCAGGGCGGAAATTCTTCGGAACCATCTTGGCTATGTGTCTGTGGTGGGAGGAAGTGTCATATGATTCTTCCGACACGAGGCATAGGCCGGTCACTTCCACTCTATCCTTCGAAGCAATTGTTCCATGGTCCCTATCTGAAAATTTCAATTTGGAAATTCTAGTTTTTTTTGGATTAAAAAGTCAGGGACCGCGGTTAAATTCTTGAAGAATTTGTTTCTGCAAGACGCAGGATATTTTTGGGCGACTTCGATGATAGCCACGAACATCGGCAACAGTTTGGAGGTCCAAACCCTGTGGTAACCTTTGCTGTGTGGTGCCCTTTTGCTGCCTGCAGTTCTGGAATTTAGTTTGTCAAGCCCTCCTTATCTTGGATCAAGGGGGTCCTTGGTAGGGGCCACGAACCTCCCTACTCCTGTAGGGGATACAAGGCATCCCTATTTCTTTTGGCGGGCGCTAAGCGGCCTTCCTATGGTCCACAGTAGGGGCTAAGGAGCCAGCTTATTTTTGTGTTTCTGAGGACAGACTTCCTCAGGAAGTTTATTTCTTTTTTACTTAATGTAACTTTTTCTATCTTGCGGGGGCAAAAAAAAAAAATCGCCCAATTTTCAATTGTTTTGTGTGTATACCAACTGTAAACACTTTTTTTTTTTTTATTATCTGTAAATATATGTACAGTGGTAAATGTATTCCGTTTTTCTTTTATCCAGCTCACTGCGCCCTGTGTTTTAATTTTCATTATGAATAGCGGGTTTGTTGTGTGAGAAGCAGGTCCCTAAACCATCTAGGCGACTTCCAGTTTACGTCGGTGTAAAAAACTGGTGGCGTCCAATTGAACCTACCCGGCTAACTGAGCCATGGGCTAATTTGCACGCGCTCTACTACACCTGCTTCCCTCAGAACACCCTGTTGTTCCTGTGTTTTTCTCTAGAGTACCTTTATGAGTTATTTTAATGTTTTCAAGTTAAGCGGTAAGTACTTGGTCAATGATACTCATCATAGTATCTTTGACGGTTTTAAATCAAACACTTTTTATTGAACAAAGTGCGTCGCAACTTACGTTAATGTTGTAATATGTGAATGAAAATTTAAGTAAAAATAATTAACATCGTTCCGCTATGTATTTCACTAGACGTATGTAAGCAATCGAAAAAATTAATGATAATTACACTACAATCTAGATTGAATTAGTAATGTCCAGAATGATTTAAAAGCGCTTCTTCCTTTTTAGAAGTAGTAGAAAGTTGTAAAAGGCCGTATTCTTTTGCTGTTCTCCCATGTAATTGCATAACTTAATTTAATTAATTTTATAAATCTAAAAAAAAAAATAAAGGGGAGGGAGAAGCATAAAAATGGCGAAAATATGATGAGGTTACAGATTTTATCGCTTATCGAAGTCACTGCTCTTTCAATTTTTTCTCTCTACAGGGTTAACCGATAACGAATAGTTTTTTAATAAATGGGTATATTATGCGTTTATGCCGAGTGGAAAATATTTTACAATTTTTGCCTTGTCTTTTAAACTACACATGAGTTAAGAAAACTAGATAATAATAAAAAAATTCTAATGAAATTTTTCTCATTTGTGTCCTTAGGTTTTTTCATCTATGACAGCCCACGTAAATACGTAAAAAATTTGGAGACCCTAGGTATAAATGAGTGATAGGAGTGGGATATTCTAGGTTTTTGTAGTTAGGCAGTAAAGGGATGTATACATAATGCGCCTCTTGTTGAGGGAGAGAAGGGAGTTTTCTCGTGAGGACTGAGTCAGTGATGAGTCGAATCTCCTTTAGATATAATCAAGGCGGTTAAGTGTCGAAGGAGAGCCCGCTCCCCAGATGTGGGAACAGCACTCTAGGTTAGGTCTTATTTGGGAAACAGCAGGAAAAGAGTCAGTAAGTTGGAAGGGGAGAAGTATTCTCTGACTTGAAAGAGAAAATCCAGGTTTTTAGCTGCTGATGTGGCTATTGAGGTAATGTGTTTGTGCCAGCTGAGATCATTTTTGAAAGCGATGTCAACAAGATCGAACGTTTCATTTTTCTGTAGGGCTTGGCCATTTATGACAGGGAGCAAGACTGGGTTTTGGAGGCAATGAACTGAACAAGGTTCTTGGTACTCCAGTCTAAGAATAATTAAAGGTCTTGGGAAAGGGATAGGTGCATGTCTATCGTCAGCATAACTGTGGATGGGATTGGTAGTTGAAGGGATCAGGTCATTAATGTGAAGAAAAGCAGTTATGGTGCCAGGACTGAACCTTAGGGTACGCCAGCATTGACAGAATGGAAGTTGGATGAGGGACCGTCCACCACGACAGATATGCTCCGATTAGAGAGAAAGCTACCGATCCAGGTACATAGTTTAGGAGGAAGACCGTAAGAAGGTAGATTGTTGAGGAGTGTGGTAAAGAGAGAGTATCCGAACATGTATTAAAGAGAGAGAAGAAAATGAGATAAATTGACGAAATTCCATTATTTTTACTGGTTGTTCCTATTACTATGTCACTTCGTATATTAGCAAAAGTAAGCCACCGACGTTAAGTATAAGCCTGTACTGTCTATTACTTGACGAAACTAGGTTGGGTCTCTACAAATAACAAAATTAAATAATTTCTTGAATGTTTTTGTAATATAGATTTGTATGATTGACGACACCTGCCTAATTAAGTTGTTACAAACCTACAGACTGAATGCAAAGCAGGACGCTCATGAAAAAATTATAAAAAAACACCTGTCAATAGATATTTAATGATTTCAAATAAACGCTTTCATTTACTAAGCCGATTTCTATGTCCATTCCAATATATTTGAAATGTTAAAAACATGTGTTTAGACAAACGATATAAATCTTGAAGCATAATTAGGCAAACCAGCACAACGTGAAAATGTGCAGGCGTGACTGATATGTGTGTAACTACTTGTATAGGAAATGATTGTAACTATTAAATTAGTCAGTCCTGCAAGAGCAACTAAATTGGTTGTACTTTAACATCGAAAAAAATTGTAGTATCAAATTTCAACATAAGAGGTAATTTATTTTCTTACACTATTTCCGTTTAAGGCGAAATCAATTAGTTTTACTCATACAGAGGTACCTATTATTACATATTTGTAATCTGTGTTGGTGTTACTTGATGGTTGATTTCTTGTGTAAGTTTATTTCAGGAATTTGAATAATTTCATTATTTTAATGCTTACATGCATTTTGGGTCTGCTTGACAGATTCACAACCTTTAACGTAAAACGTATGGCGGTACACTATGTGGGAATATAGAACAGGGATTTTATAGTGTTTTTATTCAAACTGTCACACATGAAAATCAGTGTATCAATCCCAAAAAAACGGGCATACATAAACGTTTACTCATAGAAGTACAATTGGCGAGTATCACCTAACTTTGGCCCAGTCTTACCAACTAAAAGCAAAAATATTGTGTGTTCATTGCGCTAAAATATCAGAAAGGCAAGCTGAGTTTGGGCGTATGTCTACAGCAAGCAAGGGCTTTTAGGTAACAGCTGCTTGAGCTGGGCAAAATGAAGACACAGTATTGAAAGATAGAGTTCATCGTGTTCGTAGCACTGGATGAAGAAGAATCACTAACACGCTTTAGGATAGCACTCAAAGTTCTCTTCAGAAATGGATTTCACAGTTTCCGAGCTTACCATGGTTTGGTGCTGTCGCCGGACCAATATCATTACCGTTACCGTCTATTGTCGCAGAACTCGATCATCTTTTCTGCACTTCTGCCAGTTATCACTTGTGTGTCAGTGTCGTAAATAATGAGGAATCACTATGAGAAAGGTGTATATTCAATTGAGCTTACTCGTATTAGCACGAACGAAGGGTGTGTGGAGCTTGCTCGCACAAATATTCTCAACTGAGCACGCTTTTAGAGACAGACTTACAACGAATTCTATTCGTGTGTGCCCAGACCTTAATCGCGTCGTTGTTTTGTACACCTAAGCATATTTGCGCGCACACAGTTTGCTTGCGTCACTATGCTCAAGTGACTATGCTTCAGTGGTGTCGCGAACTGATTCCAAAAATGGCGGCAAACGGTTAGAAGTTTTCATCGAGAAAGAAAAGAATTTATATTTTCAAACAAGCGACGTGTCGCTCATTATGGTGTGGGATGGCATGTGCTTTGGTAACCATTTAGTTACGAACTAAGTGTGTATCATTAGAATTTAATAATACGACATAATAGAACCAGTCGGTATATGGATATATTGATCTATTAAAGATGATTTCTTCTCTCCACGCTCACATATGGCTCATTTGGAAGAATCTACTTGCTTGGCCATGCTTATTAAGGTACTTATTTATTTTTTACTATTTTAAAATATCGGTTAAGTTATTAGAAATATTTATATATTCTTATTTAAGAAATTTCAAAGCCAACACTGTTGAGTATTGACCCAAAAATACTTTAAAAAAAATCATTTGATATAGTTGCTAATACGGCAATCATGATAGATTATACTATTAAAAATTGGTAAATATTTTAATTAGCATGTAAGTACTGAAACTTGACCGATATTATAAGTAAAGGATAACGGGAGTCAACAGTATTAGTGTACGAAACTACGATTTAAAGGATTCATTATTATGATCACAGAACAATGAGTTGCTATAGCATTTACGATTACTGAATTCTCTGAATTAGGTAATAATAGTCTGCAGATCTAAATAAAAAAATGTGAATTTATTCTACGCCCATTGTTCGACAAATCGGCTCACTCAGGCTTGAAATATTCCATATTGTGACCATTGATTCCGAATGAAAGAAGACCACAAATAGGTTTTCTATAAAATTATAAAGAAAAGTTAACAAAATAAACTCGCTATGCTAATTATTTGTTTCGGGGATATGGTGAATTAGTTTGACCTAAACTATATCGCTTAAGAGAACCGCATTTTATCGTATTTCGTTTGTTCGTTATTAATCTGGTATAAATGCAGTCCCATGGGTTTTTCTCCTCAAAGTCATTTAAAAAAAGTTAAGAGACGAAATATGAAAAAAGGAATTTTCAGTGATATTTGAACTTTTTAGCTCAAATTTTGATCTACCATATCTCCGAAACAAATTAGAGTAGCGAGTAATTTTATACTGAATCAAAGATGATCTTGCTACATTTGGAGACAGGGATGGAGACCGAACGCAAAATGTGAAAACTTCCAGTATGTTTAGTTTTCCCAATGTCTGCTGCTCGGAATCCAAGGTCACAAAATACACTCCCCGGCCAACAATACCGCCATCCCAAAATTATGGCTAATGTTTTATAACTTTTTCATTTTAACGCGATTTTTTTTGCAATTTCTGAATTAATTAATTGAAATTATTAGTGTATTTGTTAATAAACTTTTTTGGGTTAGGTCATGTCATACAGGTCTAAACAAAAATGTTTTTTGTTTTAGGTTCACAACACCCTGTGGAAAAATTGAAGCAACATTTCTTTGGTTTAGTGCTTGGTTTTAAAGTTACATATATTTTTAACATTTTGGTTTTATATTCATCTCAATACCTCTTTTCTTGTAGATATACATGTTTAAATAAAATGCTAATAATTTTACAGAATTTTTTAAAAACGCATATTAAACAGTCGATATAAAATAATCAAGGCGGTTCCGTTATGGTCTTGGCAGGTACTTTTAGTTAAGCATATACCGAACTTGTATTTGCTGAAAATGGGGCTCTGAACGCCAATCGTTAAATTGAAGACATTCTGCGAGACGCTGTTATTCCACTTGCTCCTTTAATTGGGGACCAATTTATACTAGTGCATGATAACGCTAGACCCCATATTATTGCACCGCTTGGAAGACATTTTTTGGATGAAGTCGGAATTCAAAGACTGAAATGGCCGCATGTAGCCCAGATCTAAACCCCATAGAACATTTCTGGGATGCCGTTCGTTGTCATCCTGTGCAACCAAGATCTTTGCATGAGTTAAGGCTAGCTCTGAGCGAGGAATATCAGGCAATTCCTTAAGAGAGAATAACCAATCTTATTCATTCAGTGCCACGAAGACTGCGTGTTTATATTGCAGCTAGAGGTGGACATATACGGTATTAAAACTCAAAATAATATGTATTACTTTATTATCTTATTGTTAAGGATTCAACAAAAAAAACGCTTTGAGAAGTTCTCAACGCATTTTAAATAAAACCCTGTTCTGAATAAGAACAGGGTTTTATTTAAACGTGTACAGCTCCTACAACAAACTAGAGTTGAATAAAAAAACAAAATGTTAGAAATACATGTAACTATATAACCAAGAACTCAAGGAACAAAAACGATGCTTCAATGCAACATTTTTGTTTAGACCTGTATAACATTGGAAGGTGGTAGAGGATTTCTTCCTCGGCCGAGGTGGTACCACCTCACACACCCTCTTAAAGGGCTGGTGAAGTCCGTACGGATGTTTCCAGCTCTGGATGTGTGAGTCCGATTTCCCCAGTACACCCACGGTACATAGTACTTAGACTTCGGTCTTCGTGGGCTGTCAGAACATAAAAAAACATGACCTAAACAAATACACTGTAATTTCCATTAATTAATTCACAACCAAGAAAATTCTAAAAATCGGATTAAAAATAAAAAAAGTTATAAAACATCAAACATTAACGAAAATTCGGGATGGCAGCTTTTTTGCCGGGGAGTTAGAATACTTTAAGTTCAAATGCAAATGAGCATATTTGTAGAGTAATGCAGGTAGTATAAGCTATTAAATATCTAAATCTATGTGGATCTAAGGAATGTTTACATGTTTTCTACCTGTCAGTGCCTCTCACACCCTATTTAACTTGAAATATAGTTTCGATTCCTTTGGGTTATCCACCTTTAGGACCATAATAAAGCAATAGAAAGTAAAAAAAAAAATAGTTTTAGAATCATAATGGTGCCAAGTTGAAAATTAAACGTCAAAGACCAATAATACAAGTGTACAACTTCGTCCAATAACTTCTCCAACTATGTCTCCTACACTAAGCCCAAATTCATATAAAAACCAAACCAAATGTTTTAAATTGCTAATAGGCAACTCCGAAAATAATAAAATTGTATATTTAAAAATGCATAAATTATTTCGACACCCCTGTCAAAATAACTTGATCGGTGTAGTGATTTAATAAAGCCAGTTATCTTCCAAATATAATTTGACATGATTTATTACTATCGAAATGATTAATGCTTTTAGGTGTAGTTTGAGAAGAATCTGTTAACACTAGGGTACCGCAAAATAAACAGTTTTTAGGCAATGTAGGATGAAATTTAAAAAATTTGAACTCTTGTGTCAAGATTTATCCTTAGAGGTCACACTAATCAGTGCAGGGTTTTTTTACAATATGTCGCAAAGACAGTTTAGACATGTTTGTTGCTTAGTTTATTTTATAAGTAATAGTTTAATATTTAGAACTGGTTTAAATTAAGATCTTTAAATTGATCAGTTAGGTTTTGACAGTTTTTTGCCTTGTCATTGTTAATAATAGGTAGTAGTCATTAAAAGAATTGTCCTGATATTTCAGCAATTTGTTTTATTTCACAATGATTTTAATCTTGGAATGGTTTGCTAGAATGAATTTAGTTCTGTTATTATCGAAAGTACGTACTAAAATTGCCCCTTTCTTTATAAATTTGCGAAAAAACTCAGGAACAAATTCATGGTATAAAACTTAGTTGTCGTGTTCTTATACTTGTCAGTTTAAAACTCCTGGTTGTCAAATTAGACCGGGCTAGCGTTGAATAATCTGACCGTTAGGACCATCTAATATCTTTTCTCCATACAACGTTCGAACCCCTATTTTTCCCCCGTAGGGGTTGAATTTTGAAAAATCCTTTCCTAGAGGATGCCAACGTTATACATATATCTATATATATACATATATATATATATATATATATATATATATATATATATATATATATATATATATATATATATATATATATATATATATATATATATATATATATATATATATAGTGTTTAGTATCCGCAATGAATGTAAGAAAATGACTTTTTTGATGGCATAGCGTACAAAAAGACAATGTATTCTGTTCTTGCATTAAAGCATAGGGATAGGGCATCCAAGCATACGATTGCTATTAAGGAAGCTGCCTGATGGGTTCCGTAGGCTTCTTTCACACCACAGATTTTTCCTCGGACCGAAAAAAAATCGGCCCGGCAATGGATTGAAAAACGCATGCACACTGCTAACTACTCAGTCAGATATCGTGATCGGAGTAGCCGGTTCAGAACAAAATTTGTGCGTTCAGAGGCGTATGCAATATGTAATTTATTCGTTATGGAAAGAAAGCGTTTGTATGTTGCACAGGAGAAGAAGATACAAGAAATCAGTTATCAGGAAATTTTAGACTCATCCAATAGTAGGTAAAAGAAATCGGTTTCGTGCTTTTAGAATCCTATTTCAAGATAACTTTACAACTACATATTGATAAACAAATGACAACAAAGATACATGGGAGTGCTTACCAATTTAATTTTTTTCTTGCTCGCTCATTTCCTCAAAATTTGGCTGAAATTCTAGACATATTTCTTTCCATGCATTCCTGGTAGCATTTCTGTCTTTGTAAAAGTCTTTGGTTTTATCCCACAACACCAACCTTCAACCAACACTGTTAATAATTCAGAATCTACTTCACTTATTTTGTTTCGGCCGATCTAGAAATCACATCCGAAGATATTCCGTTGTCGATCCGAATAATTTTCAGAAGACAATAGTGTGAAAACGTAAATCAACAATAATTGTTTTTCACTTCGTGTCCGATTTTTAGACGGGCCGATTGTTTCTCGGTCCGACAAAAATTCGGTAATGTGAAAGAAGCCTTAGTCTGATAATCCCCAACGTAGGTGCAAGCTTACTGTCTACCCGGCCCGGGGTTTTCCATTAGTTCTCGGATGCCCCGTACTTTAATGGAAGAGCCAAACACACTGTATCTGCTATGCCAGAAAAAATTCTGTTTTCTAAATAATTATCAAAACATACCAAAACCAAATGATGAACTTTTATAATGAAGTAATGTAAATATGTATTCTTGAAAAGTAAAAAATTACGTACAGGTTGCCAATAATGTGACTTCAGATGATCAAAAAATATTATACAGCAGAGATCACGTTAGCGAAGACATTAAAGAAATGGAAGGCAGTGGCATCGATTAAAATAGAACAATGATTCTTAGAAGAGGTAGGTGAGGCCAGCATCAACGGCCTGGAAAAGGCTGTTAAAGAATTAAATATTGGTTGGGTATAGTTGCTGAAATTCTTCTTCTTTGCCTCTTGGTCCTTCTTTGAATTTGCCATTTTCCAACTTTGTATTGATTTTGTTGGTTTCCCATTAATTGTTTCCATGCCTCTCAATTCTGAGTTTCATTTTCTGTTAAACCTTATTCAATTACCTCTTTTCATAATATGTCCGTTCCTTTATATTATTCAGTCCTGTACGAGTTTCATGTTTCCTTTTAATTATTTTATTGGCTGTTTAGAAAAAATAAATAAGTAAAAAGGAATAATCACAAAGTTATGGTCTTAGTTGCTAAAACTGGTTTTTAATTTACCTCTAATTAATGAAAACAGATCCCTTTAAGGTGGACAGTTTCTTTGACTTTTACAACTTATTTGTCTTTTTTAATAACTACAAACATTGACTAAAGCCTGCGTTTTAAAATTATTCTCTGTATATCGACCCAATTAAAACATAAAAAAGAAATAAAGTCTGCCGTTAAAAGGAAGTCTAATTTGGAAGGCAATAAGAGATGTTCCAAATTTTTGTGATTTGTTCCTTTGATGTTATCTTATATGGTATTTTACTAATGTTTAAGTAATTAATTATCTGTTTTAGCTTTGAAACACTTTAAGGTCTAAAATTTTAACAACCCATAAACGGTATTATAAATTAATGTAGTATATATTTTTTATGTTCTGACAGCCCACGAAGACCGAAGTCTAAGTACTATGTACCGTGGGGGTACTGGGGAAATCCGACTCACACATCCAGGGCTGGAAACATTCGTAAGGACTTCACCAGCCCTTTAAGAGGATGTGATGGGTGGTACCACCTCGGTCGAGGAAGGAATCCTCTACCACCTTCCAATAATTGACAATCACAAAACATCCAGGGTCGAAGCGGGATTCGAACCCGCGCCTCTCGATTGCAAAGCTGGCGCCGTACCAACTCGGCCACCGGAGACCCAGTACTTTTTAAAAGTATATATTACGAGTGAGCGAAAAAGGGATATTAACCTGTTTAAAAGGTTGTATAATATATAGACGTCACTGAATAAACTTAATATAAGTGGAATAGTCATATGTACATAATCATTTAAGAAATAAAATGAGTCAAAAGAGCAATCCGTCATATTACGGACAACTTAGGGAATTTAGTGTTCAAAGTAGCGATTGGGTAATTTATAAGAGACCCTAATTATTTTGCAGTAAATCCCATTAAGGATGATAATAAGAAATGCCGGCCGCCCGATCTCCGCCCATCTGCCGCACTTCTCGCCGCTGATGGCACCAACGCCGTAACACATCACGTATGCGCGGAGCTAAGTGGGCAGCGTTTCGATTGAATCAAAGTGAAAATTTTGAAAAACGTGTACAGACAAAATGTGTTCCTTGAATCGTGAGAAATATTTTTTGTCGAAAAACTTTTTCTCTAAGACCAATGGTTCAGCAGTTATAAGGAAATAAACAATGAAATTGTTTATAACAGTTGATCGCGCTAGAATTTTTCAATTCTGATAATTTTGGTTCAATCTACACCTAATTTTCAATGTTCTTGATTTTGTAAAGATTTTTCTGAGCGGTCCCTTTGGTGATAAGAGTAGGGAACATAAATTTTTAAGCGTTTTTCTCGAAAAATGTCTAAAAAAATGCATACAAAATACATCATATATATTCTTGAATTCGTGCTTCAATAATCGTTCACTTGACACCCTACATGATGCCCGTGAAATTTTGTTTCCATTTCTCAATTTACTCCATGAAATTATCCCCAAGAATCAAAATTCAACTTTTTATACATCACGTCTATAATTGGGCCACCACAGTCTTTCTCTGTGCTAAATTTCAAATTTTTACGTCGAATAGTTTCAGAGCAAATCGCCTGTGACAGACGGACGGACGGACGGACGGACAGACACCGGAGTGATTCCATCGGTGATCCGTTTTGCTAAATTTAGCACGGAACACTAAAAATAAAAAAATCCATTCGAAAGCGAAAAATGTGGACACTTTTTTTTATCTTCTGACAGCCCACGAAGACCGAAGTCTAAGTACTATGTACGGTGGGTGTACTGGGGAATCGACTCGCACATCCAGAGCTGGAAACATCCGTAATGACTTCACCAGCCCTTTAAGAGTATGTGTGGGGTGGTACCACCTCGATCGAGGAAGAATTCCTCTACCACCTTCCAACAACAATCACAAAATATCCTTGGTCGAACCGGGATTCGAACCCGCGCCTCTCGGTTGCAAAGCTGGCGCAGTACCGACTCGGCCACCGGAGACCCGAACTTTTTTGGCCCACCGGGTATATACACTTTAGTATAGGCACATATTATACACATTAGTTATAAGTACGTATTATGTACGTACGTATTATATACTATATACTTACTTTCCCTAATTATAATTATATTTTAAAATTGTGCTGCAATTTACAGTTATTAGTTTATTTCCCTTTATTTCTAATTGGAAAACACAATTTTACAGCCAACCCAAACATATATACAAACAACGCCTATACGCAGAGCTATATTTTAGATTGGTTCGCTTTTGTTTTTTAATGTTACCATATGTGGTAGTAATAAAAATTATTACTGCTACAGAAGTAATTAAAACTGTTTTATGCCTTAAAATTGCTTTGTTGTGTAAAAAGTGTATGACTTTATGAAACATAAAAATCCTGATTGAGCCAAATGTAGGAAGGAGTGTAACGAAGCGATTAACTGAAGAAAAATTGTCATTTTTTAGAGTTTTATACTCTTACGCAAAGTTCTTTTTTTCATAGTGTCACAATAAAAGGTGGCAAAACAAGGAAAAGTAAAAAAAATTCTAACATTTTAGTCAGGTATTAAAAATCTAGCTAGCTTTGATTTTTACTTGATGCTTACGATACATTTTCCATTAATGTCTACGTATCTTTTAGTAAACCGCACCTGGTTGGCATATGGGGAAGGTTGTCCCGGCATAGGCTAAAAAAGTTTATAGACTAGAAACTGAATACTACATCTCTTTCTAAACTGTTGTTGAGCGCCATCCTTGGTCGGTACGCCCAAGCTTGTTTTAATGATCGATCGAATAAAACTTAAAAAACAAAGAAATCATTAATATTGGGAACATATTTTTGAAATCCTGCTTTTCCAACAGAGTAAACGACGCTCTTTATTGAACTATACAGTATGTCGACGGATGGAGTTGACAAGAGGAAAAAATCTTTATTATGTATTTTACGACCAAAAGTCATTGTTTATAAAAAAAATTGTGCTTGTCGAAAAAATAAGTTTACCATATAAAAATCTGAGACCAGATGTACAGGATGTTAATAAATTAAGAAAAATGAAAATGCTTTGGGGAGAAGTAGCATTATTTATTATTTTAAATAAAATGTTCGTAAAACGAAGTGGTTTGTAATCCTAAACAAAGCCTAAATGCAAATTTTGAAATAAAATTCTAATTTTTAAATTTATTCTACATAGCTACCTTCCCTCCCACCGTATTAAATAAATTCGTTCTTTTTTTGTTAACATTTTGGAAAACACCGTCAAGAAATCAAAATACTGACAGACGTAAAGACGATACTGATGTAACATTGACGTTAACCAAATCGACTCTGTTCCATTCATCGTTCCATTGTAGTCTGTCTTTGCACCATTGCAGTCGATTGCGTCGATGCTCAGGAGTGAGGGGCAACACCCAATGGGGACGGTAAGAAAAAAGACCAAAGCTTCTTATCCGTCGATATACTGTACGCATCCCAACCACCCTTCCATGTTCTTCAAATCACTGATTCGCAATCGCCCGACTGGTACTAAAGCGGTCTCTAAGAGCCAAAAGTCTAAGACGACGATCTTGACGCTCGGTTGTTCCCTCCGACGTCCAGTGCCCCTAGCTCTGTGTTCACGGGCTTCATGGGTCCATGCCTGCCAACATCTCAAAATGGTGCGTAAAGATCTGTTGGTTCTTCTGTTAATTTCTCTAACAGAAAGACCTGCTTCTCGTAAGCCCACAATCCGCCCCCTCTCAAAGTCACTAAGCTGAGGAATTTGACCAAGTCTACGCACTCGCGGCATAATTATGCCTTAAAACAACACTTTGCAAAACACTTTTTATCAGTCAAGCCACAAATGCGAACAAAAATTGCTAAAACTACAATCGCATGTATCTCAAACCAGTGTAAAATAGCCGGGAAAAACGACAAGATAGTGCATAGATAAGGCTGAAAATTTAATCAGTTTTTATTTGACAAAAAATCAATTTTCATGCAAAAAATTATTACAATGAAATTAGAAATACTGTGTGTTTACCTTTCTTTGTCACTTAGTATAGCTCCGGTATTTATGGAAACGGTTTAATACTAGTTTAAATTATTTATTAAGATACTGGTTTAAATAAAGAACGTTAATTAGTAGGTTTTGACAAGTTTTTATTCTGGTATTTCGAAAATGTCTCAAATAAATAATAAAAATTGTAATGAAATTAAAATTGTATCATCCTGTATCTCTACTTATGTATATAGAAACGTTCTATCCTCTAACATAGTATTTTTGTGCCATAGCCATGCCACACGCAGAATTCTCTGCTCTTAAGTTCATTCTAGAGTTTTTAAGGGGAGCTCTTTTCCTAGTCCCTTCACTACATAAGAATAATTGTCTACTCCAAAAAATCATTTTACCACTGAGAAAAAGCAAACGTTACTTCATGGTATTTAAAGCACACTACTAACAAATAGTAGGATTATCACTATCAGATTCATCGAAGCAACCTGCCCATTTTGTACAAACACCTTTTCTATTAAATTGGGCGTTAATTATCCTTTAAAAGGCCTAATTTTATCACCACAATCTGTACACAAAGCGATTAGACTTACTAGTTTAAAATGTAAAAAGGCACGCAAGGAAATAAAAAAAGTTAAATTGGTGCTTTTTAATATTCATAAGGCCCTTTATATTACAGCTTAAGTTAACTCTTGACGGTAATTAATTAGGTACTTTAGTACATTCTTTATCTTCTTGCACGATAGTCTTGAATAAATCATGGTTATAAGAAAATGATTTCTAGGAAGTACGGTAAAATATTTTACAAAAGTATGTCTGTTAAGGAATAATTTTTTTAATTTTAACTGTTCAAAACGTGACTGAAATTTCAAAGTCATCATTAACTGATGATGTTTGTATTTTGCGTACGGTAGTAGTAAAGTAGAACAATGTAATAAAAAAAAATCAATCAATCAATATATAGAAAATGGGGAGTTTTCTAGTCCCCTAGATCCTGTACGAACATATTCAACCAGCCTTAAATATATGGCCCTTATAATTTAGACTTATAATCTCTATAATAAAACAAGAAACCTACTGATTGCACAGCCCTACACCGCTAGATCTAGAAACTTGAAATTTTGCATAGAGGTAACGTACGTATCTACTAAGGAAGGGTTTTTCAAAATGTAACCCCTAAATGGGTAAACCAGGGGTTCAGACATTGTATGGAGAAAAAATATTAGATGATCCTATTTACTCGAAACTTCATAGAAGTACTCTAAAAAATAATGGCTAGATTCTACAACGCTAGTCCAGTCTAATGTGCAAAAAAGTTTTAAACTGATTAAGAATAAGACAATAAAATTAAGTTTTATACTATGAATTTGTTTCTGAGTTTTTCGCAAATTTTTACAGGAAAGGGCATTTTCAGTAGGCATTATAACGCACAGTGGTTAAAATGGTGGATCTAGGCGATCACAATTGTTTTAAGAGCCTATTTGCAAAAAAAAAGTAAATCTTTTTAATACTTTACATTTATTTGTGCAACACAACACATCGGATTTACTATAATTTCCAAAATTGAACCTAACCATGCATCAAAATCGTGAAAATTGGAATTGCATGCTACTAATAACTAACAATATTTTATTTCTTAGTTGTTACATGTTACATAACAATATATTTTTTAAATTAATCTTAAAAATATTCTAAAATCATAAATTGTTAATATAAAAAATAGAAGAAATTTTACATTTTTAAATTAAAAAAAAAATAAAAATCGTTTACAGACTTTAAGTATCGCAAGAAATGGTACTATTCTTTCTGTAATATGATTTTCTAACCTAAAAGAAATCAAAATCTCATTTCCCTTCAAATTACCTGATCAGACAAATGAAGTTCTTAAAATAAAAACGATTAACGTTAATTTTTTCATATTTTACATAATATCATTCTTTATAATTCTTAATATTAACAAAAGTTTAACTTATTAATGAATACCGATTAAAAAAAATTAAATTGAGCAAAAACTTTTTTCTGTTTACAATTTAGGTCCTAGTAGCGAGTACCTATTCCTTTTGCATTAATCACTACGTGACACCGTCTAGCATGCCCAAAATGCAGTTTTATCTAAATATGCTGTTGTGGTAGTTTCCGCCTCAACCTGGTAAATTCTAGGAGTGATTGTTTAGGCGTCTTTGGAGAAAATCCCACATAATGGGATTGAAGTCTGGAGGACATGGTGGAAGCGGTAGTCGTTGATTTCCAGATATTAAAGAGCGTCAATCACAACTTGTGCTCTATGAGGCCGAGCGTTATCGTCCAAAAATGAAATTTTCATGATGATTTCCTCCCTATAGACTTGCCCCGTTACCGATTTATCGAAAACAACAGAAATGTCAGCCCAAAGCATTTCACCACTTCCTCCAGAAGGAGGTACTGGTTGGACATACAGTGATAGTAGACGACTTCCTGGATTTCGATACACTCGTTTAGGTCTGTTATTGCTACTGGAACAATATCTCGACTCATCAGCGTAGAGAATGTCATTCCAAGGAGTTTCTTCTTGGAGTCTTTGTTGGGCCCAATGCACTCTGTTTGAAATTTCAACTCCTGCAGCATTTTGAAGATCGGCTTAAAGCTGACGAGTAGTTGCACACGGGTTTCTTCTTACATTAATAATGAAAAGGCAATCTTCTCGTGCAGAGGTTTTCTGTTGACACCCAGTCTCAGGTCTTCCAAGAATTTATAGTCCCTAGAATAATTTTTAAGTTTTATTGCAGTTTATTTCTAGAGAATTGCTCATCCTATTATTTTAACTTTCTGTAAGGGTTTCATTGCTGTATACTAACTTTCTTTACGGTTCTTGATGCCTGATATAAAATGAACGTTTGAAGTTGAATTTTTATGGCTACATTAGTATTATCACATATAAGGTAATTTCGTGCGTTTTCATTTGTGCAGTAAATAGGTACAGCTATATAATACCTGTTATTACATAAAATATGTAGATGACTATGACATGCAAACATAATGATCTTTGTTGCTGTAAAAATTTTACGAGGTGTTTCGTAAGTTACCTAAGGACAAACCATAATCAAGGTCGTGCCAACGGCCACTAATGCCTAGGCGCCAGAAACTGAGAGCATCGAAAGGTGCCTGTCATCAACGATTAAATTCGTGCTTCACAGACTAAACTTACCGGAGGACGCTTCAAGGAACTAATTTTGTTGCAGTTGGTTATACAGGCTCCACTGGCACTCAGGCGAAAATTAACTTCAAGTTCCCACCGTACTCTGTTAAGCCCGCGTAGTCTGTGACAGTTTTTGCTCAGGCAGTGCAGCAAGAAAAAATCTCAGAGTGACTCAAATCTTAACTGGCGTAACAGACTACGGTGCGAACGGCAGTAAGGACCTGTTCAACTAATGGTTTAAGTGGAGCTTAAAATTTTGGTTATTTAAATGTGATTTTATTTACAATTTTTAAAATTGCTGTAGGAAAAATGAAAACATCAATAATAAACATTTAGAAACAAGAACGAGATACAATTATTTACATTTCAGAGCAAGAGATTTCAGGGTTAATCCAAATCTGTCTAACTATATGGTCCCCACCTACTTTTTGAACACGGGTATGCCAGGCTTTTAATTATGGGACATAACTTCAGACTGATAAACTATACTATAACAACGCAAGTCATCGTTTCTCAACCTGGTAGTCGCGAGCTGGTATGGGGGGGAGGTCGCAATTTGTCAAAAAATAAGACACGTATCCGAAAAATCCTTTTATTAAATAATTACTTTTAGGTTATAATCAAGTGTTACATATTTATGCAGGGTGTTTCATAATTGAATGCTGATCCTTAAGGGTGATAATCCTTGGATGATTTTAAGAAAAATTATTTATATGAACATAGGTCCGCAACAGCTTTATTTCTGAGATACAGGGTGTTGAAATTTAAGAAAAAAATCTGTTTTTCTTCAATATCTCTAAAACCGCTTTGTATTTTTGTTTTAAATTTTGGTAGGTGCAAAGTACGCTTAAAAATACATTTTCTTCAGGATAAAGGTTTTTTTAATTTTCATCAGTGGCGTCCCTGTTAACATGCCCTGCAATATTTTTAATCAAAAAAATGATACGCCACTGTTTTTTTTAAATAAATGTTATTTTTATAATTGCCTTCTATCTTCTCATAAAAATGGTCTCTAATAAAGTTCATTCATTTGCTTGTCCCTATGTGATTTTATCTAGTAGTCTCAATTTCACAATTTGTGGTAACCTAAGCATCTAGGCTAGATTTTTATATTTTATAGTAACTATTATTTAGTTCTAGTAATTAAAGCCGTTAAAGAGTGGGATTATTTTGTAGGCTAGAAACATCTAGTAAGCTAACAACACATTTCGTTGTTTTATAAACGCAAACAGTTAATTTAATTTTGGTATATTTTGTCCAAAATGGTTAAGTTTTACAAATAAAAAATGTATTTTTATGCGTGCTTATTATTAGAACTAAATAATAGTTAGTTACTATAAAATATAAAAATCTAGCCTAGATGCTTTGGTTACCACAAATTGCGAAATTGAGACTACAAGAAAAAAATCACATAAGGGACAAGCAAATGAATGAACTTTATTTCGAAAACCGTACGCCGGATAAAAAAAAGTCAAGAGACCATTTTTATGAGAAGATAGAAGGCAATTATAAAAATAACATTTATTTAAAAAAAACAGTGGCGTATCATTTTTTTGATTAAAAATATTGCAGGGCATGTTAACAGGGACGCCACTGATGAAAATTAAAAAAACCTTTATCCTGAAGAAAATGTATTTTTAAGCGTACTTTGCACCTACCAAAATTTAAAACAAAAATACAAAGCGGTTTTAGAGATATTGAAGAAAAACAGATTTTTTTCTTAAATTTCAACACCATGTATCTCAGAAATAAAGCTATTGCGGACCTATGTTCATATAAAGAATTTTTCTTAAAATTATCCAAGGATTATCACCCTTAAGGATCAGCATTCAATTATGAAACACCCTGTATAAGAATATGTAAACTAATAGATAACTAAAGATGTATTAATTAATTAAACAATGCAACGGTTGATTTTGTTTTTCACATAAAATTTTCTTATACGTACATCGACATTGGAAACACACATAAATAAATTATTTTCAAGTGATAATACACGGTTTCTGTATTTAATTTTTAAAGTCAGCATAGACGAGAAGCCCTTTTCGTTCAAATAAAGAGTGGCAAATGGGAGCAATGTTTAGCGTCTTTCTATATTTCTTTCAGAAACTTAAACCAGCTATAGATATACACCCAACACGTGCGATTTCATAAAATAAATATATCACAGCTGTGGATAATGCCTACAAAATGTTCCAATCTTAAATTGCGTATAGGAAAAAACTGTTACATGTATTTTCATCGGTTTCGCCGCAAAATAGCTCTGTTCGTAGAGAAATCATAAACCGATCAGCGCCAATCAAGTTTCAGCTATTTGGTCACATGACAGTTTGCGGACTGGTTTCCGGCAATTTTATTGGCTCTGACTAGCTTGTGATTCTTCTGCGAACAGAGCTAATACCTCACAGTCACTGCAAGGATTGGGGTGTATTCAATACTTAATACAATATACTTAATAGCAGCATTGCCAAAGTGGGAAACATTTAACCAGATAATCATAATAAAAATCTGCTTTTCTCAAAATTGACATAAGGAAACTCTGCATGACGATGTACGAGATATGCATCATGCGAGCGATGATAGTAACACTTGTTACCATCACCATACACTGTCTTCCTTTCTCCCATTCGCGTAATTTTGCTAGATATCGGCGCGTTTCGATAAAATTATTTATGAATGAATAGTTTCATCTATTCATCGCTACATAATCTAAGATTCGAATATTATTTGTTTTTGTTATTAATTAAACTCCCTAGTTAAATTGTTTGGGTCCTAATTAATCTACGTGTTTATTATTTTCCTAACTGTGGGCGTACACCATGGAACATTTTCCTTTCTACAAAGATATTTATAATATTTGTTGAATCGTATGCAAAAGATGCCTCGGGAGATTTTTCGTGTAGGCTGACGAAAAACAAAACGAACTTTTTGTGACGAAAATAATATTTCATAAAATATTTATTTCCGAAACGAAATACCACAGCGAAAAATTGGGACAAGCAAAATTTTGTTTTTATCTTAGATTAAAATATTACTTAAAAAAGCAACTTTGAAAATTTAAGTATCTGTGTGTTGTTCAGTTCCGCCTAAAGGGCTTGACCCATTTAAATAATAAAATATTTATTAGAGGTTTCTTGGAAAAAGGTTAAAATTGGATTATTTTTTTATCTTGATATCGAGGGTGTGTCGCAAATATAGGATCTGTCAACCTGTATTCGGAATTTAAAATTCCAACTCCTAAACAGCCCAACGTTTTTGGCTGTAATTTTGAACAGAAATTTTTCGGATCTCGAAGAGGACGAACTACTTTTTACCAGCTGTGTCACAACGGCGGGTCCTAAAAACCTAACGTGATTTAAAAATTCTCTCACAGGTGGATAGTATAAATCTCCCTGCCATACCACTCTCTACGCGCAGGTGACACAAAAAACAATGTTGAACTATTCTTTGATTAAGCTTTCACAGACTTAAGTACGTAGCTGAATATGTTGGCGATAAAATAGAGACTAAGTGTTGTTACGACAACAAAATGGCTGGACATTTGAGCGATGAACATTTATACAACTATCATTATGAACCGTGGAAAAGAAGATTTCTTTGGTAGTCGATTAAAAGTCGAGCAGTTGTCATTGCCACCGGCGGCAGCTTTAAAAAATATTGCCAAACTTTGAAAGGAACGGTACACCCCGTAAAAGAAGAAGCTGCTATGTATATAAACTTTGTCAATGAGGTTATTAAACTAATTATTATTGTTACTAATTACACTATGTATCAACATTTATAATATAAATAGTGATAATATTGGTTTTAATTAATGTTTCATCACTAGCTAATAAATATATCTTGCTGCAATGATATATAATGTTGTAATTTAGGTATATTCCTCTTAATTTTATTTACCTGGAGCCTATATTCTCACTGGCATCTCTAAAAATCAATTCATATAAAAGACTCTTCCCTGAGAACAAAATTAGAGGCTTTTCTGCTGTATTCGATTTTTGACTTTAAGTTTTCATATCTAGATACGGACATAAAATCCAGTTTTTTCATGTGAACAAAAAGCGGTATATTAACCTTAACTACTATAATTTTTATTGTAACCAGTGATCTTAATGCTGTCTACAAAATATTAATAAATTTTAATATTTTAGTGATATACATGTGTGTTATATCCATAGAACACATAAATCGCACATAGAACGTAGAACGTAGAACGTATATGAATGTGTATTCGTAGAACATAAATATTCATTGGTTGTTATGTGGGATTAAATTAATTAATCAAATTATCGATATACTAGTGAAAACGCTCTTAAAATAGGGATTTTTAAAATACAAGCTTTAAAGCTTCTGACCCTAAAAGTGTATTTGTGATAAATATAATTATAATTAAATATATTAAACATTGTTTAAATCATATAGTTCATAAATTATTATTTAATTAAATCATAAGTTCTCAACCTGAAACCGTTTGCGTCGATACATTTTAAAAAATTTGTTCTAAATGTAAAAAATAGTTAGCTGTAAATTTCGAACGGCGTTTGCTGCAGCTACTATTTTTTTGCCAAAGCTGATCTCGTGTATTGATGGCTACAGCTGAATACACAAGATGTTTTACGTATCCCCAGAAGTAATAAGAATCAAATCGATTCAAGTCAGAGCTACGGGGAGGCCATGTATGTTCACTACCTCGCCCAATCCAGCGGTGAGGAAAGGCCGTATTTAAGTGATGTTATACTTCGTACCGAGTAATCTTTTAGTGAGGTTTCGTTAAGATCTAGTTTATATTACAATAATTATTTTACAATCGGACCGAACTGAATAGATGCACCAGTTCCCCACTGTACAACCTTTATTATTTTAATGAATAATTCCTAGAAATATTGTGCAATGTAATTTGTAAAATTATTAAGGATCCTTGAACTGATATTTGTTGTATTAAAGAATAATTTAATCTTAGCGTAACATGCGAGTGTTGGCGAAACACCTAAAAATTAAATTTTGTAAAAAAAATCTTTATTTTCATTTACTGTAGGTAAATAAGGCATAAATTAGCTACATAAATAACTACCAATAGTTACTAAAGATAAAAAGACATTTTCTATCCCGCTGTTTAATCACGCAAGAGAGATGTAAGCAGTTGAAATAAGGCATTGTCTTTTTAATCTATGATATTAAACTTTCTCCAAATTACATAGATGGCTATTCTCTTAGCTTAGGGAAGTAGGTTTTTATGGTAATATAAATATAATATATTAGCTTCATGAATAAAAGTTATTTAAAAACATTTACATACAATTTTCTTTTTGTTAATCCAATCAAGATATCTGTACAGTTAACTACGGTGTTTTTATCGTTTATTAGTATTCAAAATTTACATGATAGAGATAAAGACGACATATATGAAGCGTATTTGTATCTTAATTCTGGGTGTTTAAATTTATAAATAAGTACTGTTTTAGAAGTAGGTGTCACGTAAATGCTTATTGGAGATTATGAAATTACTGGCAGGATGTGTACTTCGGAAAAGTTGTTTTAGAACGGTCACACGTGGAACAGTAGAATAAGAATTCTACGAGCGTCATAGGTCTCGTTTTAGAATCTTCCTAGCTGAGTTTGCTGGATACCAATGGCGTAGTCCCTTTAAGGGATTATATAGAGTCAGGAGTCCTAAAAAAGCGATTTTTCAAGAATTTTTCCTGAGAAGAGTTTTAAATTTATTAATGTAAAAATTTGTACACATATTATGGTAACTTTTAGCTGTATTTTAAGATCTTTGTATGTGTAAAAATAATAATTTTGAAAGCTGCTATAGCTGATCTCCAGAAGTTTCTCTCAAGAAAGGCATCTTGCGGTGACAACGATATCTTTGGACTGGATAATCTAATATGAAAAAACCAAACGGATCTCGTTAAAGTAATGTATAGTCTTCTAACTACTCGAAGGAATAAGCAAAATAAAAATTTTTGACAAAATGGCGGCTTCTAAAAAAAAAAACGATTTTTGACCAAAATTTTGACCTTAAATTGTTTACAAAAAAAATATTTATCGGTGAGAAGAAACCCTCGACTAATTAGTAAAAAATATACTTAAGAAGCTTGTGTTAAAATTTGAGACTGACAGGTTCCGTCATTTCGGAGAAATCTTCGTCACCGACTTTAAAAACACAGTTTTGAGAAAAACGCATTTAAAGTTTCAAAAACACTTTACAATCGCTCTGACACGTCTTTACAAATATGCGTGTAACTTCGAAAATAATCGCCGAATTGCCTTGAAATTTTCTGTGTGTGTACTTGAATATAATATGTACATTACGAAAATGAAATTTAAAAAAATCGATTTTTTGAAAATTCTAACTGTATATAACCCCTTAAACAATGCTTTTTTAATTAAATAATCATTTGATCGAAGAATAATTACAAAAATTAAAGCTAATGATTCAATCATTGTGTGGATTTATTATTTATTACTTTATATATATAGCGGCATCCATAAAGTTCGCGTCATATGGAAAAGAAAATCATTTCATATTTTTAAGAAAATTTTGGGTAAACTTGGTAAGTTCTAACATTAACGTTTTTAACGTTATCACAGTTGAAATTAAATACAGGGTGTTATGAAATTCACTGCATATAGATATCGTCCCTAAAAAAAATTTAGTAACTGCGCACCACTGGGAATAAACACATGGCCATATAAAAAAGTGAGACACGTCAGTCACAGAAAAAAAGGTTTGTTTTGACGTCAGTACTCACTGTGGCGGTGCCAAGTCTCTATACCATATTCCTATGTAACAAGTTTGAAAAAATTATATTTTTGTTACCTTTAAAGAAAGAAATCCGGGTCTTAGGGCAATAAAAACCAGCAACAGTTTAACAAAAATAACTCAGAAGAATTGTATGGAGCTAACGTATACCAAAAAAAGTGAGGAAAAACTTGCACTTTTCAGCAACTAAAAGTAACCAAAACCTAAACCAAAAAGATGTTAGGTTAACAACTTATCACCCTTATTAATCGGCTCTCAACCTTTTGTTTGACACAGATGAAAGGATAATATCTATTCCTATCAGCCTAATATCACTCTCGCTACATTTCATTACAGTTAAAAAAAGTAATAAACACTAAAATCACAATAAAAGCATTGTAAAAAAATAAACATCATGTGCCACGAAACAAAGTGCCTATTTTGAACTCGTAAAATGATAGCCAGATAGATAACTCTTTCAAAATGCTCAATATCAAAAAGGTTGAAATGCCTAAAATAATCCAGAGCTGTCCAACAGCTGTTCAAACGAAAACTAACACCAAACTAAACACCCAGAAATATTGTGTTTTACTAACTTAATATTGCACATCACTCAGCGCGTACGATATTGTATTGAATAGCATTGTAATAAATAATTAAATTTGTTAGGATTATTTAATAAACACTGCAAAGTACAAAACTTTATTTTAATGAGCAAAATAAAATATTCCGACAATGCCCACAACGTGTTGACAACACTACTGTACTTAATAAAAAAAACAGTATTGATATTCCGACAAGGAAGCTAAGGATCTTGTAAAGCAGGCCCTACTTGATCACTATTACTGACAGTATTAAAAAATATTGTCAGTAATACTTTAAAAGGTTAGTTGTATGAATATTTGGTAATGTTAGTGGGACCGGGCCAGGCATTTAAAGAAAAGCCTTTTGTTTTCAATGCCGAGGTTTCGATTTATTTAAAATCGTCATCAGGGATCTACGGAAAAAGGAACAATAAGTACCAATTAGGATTTTTTTATATAAAAGAGAGTTATGAATTATAAATTTCTTTCTAATATGTATATTATTTGTATGTATAAGAAAATATGTTTACGCTATGCCATAATAATCTAATGATTTAAAAGGTTTACCCCAAGTAAATTAACAAAAAAAGGGAGAAACAATAATAAACAAGGAAGCAGAATAAATATGACACTTACCAAAAAAAGGGGATTTCCATGTTAAAAGTAA
The DNA here is from genome assembly GCA_963971165.1 of Philopedon plagiatum. Lineage (NCBI taxonomy): Eukaryota > Metazoa > Arthropoda > Insecta > Coleoptera > Curculionidae > Philopedon > Philopedon plagiatum. The sequence goes on along the minus strand of OZ020197.1, from coordinate 23,127,829 downwards.
AATGAAATTTAAAAAGGGACACATTAGATACATATAACAGAAAGACGTACAAAATAGACGTACGACAATTAAAAGTAGATAAGAACCACACTACTTAGGTATTAAGCATGACTAAGGGATCTATTTGCTTTTCAGATTCTATCACTTAACAATAATAAAAAAACAACCTTCCAAATTTATTGGCTGCGTGTTTATACATATAGAGTTAACATTTAATATTAAAATAATATGACGAAAATTAAGGAAACACAAAAGAGTTAATTCAAGAATAAAAGTTAAAATACCAAAAAAAAACGAAAAAAAAAACAACGAAAAACCCCACCCCAAAATAACAGCAGATCATCAGTCCCTTTTCCTGATTCGTTCTTTTGGGATTTTACCAATGAAATTAAAATAGGATGAACTTAAGCCTTAATGTCCTTTCTAGTATTAATACTATCAAGTATTTTTATGCATTTCGTCTAACCGACGCTTTGCAAGATTTTTTTGTTTGGATATAATTTTAGCTTCATCAAAATGAAATTGATGGCCTTGTTCCCTTCCATGCTCGACTAAGGCTGTAGGGTTCACTGTGTTTAATTTTCGAGAATCTCGTTGATGTTCGGAAATTCTCTGTTTTAGGTAGCGTCCTGTCTGCGTAAACTATACCCGATTCAAGTTCTTGAGGTGTCTTTGTCTTCTGTCTAGTAAAAAAAAAATCCTATTGTGGTTTCGTTCCTAAAAGCCACTTTCGCGGTTTCAGTGGTCAGAACATTCGCCAACTTATCAGAGAGATCAGAAATATAGGGAATCTTTAAATATATGATTCTGGTATTCTTAGTCGTGCTTTCTTTTGGTTTTTCTGAAAAAAAGTATTTTTTTAATTAGTGGCGGTGGATAATTATTTTTGATCAGGAACATTTTAATACATTCAAGGTTTTTTTATGGTAATTTTAAGATGAAAGCTTTAATGCCCGATGCTTTAAATTATAAATTATATTTATCTTTCGACGGAAGTTGTGATTTGAAAAATAGTTTAAGAATTTTTCCGAAAAAGTTGGTTTATGGTACCAATCAACTGTAATGAAACCATCATGGGACCGAATCACTCTTGTGTCAAGAAAAGTTATGGAATTATCTTTCTCAGTTTCTATAGTGAATTTGAGCCTGTCATGAAAGGAGTTGCAAACTACAAGAACGTCAGACTCTCTACCTTTAGGAATCACTGTAATAATGTCATCTACATATATTTTAAAAAATGGCACAGGGAAGGGCAAATTCTGCAAACCGACATTCTGAAGCTCTGACATAACAATATCTGCACATATAGGTGACATGCAATTTCCCATGCTTAACCCACGTCTGTTAGACGAAATGATTTGCATAAAAAGACTTGACAGTATTAATACTAGAAAGGACATTGAAGGCTTAAGTTCATCCTATTTTAATTTGATTGGTAAAATCCCAAAAGAACGAATCAGGAAAGGAACTGATGATCTGCTGTTATTTTGGGGTGTTTTTTTGTTGTTTTTTTTTGTTTTTTTTTTTTTTGGTATTTCAACTTTTATTCTTGAATTAGCTCTTTTGTGTTTCCTCAATTTTCATCATATTATTTTAATATTAAATGCTAACTCTATATGTATATACACGCAGCCAATAAATTTGGAATGTTGTTTTGTTTATTATTGTTAATTGATAGAATGTAAAAAGCAAATAGATCCCTTAGTCAACCTTAATACCTAAGTAGTGTGGTCCTTATATATTTTTAATTGTCTTACGTCTATTTTGTTGGATGTATCTAATGTGTCCCTTTTTAAATTTCATTTTACTTTTAACATGGAAACCCCCTTTTTCTTTGGTAAGTGTCTTATTTATTCTGCTTCCTTGTTTATTATTGTTTCTCCCCTTTTTTCGTTATTTTACTTGGTGTAAACCTTTTAATAATAATCATTAGAGTATTATGGAAAATCGTAAACATATTTTCTTATACATACAAATAACATACATATTAGAAAGAAATTCATAATTAATAACTCTCCTTTATATAAAAAAGAATTCCTAATTGGTAATTATTGTTCCTTTTTCCGTAGAGCCCTGAGGACGATTTTATAATAAAAGGGTTTTCTTTAAATACCTAGCCTGATCCCACTAACATTACCAAATATTGTCAGTAATATTGATCGTGTTCGGAGTATAGAATGATGGAATGAAGTGAAATATTGAAGACTATTCGAATATTTTAATATTTTTATAATACTGACAGTATTACTGTTGTGTGAAATACTGACAGAAATAATGATCCTTGGATTGCATAAAACAATTTAATCAAGAGTTAGCTAAGTAGATACCTGAAATGTGATAATATACATAACAATGTTATTTTTAAAGGTGATTCTAAACGTTTATTAAATTTATTACCTACCTGATTAAATATTTTGTGCAACCTAACATAAAAATATCATTTTTAGAGTAAGAAGTTAAAGGAAAATTTTTTTTCATAATTTATCAAAGAATACGGAAAAAAATATGAAACTTGTAGAAATGTTTATTTATCCACGTAGTTTAAACCATATCAATTGAGGAGTATGCATTAAACAAGATTATGTAAAAAAATTGTGGACAAATAATTCGATTCGAAACTCATGTGTCAATACGTGCTGGCTAAGAACAATCGATACTGCGGAGATCGGGGAGATACGGAGTTGATTAACGGTTAACAACACTCTGTTGCTTACGCTTGCTTGAAATTTTTCTATTCATTGAGGTATCTGTAGCGAAGCTATTTAAATCTGTGATAGAACTTTGTTATGTCAACAGCTTCTTTTATTATATTTTTATTTTTACTGAAAAAAAATATTGAAACATATGTGGGATATTTCAAAAAAATTAAACCGACATAACAATGCACCTACATTTTATCGCGAACAGGCGAATTTTAGGAAAAGGACTCCCAATTATTATCCTAATCATTTGATAAATAATTTAACTGACCGTCCAGGAAAAATACTAATTTTGATTGTTAGTTGTAAGATATGAGCGATCTTCTGTAAAATCTAGACTATCGTTAGCAATCTTGACTCATTAGGTAAAGCATCCTACCTATATTCGAAAAGGTTAAGCCCTACAGTACAATACTGATAGGTAACTATAAATTATTAAATTCTTACAACGTAGGTGGGTTAATGGTTAATGTGATTTCATGTGGGATCTAATACGAGTTGTCGGAAAACCAAGAAGCATTAAACGCATAGCCGTTAAGTCATTAATTCTTGTCTAGTAAATGCATTGTACGAAACTGGAAACGTTTGGCCTTTTATTAATATATAAGATATTGCTGCCAGCCTATCTTCCCCATTAATTATTTTAATGCCAAGAAGGTCCATTTCCTTCGATATCTCTCGTCCCGAACAAGTTATTTGTCCAAAATGTCAAAAGTGGCTATAAATTAGAACTTGTACCGTTAGACGCAAAGCACGTCCGATCTATAAAAGTGTTTTTAATCATGCTTTATTAGAATTACGAGATTTTATTAACTGCTTTACAAAAGTGTATTTTTATCTTAAAACGATTTTAATTGGATGCGCCTGCATAATTAGGTATTTAAAAACTTCAGTAAAATGTTGGTTAATACCGAAATAATTTTTATTTCTTCCGAAGACCTCAATAATTTTGGGTGCCTCGTAAGGCTTAACTTTAAAAATATTAGCACAGAAAATAAGATAAAACAGAACTATCTTGGTACTTGTTAAGATTTACTATTTGCTAAGTTTTTCTCCGTGATCTTTTCCGATAAGTTCCTATTCTGTTTGTGATATCATATATATATCTATATATGTATATATATATATATATATATATATATATATATATATATATATATATATATATATATATATATATTGAGAGAGAGAGAGAGAGAGAGAGAGAGAGAGAGAGAGGAGAATTATTGTGGGCATGTCCGCTAAATGAACAGAAGAAAATGAAAAGTTAGAATGGTAACCCGTACGACACGTGTTTCTGTGTTTCTGCTCATTGGCTTCATCAGGCAATATATATATATATATATATATATATATATATATATATATATATATATATATATATATATATATATATATATATATATATATATGGACCTAATATTAGAGTCGTCACGGGTTGACACCACCCGTCTGAAGAGCTGAAGGAACAGCGAAACGATGTTAGACACCCTGTCTACTTAAAACATCAGCAGTATACTTGTGCTAGCCGAAAGTTAGAGCTATGCTTGTAAGGCACGAAGCCGACAAGCAAATAAACCGAAGTATAAACTAGGTTTATACAGCTCAAGGCGATGGTATGCCAAGTATCTATTTTTGTACTCGATGTTGAGGTCCAGGAGTGTAAATACCGGAAAGAGTGAAAATTCAATTTCTAAACTCAATTTCTTGGTTCTCCTCAAAATATGTGGGGCTACTCAAACCATGAGTAGGTATCCCCCGATCTCACAGCGGCATGGCAATAAGCACATGGTGTGGCTATAGGCAATCAAGCCTTGTTACCCATTTACTTGTTTTGACCATGGAGTACCTCGATGTAGACTAAAGAGCTAAGTGGTTCTCGACTCGTTAAAGTCCTAGCGTGTGACGATGCTGGGAGTGCCGGTACGGCTGGTAGCCATAGGCCGGTAGGGGTCAGTTTCATCCTGTTTGTTTGGACTCATCAGATGCGGATCTTACCGCGTGACTAACCGAAAGAATGCTAAACTGCACTTGAGTAAGTGTGTCGCAAAGTGGATTCTGTGGACTGTCTCCACATAACATAACATAACATAAGTTATATATATATATATATATATATATATATATATATATATATATATATATATATATATATATATATATATATATATATATATATATATATATATATATATATATATATATACAATTTGGCTTTACACTTTACAATGAAGGGAACACTATAACATACACAAAGTATACCTCACAGAGTTAAGACGATATGTTTGTTGTTTTAAAATTCAAATGTTTTAAAAGCTTACACCATGGCTCCAACAGGAAAATTAGGAACGGAATATTTTTTTTTAATCCCCGTACACTAATTTTTCAGGTAACATATTAAACCGTTGCTTGGGTTTTATACTACATAAAATCGAAATTCAAATTCGGGATGGAGTTGGAAGAATGATTATATATAATCAAAATTCTACCTTTTTGTGCCAACTAGTGTGTTACTATTGTTATTCATTTTTGTAAAATATTTATGCATGATATTATATTGTTACTTTTTACACTGTTTATTGTTTACTGGCACAAATAAATAAATATTATTATTATTATTATTATTATTATTAAATTCTGGCCTTAACACCCTGCATCTCTGGTAATATCAATTTTCAAGTGTGACAACTTGAGCGTGTCAAAAATACATTGTCTGTTTCCATTCCCTTTGAACCACCTTGTCTAAGTATACAAAATTTCATTGAGTAGGTGCTTAATTTCTACCACAAAAAGGTGTATTAGTGTATTTACAACCGGTATAAATTTATACATGAAATATTTTGTCTTCGTTACTTTTCTTTTGGAGAGCAGAACGAGACAGCAAACTTGGGACGGGTCTATATTTTTATTATAAAAATTTCTCCAATGTGTTCAGCATAATTTAATCTTGTCCCTCGAAAAACTTGATTTATTCTAACCTCTCCAATATATGATAATATTGCCACCCTATCTCAGCCATTAATTATTAAACTGCCAAGAAGGTCCATTCTATCCGATTTATCTTACCGAACCAAGTATTTGTCCAAAATGTCAAAAGTCGCTATATATTAGAACTGATTCTGTTAAAAGCAAAGCACGTTTGATCGATAAATTGTGTCTTTAATAATGTTTTATTAAAATTGAAAAAAAGTGCGTAGGCTGGAAAGTTTTTTACTTTTGGAACAAAGTTTGTTAGTGGGTAATTATTAGGGTGTCCGTTATTTACCAAGTTGATTTTTTTTCTTGCGACGCCCCCTAAATTTTTAGTTTATCGTCTAAACAAAAATATCAGACCAAAATAAGCCCCTAATATTCATAATAAACCTTGCCATAAGGACGATACATTTGCCATTTAAATTATATGGGATTTTGCCACTTTTTACAATTATTTTTTTTTCTCTCGGACAAGATGACTTATAGCAATGAGATTATACATATTCTTATAGGAAATTGAACGCTCTACAAAAAAGGTCTCTTATAATTTTTCGATTAATTCACTCCTTCAAAAGTTATTCAAGGTGAAATTTGAACTCTATGTGAATTTTCAGATTTTTTTACTTTTACGGCAAAGTGATTATTATTTCGATAAAAGTTATTAGTTTATTTCTAAAAATAGGTAATTCAGGTACTTAATTAGGTAATTAGGGTACAAAAATTTTAAACATGGAAAATAATATACCGCATAATATGTAGCTGGTTCTAGTTTGAATCATTTTTGAGACCATTTATAACACGCAGTCAACTAATTTTTATTGAATTTCATAAATTTTTGTATACTTTCATGAAATTTCCCTTCAATACAGTAAGTGACTTAAAATTACACTACAAGCATTCCCGCCAACACACGGATTTTCTATTCACGCAAGCGCGCTAAGTCGCATTTAGTACCTTGAATAACTTTTGAAAGAGTGAATTAATCGAAAAATTATAAGAGATCTTTTTTGTACAGCGTTCAATTTCCTATAATAAGGTGTATATCTCATTGCTATAAGTCATCTTGTCCGAGAGAAAAAAAATTAATTGTAAAAAGTGGCAAAATCTCATGTAATTTAAATGGGAAATGTATCGTCTTTAGGGTAAGGTTTATTCTGAATATTAAGGGCTTATTTTGGTCTGACATTTTTTTTTAGACCATAAACTAAAAATTTAGGGGGCGTCGCAAGAAAAAAAATCAACTTGGTAAATAACGGACACCCTAGTAATTATGCATATTTTGATTTCTGGTTGTTGATCAATATTAACGTTTTACAGTGTTCTAAAGACGTTTTGAGTGATTTATTGCTAGTAGCATTATGTAATGTAATCAGCATTGCTCAGGTTCGTTCACAGGTTGCTCAGATTTGTTCACAGGTTGCTCTTCTGAGAAAACCTGTAAAAATATATTTCTGGATGAAAATGATATATTTTTCCACACACTTGATACTGACCCACTATTTGTTAAAGTTTATGGATAAAGCCTTTTAAGAAAAACCAAAAATCATTTAAACTTTCACTACAAGTATATTTCGACCTGTCATAAATTTTACATCAAAAATACGACACCCTGACAATTACTTAATCCATGAATGAACGGAACTACGGCACGCGCTACCGAGAAAAAGCGACGTTGCATCTTTTACTCTTAATTTCTTCACCACGCAATAAAAATAAATTACTTAAAACTTATTTTCTGAAAGCCTGGCACCAGGCTTTTAGACTCATAAACTATCATTAGATTAAGAGTAACCCTGGAATGTCTGATTGCTCTAAAATGTATGTATGTGTTTGTGGATAATAATTTTTTTTCTGAAACTTATATTATATATATAATTTTTTGAGCGGTCCTAGGAGGGTTGTTCCGCCAACGAATGGTCCCGCCGATGTAATCCCAAATGCGTTCTATCGTTTTCATATCCGGGGAGATCACTGACCAATCCATTCGCTCCACAAGCCCCTCAGTCAACACTTCTTGTACCAGTCTTGTGCGGTGTGGTCGCGCCTTCTCGTCCATGAAAATAAAATTTTCGCCTAATTCTGCTCTAAGTGGATGGACAATTGGTCTAATAATGTTATTTTCATAAACATGTCCGGTCATTGTTTGTGGTATAAACTAAAGGGAGTTCTTCCAAACATTATACCTCCCCAGAACATTTTAATTTAATAACGCCCCATCCTCCAGGCTTCAAAATCTATGTGTGAGTTCTTATTTATTTTAAACATTTTATAATTAATCATTGCCAATGTTTGGTTGGTCCAATTCGATATGGGTAGGGTGTTAATTAAAAAAAAATCAATTTTGGTTAATATTTTAAAAATCTTTAAATATGATTTGATGAAATTTGCTACAACTACAAACTGATTAAGTGATACATTTTACAACTATTTAAATCTTTTCAACTCTGCCATGGGCGTAAATAGGGGTAAACATGTTGGGTTTTTATAGGAGGTCGTATCCGAAAAATCTTAGTATGGGCAAATATCTTTGCTATTAGTAAAGATAGAAACACCAAATTTTAGGTGTGCCCTGTTGGTTAATAAATCTACTTTTTTATGTTATGCAACTCTTTTAACCTCTTTGAGGAGTGGCGATAGGGAGTAGAAGTCAACAATTTTAAATACAACTCTATGCCGTGTGATACTTCATTTAAAAGGTCTTCAAAAAAGAAACATTTTACCGTAAATCCGAGGTTCGTATCCTAATTCATTTTTAAATGGCAAGCCTATAAACATTTAAAAACATAAAAATTCATATAACTGGATGATAGTTTGCCCAGAACGCTTGATCATATCGATTTTATTTTAGTTTTTGTCAAATTCTAGAAGTATTTTTCAATATACGAGATGTCTTAAAAATTAGCCTAAAAATTCTTTCTGAACATGTTAAAGAAAAACAAATATTATGGTAAATATGTTACTAAAAATAATATATTGGATTATTAACATTAACAATAATTTTTACAGGAGCCATAGCTCCTTATTAGTCTTGTAATACATTTGGATAATCTAGAAAAACCTAATGATATTTTTCTGACGACTGCTGCTGCGCTTTAGCAGAGCTAGCAACTACCGCTGCTCCAGCAGCAGCTGCATTAGATTGAGCAGCCTGGGCAGATTCAGCGGCCCTGTAAGCTGCAATTTCAGTTTCTTGTAATTCGGCAACGGCTACGTCTAATTGTTGGAGCAGGGAACCCAGTCTTTGTTTGGCTTCGGCTACCATGGCTTGCTGAGAAGCAGCAACTTTGGCCGCTTCAGATGCAGCTCTGGCAGCTACTTGACCTCCATCTGTTTAAAAGTATTAGGTTTAGTAGGGTATTTGCTGTCAATGGTACTAATATAGTAAAGTATTGACTATAATCATCCTTCACACAATATATTAAATCGAGATGAAAGAGTTGGGGGGGGGGGGGGGGGACGGTTATTCGGGAGTTTTATTCTCTCGGACATATATGCAACAGGTATTTCAGTGGAAGTTTATGGCTATTTTGCAGTGTTGTTATCTTTGAATGACCAGTGCCAGTAATATATATGCTTGAATAGTAGAACGGCAGTATTGGCACTATTAAGTCTCGTGTGTCTTGGTGCGATGATGCCTTTGACAACATAGCAGTGAAACTCGTGTGGGTCTTTAGACATTTAGGGATCCAGGGTAATGAGACGAACCACTTGGCGAGAGTGAGGTGTCAGGAATAATCCCAATGGGCATAAACCCATCACGGCTGCTTCAAGGGATTGTGTCTGAGACTTAAAAAACTGATTTGGAGTAAGATTTTAGGATGCTGGAGGGGGTCTCCAGAAACAAGAGAACTTCTTTCAGAGTCATTGTTGAAGCATATCCATCTTAATAGATTGAAAGCAAGCGACCGAATGATTTTAGATAATATGTTTGTTCCTGCAGCAGTTTGAAACTAGTCAGAGCCTATCATCTTCAAGGAAAACAGTTTGCTGATCGAAACCGGGCAATTTCATTGGCTCTGATTGATTTAAAACTGCTGCAGAAACAATCCCATTACATCCTACATAAAAATGGGTCGAAATAATAAGTAATACCTATGTATATATACATAATTCTCAAAAATCCGTCCCTCTGTCTGCTTGATTTTTATCTAATTGCTCGTAAACGGCTTTTGGTTGAAATTTTGCATAATTACATTCAGTGCTTTAAATTGTTTTTTGATGTCAAACTCTAAATACTGCTAGATATTTGATATTGTCAAAGATTTCGTTAAAATCCTTTAAAAGTTAAACAAGTTATTAAAAACAACTTGATTAAAATTTTCGTTGAAGCAGCTTCGTTTGTCCGTAAGTGTTTTTAGTAATTAAAAATATGGCAATTGTGTGCCCTTTTTTATCTGTGACAGTCTACGTAGGCTAAGTGCTAACGTAGCGTTGGCATCTCAAAAAAACGAGAAATGTGATCACATTAAATTATTGTTAAGGGATTTAAAGGATTGAAGTTTAGTCAGAGGGGAAGAGAAACCCCCTCAGCAGGTAGTTTGTTGCATAATCTGATTCTAGGTATAAATTGTTCTGCTATTAACAATCAAAGGAGTATGGTTGAGGCTAATTCTTTTGAACAAAATTCATTAAAGTATCTAAATATATATCGGTAAATTAGGAGATTGGTGGTTGTCAGCTTACAGTGATTTTCGTATTTTAGGATTTTGCAGTCTGCAAGCACAAGGCGCACGGTGCTCTCTTGGTGGGAATAGAGCAACATAATTCAACTTCAAATTTGGTTTGAATATACATATATATGATCATTTTCTCATTTAAGACATGGAGGCGACATCTGGACAGAAAACCTCAACTAGCAGTTTAGATGTTCCCCCGTTAAAAGGATAGGTGCATAAATCTGCACCTATTATCCAATTCCAGCTTTGGGACCAATCTGGGAAAATAAATACTGGAGTGGAAGATACTTGTTCGGTTTAAAACTAAATATAACTTACTTTGAGCGGAAGCAATTGCCGCTGCGAGAGTTGAAGATTGCGACTGGGCCTGTTCAGCGGCTTGCGCAGCAAGTTGGAAGGCTTGCTGAGCTTGTTGATATTGAGCAAGTTCTGCTTGAAGTTGTGATTCGGTCTGGCCTATTTGTTTCTTGATTTGATTGATAAGTGCCTGTTTTCCTACTAAGGCTGCTTGAGCAGTGAGTGCGGCCTATAAAATTATGCATTATTATGTAAAATAATTAATAAAACAAAACAGTTATTTTTGTATCTAGGGCGCGAAATGCTACTTTAGTGATCGAGATCTAATTTTTTTAACGAGGCGCAGCCGAGTTAAAAAAATAGTCGAGATCACTAAAGTATTTCGCGCACGAGTTGCAAACAAAATTTTTTCTACAAACGTCAAAATATGTATACTTCTATACAGGGTGTTACGGGTCTGGTTGAGATAAGGTCGGTGCGTAATTTTGAGTTTTTCGAAAAAATTTTGGTACCTATCGATTCGTTTTTTAATTCTCTTTTCAAAAAACTGAGGATTATTCAAACATGTTCACGAGAAAATATGATTTTCTTACCTTTTTGGTTCATGTGTTATAGGTTATCCATGTTGATTTGTACGTTATTTATCGTATTTTTATTGAACTTCCAACAAGTTTTCGTACATACAGGGTCCAGCATTACTATAAATACCTAGAGTTTAATATAAAAAATAGTGTGGAACTGGCTTAAAATATGATTCCAAATCAAGTAATCAGTGTAACTATGCAAATAAAATGATAGTTGTTGCCATGTTGTTGCCAACAACAATAATTATTTGATAGACACAGATCCGCTGGCCAACGTATAATTTACATGCTGTGCGCGAAATGCCTATTTCGCACACTACTTCGCGCTCGCGGGGTCATAGTAACAGGAAAATGAAAAAAAGTGTCACTTCGCATATTGTTATCAATGCGCGAACCTCGGCATTTTTTGACGTTTGTAGAAAAATGTTATTTTTTGCCCTTTTTGATTGATTAGCTCTCTACAGTTTATTTTTTGAACCTATTGACATAAGAAATCTAAACTTGGTTCATTTTCGTGACAATATAAAAATATTTTAGTGCAAATCAAATATCATTTGTTGCGAAAATGAAATAGCGTCATGGAACCATTTTTGATTACTTTTTAATGCATGTAAATTCACTATCCTTTTAAATGGTACTAAAAATTGTATTATATACTTCTACTCCATGGTACCTATTGAAAAAACTATGCTATTTTGTCAGTAGAAGATAGTCAGTGATATGAAAACATGGTCAAATAGAAAAAGTTATACTAGCCCACTAGAAAAACATTAAAGCAATTAAAATTTATTGCCAATTGCTAAGTTGCTAATTTTCATGTACATAACTTAAGAAAATGTTTTTTATCGAGTACAATTTAATCCTGCATTATTTTTTAAAAACTTGATGTTACTAGAGCAGTAAAAATATTATTGAAGCACGCCAGAATAGGTTTTAACATTTGAGAACAAAAAATAAAATTATCAGGCATTATTTTTTTACAATAATTATTATAAACTAAGTATATAGAATTATGTTAATAAATTTTGTCCATTTATAAAAATAATTGCTTTTCAAAATTACTAAATTTTAATCTGTATTACTCTTAACAAAGTAAGCAATAAAAGGCAACGATTGCTGTGGTTTCGAGTTATTTAATTTTTTTATTTAAATAAACAATTTATGATAGTAAAAGGTGAATTCACGATGGCTTAGCGCCTGTAGGGCTGAGTTAGTGTTTAATATAGCTTTTTGATAATCTCGTATTACAAATACAGGTACATAAAAATGAACCAAACGCAAATGATATTCCACCAATCAATAAATTTATTGCTAACCTAATGAAGGCTTAAATAATACCCTTGTTTAATTTATGGTCCTCTCCACGCTCCTCGGTGTTTTAATTGTTGAGTCACAATTTCTCTTAAATACCTTTCACCGATCAGATCAGGAAAAAATCCAATTAAGTCACTGCATTTATATAAATTTATTTTTTAGTTGACGAGACTAATATGTTTTTAAAAAATCTTATAGCAAAAAGCAATTTGAGCAAGTTAAGGAAATTTTGAATAAATATGGCATAAAGGAATAAGCCTATATATAAAGCAATTTGTTTTATGAAATAAAGAACTTACTCCTTGTGCGGCAGTAGCTAAAGTACTTTTAATCCCAAAGGCTGCTTGGCTTCCTGCAGTGTGTTGGCTTCGTACGGCATTTTTAGCTTGAAGTGCAGAATTCAGAGCAAGGCCGGTCAACTCAGCGCCACTGTACTGGTTTCCGGAATCATATGATTTTGTGTCAGTGTAAGTTACTGCATCTATTCGGATATAAAAAAAAAACATACAGGTTGTTACAAAACTTTCTGACGAAGTTTTACAGGTGATTCAACGGCCAAAAATTAGAAAAAAGGGCCCTATGATTTAGGTCCGAAGGCGAAGATACAGGGTGTGAAAATTTCAATTTTATTTTGGTTTTGCTTATTTATACTACTCGTTTCTAAAGGTAGTTGATTAAAATTTTGAACATAATAACCATTTAAAGCAATTTACAGAGCGATATATTTTGGAGGGTCAGGACTCATTGGATAAAACTTGATTTACTGACATTAAAAAAGCAATAGAGCATATTATTAAAAACTTTGCCCAGCTTTAAATCAAATTTTGTCACATAATATCTAAACAGCACAAGGTAACAAAAACTCCAGGATACAAAAAAAGTTGAAGGATAAAACAGGCATGGTGTTATATCCTGAAGAATTAACGGCTTCTGTTATTACCAGTTCGAAAGTTCTCGGAAAAAATGAAGAAACGTAAAGTAGAAACATCAGTAAAAGGTTTTAGTAGCGAGGCACTAAGTTTCGCTGCTGATATTACTGGTCCATCAACATCCACACAATCATTACTTGCATTGAATTTGGATACCTATCCAAATTTAATGTTATTGATAAAAAATGAGTTACCTTTGCGCAAACACTTGCCCTTTATTTGGATCTAGATTTATCAGAACACAAGTATAATTTGTTAAAGACAATCGTAAACAGTGTACACAGTGATACTTTTCCTACTTTATGCAGACTTAATCTTTATAAAAAGCTTTAATATACCAGCTGGCGAAATGTCGGAAAAGTGTCTGAAAGTTAGGCACAAAGAAATTCCGAAAGAAAGATTAATACATACTGGAAAACTTTTCCGACTAAAATCAAATATCGATTTAATGAATCGCTTGATCATTACATCGGATCTCTTACTAGCTTTTCATCGAAAATTAATCAATAAAAGAGAAAAACGTTTAGCTAATGACAGTACCATTAAAGAATACATTGCGTTTACAGAAGACCCTGATCTTTTGTCAGCATAGATATTAATATCACGACTACCCTTGAAGATAGCGAACCAAGTGAAAGTGACGCAGGGGCAGAATGAGATACTACATATACACTTGTTTTTCCTTGATTTAGGTTCCTATAATATATTCTTTCCATTAACTATAACAGTTAATAATATTATTTATATTAAGTATCATTTCTACTGTTAATATATTTACGACGCATAAGTGCAAATTAATTTTTTTGTAACCTTACAATTGAAAATAAATATGTTTTGTTTTAAATATAGAACAGTAGCCGACAAATTCGTAGTAAATAAATTATATACTATTAATTTGTTGCCGAGTTCTGATTTTCGTCCCAATTTCCCAAAAGATCACTACACCGTGCGTCGTTGTCTCTATCTATTTATTGTTCAGGTTTCTGTATAGGGTTATCCCATATAGTGCCGGTTCCTGAAATTTTAGATGTGTCGTAACTCAGTTCCTACGCATGGGACCCACACTAAATCACAGGATGTTACTATTGGGTACTCTAGAAATATTTTCGTAAAAAAAAATTACTTAAAGAAGTTAAGTTTTTGGGCCTCTTCACCTAAGATCTGAGGAAGTTCTGAAGAAAATTTTACTTCCATGTTTTTTTTCATAAATTTTATCAGATTTTATCAATAGAATTTAAATTTCATTGAATTACCTCTAATATCCTGAAATTTATTTGTTTTTAAAATTTTTATCCTAAAATATTTTGTCTAAGAAATAATTTAAATGTCATTTCTTTAAGAAAAATTAGAATATTTTCACCAAATTTGGAATTTGTCGATAAAATTTGAAGTACTTTATGAAAAAATATGGTAAGTAAAATTTTCTTCAGAACTTTCTAAGAGCTCAGGTGAAGCGACCCAAAAAATTAAACTTTTTTTCTCAAATTTCGAAATTAAATATTTTTTCAAGAAAATGATTATGGAGTACCCAACAGTCACATCTTATAATTTGGTATGGGTCCCATGCGTAGGAACTGAGATACGACAATCTGAAATTCCAGGAATTGCCATAGCATATGAATTTTTATCTTTAGACGGGACTTTTCTCCCACCTACATAAATGCACAAAAAAGCTAAGCTCATTCCTACTACCCTTGATTACCTCAGTTCTCATGTGAATGAAGACGGATCTACAGCACGATGACTTTTTAAAAACATTACAAAGCAATATCCTAAAACTCCCCTAATGTTTATACATATTTCTGGTTTTACAAGACAAAGTAATGAAGAGGTATATAAATAGTCTAACATGTTGTTTCATGGATGCTTCTGTCATATGAACGCTGTTGAGATTACTGGAACCATATGGAAAAAACCATTAACAAACATCTCATTTCTAATACCGGAGAAAGCCTTCGGAGTAGAATGGGCCAATATATACCCTAATTGCTGTGAAACCCTTATAAAATCAGTTCCAACAAGGCTAAATTGTGTAATAAAAGGTAAAGGACTTCCTATAGTACATATTACCAAAAAGGAAATAACTAGTTAAATTTATATAGGCCCATAAATTTAATTTTGACGTCTCCTTTTTAGAATTATCGGATTTCATTTTTAGGTTTTTATTTTGTACCTGCTTTTTTATTTTTTCTTAGTAGTTAACTTTTAACTTTTCAGTATGCGATCTACCTATAATGATGATTGGTGATATACGGAAAACAGTAAGTCTTGCTAAGTAGCATGTTTTGAAATGATACTGTACACCCATAATATTTCAAATACTATGAAAAACATTAAAAACATTTTACTTTTATGCATATATTATTTCCTTTTAAATTACTAATTTGTTTACAATAAGTCCAAGGATTAACGCTTAAAATAACTTTGTTTAGACCTGTTTTAGCATTAAAATAACAAACCTTCTGCCAATTTCATCCATCATAATTATTTGGTAAATATCTGATGCGATAAAGAATAAACTACATACTTGTAACGCCCTGCCAAAGTGTGGGATGACATGATCCATTTTCTAAATATTTCTCTAAAAATCTTATAACCTCAAGTCGGTTAAAAAGGGTCTAAATTTAGATCCAACCTAAATGTAGTATTATAACTTTTCCAGTTTATAGTAAAATAACGTACCTAAGGGCAAATACATTAAAATTTCATATTGAATGGAAATGAATTTTGGATTTTCTCCTAAATAACCAATAAATATTTAATTAAGGATATATTTTTATTTCCGATACAACAAAATTTGTTTTCCAAACAAACACTCCAGGGCAAAAATTCATTTACAAAGTTAATAAATCGCTAAAATAATATAGGAAAGTTTTTGATTGACTCTGTTAAACAATAACAAAAAGAAAATTTGGTTGGGAGATATGCCTGTTTCAAACTCTTATAGCCCCTCTTCATGACGGGCCAAGCAATGCCATTTTCCATGCTAAACCAACCTAGGCCATTGGCCATTATAAGCCGGTATTATTCACACGTTGGCATGTGACGTTTCTCTTCCTTTATAGTATTGAGATGGATACAATAAACACAATACAATTATTGTCTGAATGTACATCAGAAATAAACTGCAAAAAAATAGCAAAACGAAAGATGATGGATGTTGAGTACTCATGGTAATATTTTTAAATATGGCCGACCAGCGTGCAGAAGCAGTATTGGGCCATGCCCTCTTTGAATTGCTTGCAAAAATCAATGACAAGCATATCGTCGACCAGCGATGCAGCAACAGCTATTCAAGGTAATTGCATCCCTACAACTCTACAAGATGACAATGGCCTTCGATCGGCCAGCATCACCTGTGACATCATGAAGAGAGCCTCTTAGAAAAATAATGGGATAAGGGTTTTTGGATTTTTTTTTTATTCCATGTCATGTTTAATATAAATGTAGAAATTATCGTTTGTAAGTCTAACCAACAATACACAACCCAAATTTTATTAAAATCAGTTAAAATTACTTTAAAATTAGCTTCGATTTAGAAAATAACGGTGGGAAAAATAAACATACAAATAGTTCAAAATAAAATAGACATCTGCTTCCGCATCATGAGTATATTAAAATTTTCAAATTGTACATGAATTTTGGGTGTTCTCCGAAATAACGAATACCTATGTTTAATTGAGGACGAAGATGGCTGGTAAACTTAAAGGAAACTCATAACAATCACTTAACACAAATGTAGCGTGGTGAACTTTATGGTGACTTTAGAAGTGAGTGTTATGACATATGGTAATACAGTACTTGCATCTTTCTTAATCTGATGTTCATGAATCAGGACAAAAACATACACTTCTGTAAATTAATTTTTTTTCTTAGTACCTATGTACTATAACAATCCTGGAGGGTTTCTTTAGGGCAGTAAAACAGTACGCAAATCCGTATATAGTTTGAGTTTTAAGAACGTCTGAAAAAGGGCAAGAGTTAAATAGAGAACTTTCTTTTTTATCGATTAACAAAATCATTTGTTTCCTTGGAAGTACAATTTTCTGCTAAAAATAAAGTAGGGCATTTTTATGTACACAATATTAGGAAAAGGTATTTAATGCTCTCCAGTTTATCCTGCAGATGAACATTACGAATATTTGTACTGCTGCAAAGACAGGGTCTTTAATTATGGGAATAATGGCAACGATTACAAAAATTTAGAAGTGGATCTACAAATATCTTTATTATTATTATGCTTGAAAGTTCTAGCACACAGTGTGTAATTTGCTTAATGAAATAAATACTAAAGAACTAGAATGTGCCCCAAAACGGCACTCGAAAAAGAGAATAGGAAAAATAAATGATGTCTACCCAACTAAAGATAAAATGGTAGAGAAACTAAAAATAAGGTATAGTACAGTTAAGTTGTCCAGAATAGCTCTACATAAAATTTGTAAGACAATGTCAGTGATTTAAGTAAAGTTTAAAGTAACTTAAGGACCCTGGTTTTATGTAGTCATAATAACGTCTCTTATGGCGGTATATTGTTTTTTCTTTTAAAATGCTGCATACCACTTACACGATCACGTTCAAAATGGACGGGAAAATCAAGCTCCGACAAATTTTTTGAAATGCCGGCAATAACGACGGTTATTCGCCACACACCGACCATATTACCCGAACAGTTTGGAACGTCGGGCAATCCTACCAAAAAAGAACGATGTCTGTGGGGGCCTTTAGACTTGAGCGTTACTTAGTTTGTGACAGTTCTTGCCAAGTCATAGTCAATGAGCGGTTCAAGTCTAGGCCGGCTTAACAGACTATGATACGTAAGGTTATCAGTCAGCTAATAGAGTACATCATCATTTATTTACATACATGTTAACTGGCATAAAAAATTATTTGCAATTAGGTGGAAATTACTCAACCCTTAACGATTTTATAATTTTTAGTTTTCTTACCTTCGTATCCGCTGTCGTAGCCACTAGCCACTTCTATATGGTCTAAGCCCTGTATTTGTTGTTCCGAAACTACACTGTTTACTGACTTCTTCTCAATCTTAGCCGAAGCGAGGATGACTAAAAGTAATTAAATATTTCAATATCTAAATTATTACTTGTACATAATAATATGTCTTTGATTTTAATCTAATTTAAATTATATGCATTCACTACTTGCTCTATGGCAACTTAAGTAAAGTATTCAAACCGTGAAGAGATAATTTTTAATTAGCTTTAACTTCAATTATTCTCCAAGCTTACGAAAAATATCTAATAACAAGGTTTGGTGCGTTTGATGTTGCGTGGTGTCTCATCAGAAAAGGCGAATAATTAATTAACTAATTACACAGTGGCGCGGCAAAAGTATCTTGGGCCCCTAAGCAAACATGAAAAACGGGGCCCCCTTACAAAAAGATTAATTTCTTATTTATTTAGAGAATTGTATAATTGCACAGAACATATAAAATAACATAAAAATCATATATAACAAGAACATAATTATATATTATATAACAAAAAATAAAAGGAAATCCTCATGTCGTGACACTGTAAAAGTACCACGAAAAATAAAATAAAATTCTGACAAAATTCAAAATAAAAAAATAGAAATCCAAAATCCATCTTTCTGGCTTTACTGACAGCAGATTATTCGACAAGGTCTTTTATGTCCACAGTGGATGCTGCTTTTTGCTCAATTTCTAAAATTGAAAGATCATGTAGCCTATGTTGGCTAGTGGAATTTCTCAAATAGTTTTTAATTATTTTTAATTTACTAAATGACCTTTCGGCGGTGGCAACTATTACAGGTAAAGTCAAAAATAAAAGCAATAAAGTAATAACCTCGCCAATATTACTTTCGAGAACACTATATTCCAGCAACAGTTTTGTAAAATCTCGAACACTCATACAGTCATCTAAATCATTTTTCAATAAAGACACAGCGTTAACAAACGGAATGGCGAGATTATTATTGAAGACATCAAAATACTTTTTCTGAAGTGAATCGTAACATCGAACTATCTCAGCTTCTTCAATTTTCAAAATATTTTTTGGTTCTCAAAATGCAAAACTATTTGATAATTTTTTAAAGCTCACAAATCGTGAATTCAGCCTTTTTATTACTATGTCTAACGGGAACAAAAAAACAGTAATTTTAAATGATTCTTCATGACTTTGAAACGGGTAATCAGAAGCAAGCTCATCAAAATGTGATTTAACTTTTGGTTGTCGCTTTTCAGGGAAACATGATTCGGTTCCCCATTTGTTTCCAAATCTTTTCCTTCGTGGATAAATGTAATGTAGGACGCCCTCATAGCTTGTAATTTTTCTTTGGTACGAGATAGCGCTTTCACTGCTTCGCTAAGATCTAAGTTCTGTCTCTATCTTTGCAAAATTTTTGATGGGAAATTTGTTTCTGTTAAAATATTGTGCATCAATAGACATTATAATACAAAGGGAAAAGTTTCCATGCTTCTCCTTAAGTTTTTTGCTTGACTAATATCATCTTTTTTATTGCTTGTAAGTATAATTTCTGTAAGTGCTTTGATGATATCCATATAACGCAATTTAATAAAAAAATATCAATCGTGTTGGGTTCAGTTTTTTTCAATACTATTGTCGACTCAGCAATGAAAGTACCTAATACATACATATATCCCAACGGTTCATACTACTGTCAAAGAAAGAATACAGACTTTGAAGAACAGCAAAAAACACCTCGAGCGTTTTACAACTATTTACAGCATCAAGAACTATACCGTACTTGCATTAGTACTATTCTGCGTTTGGCTGAATATATTTTTATTTTTTGTTGTATGTATAATTGAAGCCCGGTCACCTCTCGATTTCTAAGATATATATATATATATATATATATATATATATATATATATATATATATATATATATATATATATATATATATATATATATATATATATACAGGATGCACGGCCGGGTTTCCTGGCCCGGGGCCCCTCTCAGTGGCGGAGCCCCTATGCATTACTTATATCCGCTTATACATAACACTGCCACTGTAATTAGATTGTTAATATGTATACCAAAATGTTCACTTTTTAAATACAATCATTCGCGCACTAACTGCATTTTTTACTTTCTTTACAGCTATTTAAAGAAAATGTTAAAATCATTAACAGTTTTTAGTTTAAATTATTCGATAAACTTACGAAAAATATCACATTACAACAGAAAGTACCATCGTTTCGTTTGTTCTGCTGTTAGTAGGTACCTCATCAGTAAATAAGATTAAGTAATAAATAATTAAAATAGTTCGGTGTGTAAACTAAAATATGTAATTATCTTCAATTAAAATCCATTCTCAATTAAATGCAGTTTCTTTGCTTAATGCAACTTAAATAAAATATTACAAAATTGCAGAGTTAATTTTGAAGTTTCAGTTCGAACTTACGATAAACCGTTATTAACAAGAAATTAACTTTTTTGTTGTTGTTAGTATCTCGTTAGTAGAGACGAACAATTAATTAAGTCTGCGCTATATATGATGGAAAAGAATTTTGTTGAAATTACTGGTAACGAAAGCACCACACTTTAAAACGTTTATATAAAAATTACTTTTACGTCTTCAAGAATATTTTAACTAAGAGGTAAATAGCAGACGAACACTCGATTTAGCGTCATTTGCTTAATTTCTCCAAATATTTTTAGCCTGAGAAGTTAATAACTTATTCATCGGCATAGTTATGACCGTCCTAACAAGTTTTTAAAAATTTTCTGTTTAATACTGTTATAGTTATAGCTAAAATTCGTTTGCATGAAAAAGCTGTTAACAACAACATTAATGTAACCCATTTATGCTGGAAAGAAATGGAGCAAATATAGGCTTTGTTTCAGTTGATCAATAACTTTTCTTGTAGGAAACTACATTTTGTTGTGGGGCTTCGTGCTTTCTGTCAACGCATCCAGGATTCTTTTTTTTAATAAAGTCACACAGTCATGTCCATTTCCGTTTTTATCGACACACTGCCATATGGGTCATTCTTCTAGAAATCGTTGGATTTTTTTTACAAATAACATACGTAAAGTTAGCCAATACGTGTATCGGGATTTCTTTTTTAAAATGTTTCTTCCGAGTTATGTTATTTATTAATTTTAATAGGTTGCTTGTTTCTGTCACATTGCCAATTCATTATCTCCGGTTCTAATCATCGGATTGATACAGTGGTCTCACAGTTGCATTTATTGTTGTACTAACTTTCTAACTTTCTACAAAGAATTCTATAACATTAATATATTATATAATTTTAAACATTAATAACAAACTAATTGTTTAAATATTTTTTCATGCTTGCCCCCACAGCATATAAAATCGCAAAAAATATCATTATATGCGTTGTGTTTTACTCTAACAATATCAATCCATCAAAAAACAAGAGTCTCTATTAGGTCCAAAAATATTTGTTAATTTCCAGCGCGTGTCACGCGCCGAACATATGAACTGCGCGCTGTGCGCCGCATGTGGCACACGATAAGCAGTTTCAGCAGTCTTGCACTCGTTGATTGCTTCTAAACATACATAGATTCTTGCACCGCAACTGTTTCGAGTGCGAATAAGACATGCATCATAAAAAAGATCCGTGAAAAGTCACAATGATTTTTTTTAAAAGGACTACTTACAACTCGTGAGACGGTGTTTGAACCTCAATGGTCGTACTTGCTTTGCTTGTGTGAACAACCTCACACTTATTCAGAATCGTACGCTTTTCTCACTCGTTGTACAATCTATATTGTCATTTTCATTTTTTATACTGCACTAAGAAAAAACATTTAATTTTTCACTAAAACCTTATTTTTAAATTGTCAGTAAATTTAAACACTATTATTTAAAATTTTTATTGTATTAACGTTTTTATTTACAATAAATACTATTGCAACCCCAATGTTAAAGGAGTTTAGAGTAAACAAAATAGATTTAACATAAATATAATTTTATATTTATAATAAAATTTATATAATTATAAATATAAATTTATTTAAAATTTCATATATTAATGAAACTAAAATCAGAGCAATAAACTACTAATGATTTAAAAAATGGGTAATAATGAGCAATTCTAAAAAATGTTCTATTCATTTTTGATGATAATGTAATCAGAAAAAATGTGTAGAAAGTCGTGCGATTATCTGCGGCTTGTTTGATTGGAGATTATCGTTGTTTTTGTCTTTTAATAATTTGACCAGTCGAAGGCGGCACGTGTTTTTTTTGTTATAGAAATATTTAATGCCGATACATGCTACTTTGAAACTCCCTGTATTTCGAACTGTCGGATGAGGAATCAATCTGAAGGGATTAAAACATCTATCCGTTCGAATATTTGACCCTTTTAGTGATTTTGATGATTTGGGCATTTTTTATTACGAAACTATACAAGTTGAACTTAATTTAGATCTCATAACGTTCAGCTCATAACGTTCGGATAAATATCTTTCGACCTAATAGAGACTCCACTTTTATTTTTTGATGGATTATTAGGGTAAAACACAACGCATTTAATGCTATTTTGCGATTTTTTAGGCTGTGGGGGCGAGCCTGAAAAAAATATTTAAACATATTTAAACAATTGATTTGTTATTAATGTTTATTAAATTATTATCTAAAATTATCTTCAGCATGCAGTCGGAAACAATAAATAAAACTGCGAGACAACGGTATCCATCCGATGATTAGAACCAGAGATAATGAATTTACAAAGTGACAGAAACAAACTATGAAAATTTATAAATAACATAACTAGGAAGATAATTTTTTTTTGAAATCCCCGATACACAATAATGAAAAGATGCTAAAAAAATGTATTTGTGACATTTTAAAAATTGCAAAATTTTTTTCGCCCAAATCCGTACGATTTGTAAGTAAAAAAATGACTCATAGGCACGAAAACAAAATTATGCACCTGTTTGGGTACCGGCACAAGAGTTTTAACTTTATAGCGTAAATAAGTTCTTATTTCAAACATCGTTACTCCAAAAAATCTGTTTCTGAAACTCTATAATTTACTTACCAAAAAAAGCAGCAACTAGGAAAATTCGGAACATCATTTTCTAAAAAAATTAAAATCGATTAAAATAATCCAATATAGAATAAACCTAGGAAAATCGATTGCAGGACAAATCGGACCTAAGTAACGGATTGGTGGTTATTTTATAGATTAAGGTAGAAACAGCACCCACTGAGATTCTCTCTCCCGCACCCAGCTCTACCGGTACAAGTAGCTACTAAGAAATATAGACTGATTTGTATAAAGTAATAATTCAACTATAAAAATGTAAAAAGTTAGGTAGTTGTGCTGAATTTAAAAGCTTAGAAATTTGTTCTTAGGGCCGGGCATAAGATTACAAAAATATTATTTATAGTTTTAAAAGACATTTTTAAGGTTAAACATTTTTATAAAAAATATACCAGAATTTATTTTGTTACAAACTTTTATTTGCAACCCAATCAAACCCAACCCAATCAAACCCAACCAAACTGAAGAGAAATTCTGCTGCTGTTGTTAGTTCATCTATTGATAATAATCAGATAGATAGATTCATCTATGAAATGTGATACATTTCATACATATTATTTCAGTGTGTTTTAAAACTTAAATCGACATTCTTAATTGATAATAACAATGGTTAAAAGGAGAGGTTTTTATTTATTTTGATTTTGTTACAGATTGAAAAAAGTATTAAAAAAAAGATTTTATGTTTATTATTTCTTTAGTACCTTTTTGCCGAATCCAAGGATAATCCCGGGATTCCAATATTATGATCATGAAACATTAAATGGCAGGAAAGGTTAAAGAACCATAAAAAATGGCAGTACATAGTGACCTTATGTTATTCAGATTAATATAGAGTATTTTTACTTCCATGTATGTATATGAATTTTCAAAGACCCTCTATCCAAATATATTATTAAATAATAATTCAGCTTTGAACATTAGTGTTTTGTGAAGGCATTATCTATAAATACTGACTATAAATTGAATTTTTAACCCTATTATAGAACTTAAAAATATTATCACAAGGCAATATAACAACTATGCACAGTTGCAAGATACTGGAAGATGTCAATCAAATTTGTGGATTGCGAAATTTTTATTAGGCTAAAAATTCATTGGAAACTATTATTGAGAACAATGGGAAACCAAACAAGGAAATAAATGAAAGGATGAAAAAGTAGGAAATATATTCAACACAATAAAAACGACATTTTTAGGAAAAATAGAAACTGAAAAGAACACAAAAACTGAAATAGTAAAGAAAATAGTCGGACCAACAATATTATAATATAGTAACGAATCATGAACGATAACAGAGAATAATAGATCAAGATGCAGTGGAAATCAGATTATTGAGGACAATAGAAGACAAGGCATGAAGAGACAGAATACGAAACGAAACGTTTGGACAGCAAATAAGATTCGAGCCTATCATCGAAATGTTTCGGACATATATGCCGCATGTCTGATGAGAGTGAGAGACTCACAAGAAGAGTGTATGAAATTAAAATACTAGGAAAAACTCCAGAGCAAGACCTAGGAAAACATGGGATGGTGGGATAAAAGAGGAGGCTCAAAAAGTGGAACAAAAGAAGAGACGAACAATAAAAAGGTATTTGGGAGAGAAATGTAAAACCAGAAACTAACAAACTTAACTCAAATCATCTTACACCTCACGGTAGAAAGGCATAGGATTAAGTAAAAAAAGCAGTAAAACATTATTGATGTTAGTTATTTTACCTGTTTTCCAAAATTGATTTTAACTGAAAAAATCCACTTTTTGTTGAAAAGGGTACAGAAAACAATACTTACAGTTCCTAGGTTGAAATATCAGTATAATATACACTAAACTTACATTTATCACAGAAAGCTTATGGCAGGAGATGAGGCTAGAAACTGACTAGATTTTTCCGTATTCCGCCATTAAATTTATACCAATTAATAATTTATGGCGGGGCCTATTACTAGGGGTTGATGTACTGCGATTTTAATTAATTCCTTTACATTAAAGTAACCTAATGTAACGTAATGTGATTTGGGTAGCCAGGTGGAAACATTTTTGCATGAGTTGAAATTGTGTTAATGTAACTATAAAATCTTCAATAAGATCCTGTTTAGAAATCAGTGGCGTAGAATTATTTTTAAAATTTTAAAATCTAACTACTTCTATACTATAAAGTGCATGACGATACATGAAAATAAAATTATCCCATGTTAAAGTTTAACGAAAGTGATGTTATTAAAAAATCATGTAGAACTAAAAATTGCTTTTACCTTTAATAAAACTTTATTGTTCTAGAATCTTTAATATTTGATTTCGTGTTACTTTTTAAGACTTAAGCTTTGCTTTAACAAATGTTAAAATAGGACAACTTAGTTGTCCAACCAAACACGAGAATTGAACTTAATTCATCTCAGCAATCATTTCCAAATAAAGAAATATTTGGAAACCAAAAATAAGGAACAGCAAACAAAAGTCAAAATCATAATATTTGAACCGGAAGATCAATGTCGCTTTATTTAAAAGTATCATTATGTAATACTTAAAATAGAGTAAAATTATCATTATAATATTTTTTAATTCTTATCCTTCATCAGGTTGCAATCAGTGATTGTTAATTTAAAAAAAACATATATACACCCAGAGTTATACAGTGTGTAAAAAAAGTATGGAAATCTCGAAATTTCTTGCAAACCGTTCATCCGATTTTTATGAACTTTTGTAAACACTAAGGTACGAAATTACGCCCGCTCCAATGATGGATTAGATCGGGCCTATTGTTCCGTATTGTTGTCAAGTTTACCGTTTTCCTTAAATGGACACGAACTTTTTTTTAAATAGAACGCTTCATATTTTATTCAATTTTCGAATTCAGCTTAAAATCCTGAATATTTCTAATTGGGAACATTTTATCCTAAAGTTAACAGTTTTTGAGAAAATTGTAGCCTAAATAGTTTTTATTGTATTTTACCTTAAATACCTATACAAGAAGTGGTCAAAGGGGCGTCAAGTCCTGGCCACTTGATAATACCCCTATGTCCCAATCCATCTTCTAAAGATATTGCCGAACATTATGGACATAGTGCTGTGGGGCACCATCCTGCTGAAACCATATTTCTTCATTTGGGGCTTGATTATTGCCTAAAAAAATCATATTTAGATAATCAATACAACAGGTAAAATAAAGTAACAACACTTACTTACGATTATTTGGAAATAGGTTAGAAGATCCAAATCCATTTAATGTCTCTTGCATGAAGAAGGGGCCAAGTATTCTCCGACCTATTATACCAGCCCAACCATTAACCTTTTGGGGGAACTGGGTATAATTTTCACATGTCCAGTGAGGATTTGCCCTGGTCCACTATCGACAATTATGCTTATTAACTATAACCAATTAAAGTAATGTTGATTCGTCAGAGAAAATTATTCGGTGGACAAAATCTGGATTGGCATTGCAACGTTCCATCATGGTTTTGCAAAATTCCAAGCGCCTGTCATAATCATCTCCTGAGAGCTCTTGCACAAGTCTTATTTTGTACGGATGAAACTTTTCGGTTTTCAGAAGGCGGTCTACGGAGATGTGACATGTATAAGATGTTTTGTTTTCCCAGTGTTCTGTTAAAAAGGTGAGGATTTTCCTCTAAACTAAGTAAAACGTTCAGAGCCTTATCACCATCTGTTGCAGTTTTAGATCGGCCAGATAGTATAGCGTTTTTTAAGTTTATTATTTGTAACAATTGAGGGCTGATTTTATAATTTAAGCATGTATTCATTTTTGCAAGACCTCACAATAACCCATCGTTTCTAAATTTGATAGACATTTACTTTAACTCCATTAGCCAATGTCACTAACTGTCAGGGTTTCACAGCAGCAATTACACGGGGTATACCAAAACACATCAAAAACAGACCACTGGTGCATGGGCAGCCGATTCACTCAGAAGACCCTGTAAAATAACTATTTATTATTATTATTACTATTACTCTGTTCGGTCATTCCCATGATGGCGAGACAACTTTATTTTCATCTCCGAAACCAGAGAAATATAAAATTTTGATGTCAGATAAGGGGTTTTAATAAAATTTATGTACCTACCACACTGGACATATTAAAAACTCGTAATATATTTCTTTCTAATCATAATTATGTACTCGGAAGATCGATAAGCAAAACTATTCATGAAACAATAAAATTTTTTACCTACGAATTTTAATTAGAAGTCAGAAAAAGTATGAATATAACGTAGTTATTACACATCTGCACAAATTGAGCTGTAAAAATATGTTATAAATTATTCAGTAGAAGATATTGTATAAATAATATTAGGTACATTTTGTAAAAGTATTATTTCGATAGGTAAAATTTAATTAAAGTGTTTATTGTTTAGTTCGGGAATTAAACTAATAAAACAAACAACAAAATTCCTATAAGTACAGAGTTTAAATATCAGACTAGTTGAAAGACCATATATTTGAATGAATGAATGCCTTTTGATTTTGTAGTGTTCGGAACTCAGGTTGTTTAAGTTTAGTAATTAACAGACTTTCCGTTAAGTGACTCTGACCAGTGGCAGATTTTGTAATTTTCTTTACTGTATTGAATCATATCCCCTTCTTTAGCTGCCCCGGTATATATAATAGAAGAAAGAATAAAGCTAAAAAATTCCAGAAATATGTGGATTAAAGTAACGAGGCAGTGCAAAAAGGCCAAAGAATAGTTGATCAGGAAAAATTGTCAGAACACTAAAAAGGATACGGTGAACGGGGTATAAAGAATTAAGGTAACACTCTGTGAAGAAATTAGCTAAAAGCAATGCCCTCCTAGATGGACTGGGAAAGAACTTATTGAACCGAAGGATAAGGTTCAAAGATGTAAAATATACCTAGGCCATCTTCATGGATGGAGAAGGCTTGCCAGAAAAGTTTTAGGATCTAGAGGAAGTGGATAAAGAAGCGATGGGAGATAAGGTTCTTGGAGAACAAAATCAGGCGTTGGACGTCATTGAATAAGAACGCAGACATAGATAAAATAGCAGAATTCATACATCATATAGGAGACAAGATAAAATACAAGTTGTATGAGATAGTATGCCATATTTATGAGCATGAAGATTCCATTGGACTTTCAGAAGAGTGTAATAGTAACATCACCAAAACGGTAGGAGCCAATGTTTGTGATAATTATCGGACTATTAGTTTATCGCCACATGATTCAAAAATCTTGACAAGAATCATTTACAGGAGAATAAAAAGAAGGTAGAAGAGGGGCTCGCGGATTACCAGTTTGAATTCGGAAGAAACAGAGGAACACGGGAAGCAATACTCGCTCGAATAGTAATAAAGGAGAGCTGAGAAGTCAACTTGCATGGCGTTTGTAGGTTTGGACAAAGCAGTCGATATTGTGGATTGAAAGAATTTACTAAGAGCGGTAGGTATAAAGTTAAAAATAGGGGAGTAATCTATAATCAGTACGAGGATCAAACAGCCGCAATTAGGGTGTATTACCAGGAGGAAGCAGCGAGCATAAGTAACAGCGTTAGACGGGGATGCAGCCTGCCACTCATAATTTTTAATCTATACATAGAAGAGGCAATGAATCAAGTCAAAAAGAATCCTAATACAGGCGTTAAAATATACGATGAGAAGATAATCATGCTTCGTTTTGCAGATGATTATGTGGAACGTTCCTGACCGCGTGAAGCTTGGATGCTAGGGAAAGAAGAACTGAGGTAATTTGAAGTATTCGAGATGTGGTGCTACAGAAGAGTAATAAAGATATGTTGGGTAGACAGGGTCACAAATGACGAGTTGTGCCAGGGAAGCAAGAGCTACAGTATATACAAAAAGATCAGAGCCATTCTGAGACATGGCGGTCTAATACAATTAATTTTGGAAGAAACTGCAAAGGGTAGAGAGACAGAGAGAGAGAGAGAGAGAGAGAGAGAGAGAGAGAGAGAGAGAGAGAGAGATAGAGAGATAGATAGAGAGAGAGAGAGAGAGAGTAGAGTCAGAGAGAGGCCTCTATCAAGTTATTTAAATAAAACTAAATAGTCCAAGATATATTATTATATAAGATTAGATACAAGGAAATAAAGCACAGAATATCAAAGTTGGAGAGTTGCGTCAAACCATTCTCAGGATTCAATACTCCAAGAAGAACTATACATAAGCCAGTTTAACGGATTTATTGAAAGTCAGTTTTTATACAAGTTTTAAGTACACTTTTATTTGTTAATATACCACCACCTGTATAGTGCCGTTAAATTAAGTTTACGCAAACCTTTATTTGTTTCTAGCCATTAATAATTATATTAACTAAGTTATTTACATAATTTGCATAGGACTGCTAGTTATTCTGACTGAAAAACGACTGGTTTTTAACAAGGAGTAGTTCGGCCTTTGAACAAAAACTGTTTTAAAATAAATTATTCTCCTACTAAGTGACATTTATGTAAAATAGTTTAGAAATATTAATATCGGTGCATTATAATTAAAACTTATTTATTATCTAGCACTAAAAAGTAATTGTTGCCATAAGGACAATTACCAATGATAATGTTATTTTAATACTTTAACATTTAATTTATTATGTGGTTGCCTTTTTGTGTATTTGATGACTTGTTTTACGTCTCACGGTTTCGTTATTCCATGGATCTGACAGAATAACCTATCAGTTAGTACGTTTTCATGAAGATTTAAAATCTGAATACACATTCAGTTTTAAATATTGCAGAAACCTCGTATTGAAGTCGTTTGGAGTTACAAGGTCGATTTGCCAAATTTTGGGATCGTATCGTTTAAATATCATATAAACGCACTTGCGAACTGAAAACTTCTTACAGTCAGTAATGCGCAGTTTTTCACACCGTTTGAGAGAATATATTCATAGGCGAGGCAGGCATTTACCTAATATTATTTTGAAAAAATAGAAATGTTCTTAAAAACTGTGTTATATTTCTAATAAATTAGTATCCCACCAAAAGTATACATGTAAAAAAACAGACAAAGTTCTCGTTTAGGACTGTGTGTTTTGTTGTCTGAACGAAATAACTAAAATGTAAAAATTATGACAAGTTCCTTGCCTACACGTCATTAGCAAAATTTTGATAAGCACAGAAAAATATTGTATGAACTGATAAATTTACAGACCAAACTTGCCAAATTTTCAAGGGTTTCAATCAGTTCTTTAATGAAAACTTGCCAAGTCTGGTCTGTAAATTTATCAGTTCACACAATACTTTTCTGTGCTGATCAAAACACTGCTAATATCGTGTAGGCAAGGAACTTGGCATAATTTTTACATTTCAGTTATTTTTTTCAGATAAAAAAACACACAGTCCTGACGAGAACTTGGCCTGTTTTTTACATGTATGTTTTTGGTGGGATTTCATAACTGCTTGTTCAGATACCAAATGATATTTATTTATTAGTATATGTGTGTACACATTAGCCGTATTTTTTTCAAGCAAAAATTTTTAATAATGGCTTTTTGTCCATAAGGTTTCACGGATTCCTGGTATTTCTGTTTGTTGCGATTATCATAAAATAGAGGTATTTGAGAGTGAATCAGAAATTAAAAAAAATAATTTGTTTCCGCCCGGTATCGCACCGCGGACCTTCCGCGTGTTAGACGGATACTTTGAAAAATATTGATTCCTTAATAATATGGTACAACATCACATGACAACTTAACTAATGTGTGCATATCTTATTTGCACACATTTACAGACGTCGACACTACAACCCCTATTCAGGGAAGTCCAGTGCGACAACACAGCCAGGGGGCGGCCGGGGTTGGTGTTAACCCTTGGTTGCCTAGTAAATGAGGAGAAACGACTCTTTCCGCAGATGCTTACAGAGTCAGTAAGAGCTTTCTTGCCTAAGCTTGAAGAGTATTGTAGTTAGTGTCCTATATTAAAGTTTCCTATTTAAAAATTGCTGGAAAAATGCAATTGAAAAAACCAGCTCCGTGTTAGACGGATATGATAACCACTACACTGCGTACCCACATAATTTTCTAAAGCAGAAGTTCTACCTATTTCGTGTCAGATTGGATTTTACATGTTCGATTTTCCGCGTAGGATTTTTTATTGATTTTTGATTTTTCTCATGATTATCACCTCAAACACTATTTATGTTCCAAATCTCAAAGCTCTAGCTTGATTGGAAGTACCCTAGATTTATGATGATCTATCAATGTCAGTAAGTCAATGAGTGCCCGAAATTGTGATTTTTGGACACTCGTATCTTGGAAAATATTGCACCTAGACGTATGAAATTTGGAATACTGCTTCTTTTTGGTAACCCCTAGGAAAAATTGAGTCCTGTAACGCAACTAGCCTCGAAGATAGAGGGGGTCGAAAAGTGCTCGAAATGGTTCGTGTAAGTAGCAAAGTACGCGCGGTCGGTTTTGCGAGAACTTGGCCGGCGCACTCTGTGCGCTTTGATATATTTTGTAAGTTTATTTTATTTTGAAATTTTACCATAATACATTGAAATTCGTCAGTATTCATTATCGCACCCTCTACAAGTGACATTTGCAGATATCCTAAGAAAGAAGTAAATCACACTAATTAGACTAAAAAATTAATAATTATCGATATTTTTGTTTGAAATTTACGGACACAAAAAAATGGATGCATTTGCTTAGATAGCTAAACGATCTAATAAAATCGAAAAATGGCCGTTAAAAAACAATGATGACATCAATACTTCAAAGTAAGAGCTGAAAAAAAATTTTAATCGTTATAACATGTGATTTGTTAAACCCAATTGTAAGAAGAATTATAAAAGATGATAAAAGGGACAAGTACTAACTATAATACTATTTCTTATCGTAAGCGATATTAAACATTTTTTTTCTACGAAAATGCAAGCTTTTATCATATAAAAAGTTTAGGTAAGAGAAATAAAATCTGGTCATTTTCTGACCTCTCACGATACCTTTTTCACTTAGTGGCATGTGTTATCTTTATTTTGTTGAGAATAGCTTTAAAAATTTCATTTTTCCGGCGACACAAGACATAACAGAAATTGCAGCAGAATTTTTTACACAAATAATATACTAGTTTGATTTTTTTTCTATATGATAGGAGGGTCCAAGTCACATTATCCTCGTTTGAATGACAGTAACTCCATATGTTTTTAAGAAATTTCTTTTTGTATAGTTGCCGCATGATGTTCAGAGGTCCATATATTATGTGCATACCAAATAAAAAAAAATTGCGAATTATTTATACAAGGAGTGCTTAATCCCACTATTGAGGACACTACATCTTCAGAGACAACTCCCCGAGAGAAAGTTGTCAAAGTAGGGTAGTCATGACTGGCTGCAGCCTAACAGCTTTCTTTTAGGAAGCCTTCTGCCAAACTATAGGCCCTCGATGTGTTTAAATTACTTCCACTGTAAGAAATCCCTTAGTCTAGACATGTACAATATAAATTACCTAACCTGTTCTGTGAGGAAATATTATTTCCTTACAGTTAGTTAGGGTAAGAGGAGGAAATACCGTATGTTTGTTTGTTTGCAATTAAAAATTTTGTGATTTTGAGAATATTTTTTTTAATTTATGGGAATTATTGCTTTTATTCATTTCCTTACCTATAAGCTAGAGAAAAACATCAACAAAAAACTGTATAATGGTCAGAATTAATAATAAGTTAACACTAATGACACCATAAATACTAGTTTTTATTTAAAGTTTTCTGATGTAACATTTTCCTATTTGTGCAAAACTTTGTGTATTTTTAGATTCGAATAAAATTTTTGAACTAATTTCTCTTAGAAATCATAAAATGTGACTTAGGTACCTTTTGCATTAGACCCTTCAATACCACTTTTTTATTCTGGGCAAAATAACAAGGGGGTCTCACGATCGTACATCGTTTAATAGTGGACAATTCAGGAAAAAACTATAAATTGCTAATATAATGTAATAATATTACTGCGGTATCTACATCGGGTGATATCGGTCGCATAAGTTAAGTTCAATATAAATAGGAAAATACGTACTTTTCTATGCCAACCAAGTTTTTGAAGCTATTGCGAAAGTCTGGTAGAAGCATAAATGAAATGAGCTATATGATTCTGCACTGGCATCCATTTTATAGTTTTATCTCTTTTGTAACTGACGCCCGCAGCAGGATCAAGCTTAGTGGATAACTTTTTATCGATAAACTGTACAGCCAGATTCTCATATGCTAGTCCGGTCTAATTTGACAAACCAAAAGTTTTAAACTGACAGGCGCAAGAATAAGGCAACTAAGCTTTATTCTATGAATTTATTTCTGAGCTTTTCCGCAAATTTATAAAGACAATGGCAATTTTAGTACGTAATTTCGACAATAATACAACTACATTAATTATTACAGCAACTCGTTCCAAGATGAAAATCCTTTGAAAACCAAGAAATTCGCTAAAATATAAGAATAATTCACAAGTTTTTAATGACGATTTATTAACAATGACAATACAATAACCTGTCAAAACATAACTGATCAACTATAAGATCTTAATTTAAACCAGTACTAAATCTTAAATCTTCTTAGTGAATCTTAACGTTATTCCCATTTTAAAGTTACTGATGTACTAACTGCACATACATGTTTATTACCTACTTTGCTTCAGAAAACTAGAATGTGTGAAGGAGGTCTTAAGTACCAGAAAAGAAGAAAAATATGTCAGTGTATCATTTATCTTGCAGGAAGAACTAAACAGAAAGTTGTTTTCTTAAATAACCAAAACAATTGTAAGAAATAAACAGAAAGTTATTTTCTTAAATAACCAAAACAATTGGAAGAAAAGTGACAGTTCTATAATATGGTATTTTTACCTTAACACATACGTATGAATAAAATTGTTGCACAGCCTAAAAGTATTTCTTCTCTATCCAAGGTAGCGATTACCAACGCAACCCTAATGTCGTAATAAGTGTATTAGTTTGTGCAGCCAGGGACCTTCATACGAGTGTTATATTTTTACATAAGTGTGTAAGTACAGAACCTTATACATATATGGTTATCTTACCACACATTTTGTTCCATAACATAACAGCTGACGACGCTATTGTGTTAAATGGGCTGTTAAAAGGTGGAATGAACGACGCTTTATCCAGCACTTTCTAGAAAAGCGAAACGACCAATTGAGGAAAACGTCATCTTTTCTTATTTTTATGTGTAGTCTTGAAACAGAGTTAAAATAAAATTGTACAAGCAAACGGAGTATGTTTATGATGTTACGGGGTGAAAGAAATGAATATCTTCTGGTGAATTGGGTATAACTGTCAAAGTAATCCACAGCAATTTCCTAAGTAAGTTCTTGGTTATTTTTTACACCTCTTACCATAATATTCATCTTTGACTTTGTTATTAATAATATATATTGGGAGCTTCTAAATTACCAGTATTTTTTTTCACAGTAAAACCTCAAACAAAAATATTTTAAATATAATTTATTTTTGGTTAGGTTTCATATCTACGGTAAGTAATCGCAGCGAGATAGGTAAATCTAATTCTGTGCATTGTTTAAAAAAAGTAGGTATTGAGGTAATAGTCAGGGATAACAAAGCCATAAAATAAGGAATATTCAAAGGAGGATGAATGTCTAAGAACAATAAAACGAAATAAATTGTATTAATTTTATTTGTTCAATCTTTATTAACCCTTAACTCCGGAGGTGCGATGTGCGGAACATAAACCCGGATGTGCCGTCTGGCAGACTACTACCGATATTGCGGCATAAAACCCTAAAGGTCTTAAGTATATTTTGTAACTGGTATTTCTAGATAATCATTGAAGTATTTAGAATTACTTTAATGGGTACTTACTTAAAACACTTACCAATTTTATGATGACAAAGCCATCTCTTTTCGAGTATGCTTCAAACCGGAGACCGTCAGGATTTTAAATAAAAAAGTGTCACCGCTATAATTTTAATGTATTTATTACATAAAACTCTTTTAAGAACGCAGTGAAAAAGCTAGAAAAAAATACTGCACAACGAAAACTTAAAACTAAAAGTTTTCAGCAAAAGCTAAAATTTAGAGTTTTTCAGTACAGTTCACGCGGACGGGCTTCGTACACTGTAAACATACGGGCTTTTTGCATTTGAAGCACAGATATTTTGTCATACGGTTTTTCTTTCTTGGACATAAATGATAGTATTTTCTTTTTTCTAGTACATCTCTATTGTAATCTACCTGCTCGTGTTCTTCAGGAATTCCAAGACTTCGACGAATAGTGTCCCTTATTTCCCGAGATATATGTGTGTTGGTTGCTCGTCTTTTCATGTGTTCTTCAACTAGTTGCTTGGCTAACTGTTTTGCAAATGGTGATTTATCTGGCATGATTGGACTGTCTTTGTAGCTCTGGTGCAAAATATATGCATTAACAATACATATATCAATCATACGGAAAAATATTACCATAGGCCATCTACGCGTTCGACGACTTGTATATAGAGCTTTTGGCGCATTTTTCGTCAAGAGCATCAACGCCACCTTTAGTCGTATTGTGGAATTGAATTATTTCCGGTTTGTTACACTCAGGATCATTGAAAATTCTATTATGCATTGAAAAAATTAAAATGGTTGCGTTAGCTTTGTGACTCACATGGGATATCATGGTCAAATTTTTCCTCAATCCATAGAGAGTACTTCCCACTTCTTTTTTTCTGTGGGGTAAAAATTTACTAGGACATACCACTTTTGAAGTGTTTCCTCATAATTTAAATCGCTAAAACGAACTCGATTTGATGGTCCATCCATGTTTGTGCGAAAACTTTCCAACCGATTTTATTACGTCTACCCGAACGTGCCGTCTCTCAGACTGCTCCGCGAGAAAATCTCTAGACAACTGACCTATTTCAAGTCTTAGAAATCTGATATTTTAGGTACTGGTCACCAAACAATCACGCCTGGAATACATGAGGTGACAGCGTTGTGGGCGTTACCGTTTTTAAAAAATAAAGATATTGCACTTACACGCCGCCTCTCAGACGGCACCTCCGAGGTTAAGGGTTAACTATTATTTTTATATTTATCAGCATGCATGTCTTAAGAGCCGCAACATATTTATTTAGTATCAAACAATAGTTGTAACGAGTGTGTTTTATATTAAACAGAACTAATTAACGTATCTTGATCTAAATTGTTTAAATACTATAAACAAATAGAGGCATCTTCAGCAGCAACACAAATTTGATATTATCTGTATTTAGGTATACGATTTTATTTTTTAACATTTATAATAACAATAACTGATTATAATTAACGAGTTGATTCTAGCTATAAAATAACAATTTTTTGTGAGTGCGCTGATTCGCCCATCAAGAAAAATTCGATTAACCTAAAAAGTAATATTTTTATAATTCTTTGTGTGGTGTACACTATATTTTGTTTAGCCCTCATTGCATCAAGTGTTTTCAGTCCGGTAGAGGATTCTAACTTCTTACTCTCTTGCATTGCTTTTATTTAACTTCACCTGTTAGTTTGCTTGTGTGTATATATGTTTGTTGGTACTTATGTTTAGTTCAAATATTGCAATCAAAATTTCGACTAGTTCTAATTAAGCTAGAGCTTTGTTTGGCACACGTGCATAAGTCCGGTGACAATTCAATATAATATATCTAATATTGTTATAAATCCAATATGAAGGACGCCCGAAGATGGTGGATTACCTTTTTCTTTACAATCCCCTTGATATGGGTATCAAATGAAAGGGTTTGACGAGTATAAGCAATTTACCTCGTTCTAAGCCCAATATGGCGGACGCCATAAAATGGCGGATTACCTCTATTCTCACAACCCCCTTGACATGGGCATCAAATGCAAGGGTTTGACAAGTAGAATACGATAAGCTATGCGATGTCATTCTAAACCCAATACATCGGACGCCACAAGATGGCGGATTACATTTTCCTTCACAATCCCCTTAATATGGATAATCAATGAAAGGGTTTGACAAGTAGAATACGATAAGCTATGTGACGTCATTCTAATCCCAATATGGCGAATGCCACCAGATGGCGAATTACCTTTTTTCTTTACAGTCCCCTTCATATGGGTATCAAATGAAAGGGTTTGACGAGCAGACTACGATAACACGTAAAATGTCTTGTAATAATGATGGATTATCAGAAATGTATAAGCTAACACGTTACTAAATGTTTAAAAATAAAATCTTATGTAAAAAATCATTTTTAAAAACAAGCTTTTATTATTTAGATGTACTAAAATGAAAAAAAATAGTATAGTTTTTTCATTGTGGTAATGTTGAATGCTATTTAGAAGTGGACGTAGTTCACCTGGGTGCATTCTAATAAAAATAGTATAAAAAGTATCACTGAAACAAATATAATATATTAGGTGTCGTAAACTTATTGTCTTAAAAGCTTGTCATACAGCATTAAATTTGTGTGGCAGAAATTGACCTTTAAAATGAGGTGCTACATCGCTTAGGGTTGCATTTAAAATTTTTCACTTCAGCTCTCTAACGTCACCCCTCAAGGGTATTGAAAAATCTAAATTATATAAAAAAGTAGATTTATTAACCAATGAGATAGGCCTAAAATTTGGTGTCTATCTTTACTATTAGCAAAGATATTTGTCCATATTAAGACTTTTCCGAAACCCTGTATAATAGAGGATTTAAAAAAACTATAGTGCTTAAACTCTGCTGAACTACTTAACAAACTAACGAAAGGAAACACTCACAATAGCGGCGTTCGGTAATTCAATTTTTTCCATCGTTTCGATCCGAATTTTTGACAGGCACATGACTCATTGTTGTAATCAGTACTACTGACCACGTGCCTGTCAAAAATTCTGAGCAAAACGACGGAAAAAATTGAATTACCGAACGCCGCTTGTGTTGAAAACAATGAGGAATACACATAATATAATCCAAATAAACCTGAGTTTTTTTGTATTCTCTGTATAAATTAAAAATTTATGATGGCTGTTTTTATACATTTATTTTGGTTTTTATTAGGAAAACAAATTTTTCGATCAGAAATTTTCGTACAAATTTCTAAACTTCTAAAATGCGATGTTAATATGACGTCACATTACATGTTATTAAACGTGTTATTATGGCTAGTGTGCTGTAAATTCGAGTGGTAATTTATTTTCTTGATTATTTCTCGAAGATTAGAGATTCCGTTGATAAGAGACATTACGTTTGATTAAAAATACTATTCGACAATGACCACAAGGAGAATCAGATAAATTGCGGGCTAACAAACCTATTCTATTTTCTCACTGCCGACAGTTGATTCATTTACGATGATTGCTTATTTTTCTACAAATCCGGACTTTATCTACAGCTCCAAAAATTGAAGGAGTAAAAGCTTAAAGGTATTTGTTAATAATGATATGTGCTAATAAGCTCCAAATAAGTTTTTTCTTTTTATTTATTTTACGTTAAACTTTGACAGTGATAAATCATAACCTTATTTGTCTTGAAACTTTTGTTCGGATTTATTATACCATAAAAAATAAATAAATAGCAAAATGTGCTTACTTGAATTTGGCGACACAATAACATTTAATAATATTTATGTAAAACCTTTAATTAACTTTTCACTACTTTCTTCTGATTTCGGCTGCTATTGGCACATAAAAAGAGTTCGGAGCACTTGCAGTGATATTTTTGCCTATTACAATACTCATAGGGCGGTTTTTCACAAACTTTTTAGTTTATTTTCTTGTTTCTTACACTGCCTTATTCTACGGATTCATAAAAACTAAAGTAGAAGCCATCTGTCAATTTCCTACTATGTCTCGCTGGCTTAATTATATATAGGTAACATAAATTGGATATATTTAATTTATGGCAAACTAGTAAGACACTAATTATAAAAGAAGCTGTTTATACCTATTAATTATTTTTTTTTTGTGAAAAGAAGACATCAAAACTACGTGTTAAAATATCTTTTAGAGTATTTTTCTTAAATAAAAGTGAGAGTTAACCCTAAATAACTGATAAATGTGTCGAGCTATCGCGATCACCCGGACACACCATTTATCATTTTTATTATTTTTATAAAACCGTCTGACAAAAAAATAAAAGTCCAGTTCCCAGTATTTAAATATTAAAGATTTATAAATTTCGAACAGTAAGTTGTCAAGCCATCAGAGGATTTACTTCCCGCAGGCTAGAAAAATCCTCATATTATATTCTAAATCAATTTTTTTGATGGAAATTCGGTATGTATATAAGCCTCTTGCCCTGTTTTTTTTTTAGTGTCAACCCCGCAGTACTATAATAATATTATTTTATTTGTATAATGAATATATTTTTAAAACATTTTGGCTTTTAGAGGAACATTTTTTGATGAATAAATTTTGATATAACCACCAAAAGTGCCCCGAAAGCGCAGCTTGAAACAGATTTTCAAAAAGCAGTGGGGATTAAATAAATTTTTCGATGCTAACACCACAATAATTTGATTTTTTTTTGCGAAAAAAATGTAATTTTGAACAAACCGAGCTAATATGAATTAACAACATAGTAGCGCCGCGACATAGCAAACAGTCATGCTTTAGTTTAGCAAAATGTAAGTCTGCCTTAAGACAAAATACTTATCTGAGTTTAGCATTTTTAAGATAATTTCGTAAAACAAAAAATATTGTTATTTAAAAATAAAATAGTGTGAACAGCTAGCTTGATCTCTTTTCGATATCAGTTAGTTATTTATAGTATTAGCGTGTTATGTTGTAGCATTGTAGTATAATATTATACCCAGGTAAGTACCGTACAAAGTGTTATCCAACAACTGATCCGGATCCCTGCCCCTCCGTTCAGAGCCTTTTTGAGTGTCCAGTGGACTTCAGGATGCCAAAATGTCCTGCTATTAGAACGACAATCACGAATACGATCTTTTTTTTGGTTGATACTTTCGCTTTTAGCTCGTGCCCCCTACTCGGCCCAGCCGAAATTCTAAGTATGCCACTGCCCTTTGCTACATACAGGTAAATGGCAAATTTCTATGAAACGGTCTGGATGTATGGGGGAGGATTCGTGGCTAGAAGCTTATCACTTATCATATGATACTTATGCCTCCGATTATATTACTGAAAAAGATGTTGTTTGCATATTTTAACTCTGGAGTAGGTGTTTTTTGATTTTTGAGGTAAATACGTTTTATATGGAGGGTGTTAATTGATATCTGGAGGAGTTATCGCGTGTGTACTCGTAAATAAGGAAAAAAACTTATATCAATAACGGAAATATGGAAGAACCGTGTTAGAATCTGTAACACGATAAAAAGTTTGTCGAAGTCGCCTATACTGCCGTACGAAGAAAAAGTAACATAGTTTCACACTTTTTAGAAATAAGATTTTTACCTATTTTGTTTTTACTTTTGTCTTAAAACATCATTTTTTAATAAAAAATAGGCTACAAAAATTACTGCTTTTCTTTTTGACATGAAGAGCATATAATAAGCAACGTAAATTGCCAAAACATTGTAAAAATAACATATTTCATTTTTGAAATTTATGAAAATGTTTAAAAATAAAAACAACATATCGCAAAACATACGTTGTCTATGTTATGCTGCCAGTGGGCATATTGTAGTTCAGCTTATTGTAGAAATGTAAAAACAAACAAACAAACAAATTTTTTGGATATGTCAGTGCTACATGTTGACTCCTTGTTAACCAATGAAATATCACGCCGCCGTTATCGTTTGTATTTAACTCGTACCAAATTAAAAGTAAAGTTAAATCAGGGTTAAATTAAATTTAAAGTGGTCTGCATAAACCCACCTTTAGAAGACCACCATGATACTTAACAGCATCGTTTGCTTTTCCTTTGATCCGTAGCACATTTAACCACTACCAAAAACAGTGTAAAGCTTAAAAACAAAATATATAAAAAACTTAAATCGAAACGTAAGACCCAATTCATTTACTTCACTGCGAGTGGCAGCACCATCGCATGAGATCGTGAGTTACAAGAAATAGGTACCTAACACTTGAAAGTTCCCTATATTATATCGGTACAGTGGCGAAATTTGCGTCAGTTACCAAAATTTGACGGAGTTTGTAATTTTTATAATAATTGAATATATTGCTGACATATAACAAACTATAAAAAGTTATCAATTTTGCATTCCCTGTTTTCATTTTGTCTGTGAAAAGAGTTTTAAAAGATCATTGTAACCTGATTATTTCAGACTTCCTGTAATATATCAAAATTCATGCCTAATAAATTAGTTTTTCTTAATACCTGATCTAGGCTAAGCATCTAAAAATTAATTAAGTTTTATTGAAGTCTTGATTATGACATGTTTATGATCCCTATATAACTCTTGCCTTAGAAATATGTTTTACAACCGGTTCCAAATTTGGAATACAGGCTTTTAAATTTTAGATAATAATATGTTTTACGCTATATTTGTGGGCCTAATTAAAATTAAGGGTAGGATAATCAGATGATGTTTTCGAACTTTGGCTCGCGGGGCGACAGTCGACAACCTACGTGCATAAAATAAAGAAGAAATCAGCAAAAGGCACGAAATCACCTTTGCGAAATGAAGTTAACTTTGATAAAATTTAAAATGAGCACCATTTCGGCTTTCGTCACTAGTAACCTGTAAGATACATACACAAATAGTTCTAATAACAAAAAATTCTAGTTGTTAGATACTATTACAAAAATTATTTCCTTTAGCTAGTTAAATAAAAAATATAGCATAAATCACAGTAAAATTATTTAATTCTCTATAAAATATTATTTATTCTTAGTCAGCGTTCTAGAGTTATAACACAATTAACCAATTTTTTATTTTTTCACCACATGTCAAATGAAAAATCCAAATTATAACTGAAAGCTATATAGTTAGGGAGCTGGTGGCAGTAATTTTTAAATGATTTTATTATTTGGCAGATGTTGATTAAAGCAAAGAACTGAGTAAAATAAACAATATGAGCTATTTCTGCCTTTAAATAATAATTGTTGCGATATCAAATAAGAGCTTGTGAAAGGCGTAGAAAAATAAATAAATAAATAAATACATATGACGGAAACATACTAGTTGGCACAAATGGGTAGAAATTTTGATTAAAATTAATCATTCTTCTACCAACAATCCTACCACACGCAAACATTTTTTAAGTTTATATTTAAAATTTATATAACTTAATTTTTTGAGATCACGAGGTATATTATTATAGATTATGGGACCAGTATAATTAAATGATGTTTTATATTTTTCTGTTTGATGAACAGGTATTTCAATATTATTCTGATTTCTTGTATTTAAATGATGAATATTTTTTCTATATTGAATTCTGTTAAATAGAGATACAGGTTTCTTAGTTAAAATTACTTTATGCATATAACAAGTAAGGTGTAATTTGCGTCTTTCTTCCAGTCTTATTAACTTACATTGATATATATATATATATATATATATATATATATATATATATATATATATATATATATATATATATATATATATATATATATATATATATTATATATTAAAAAAGTGCTGTAAATAATATTATCGCGTTTGTCTTAATAAAATCGTGTTAATTGAAAAAAAATGCAGACGTTTTTCCCACTGCGTATAAGAATAATTGTTTTTTTTTTCAAATATTGTGACAAATGTAAAAAAAAAATTTCCGTCGTCAGACGGATGCGTTAATTATTTAAATTATTTTATAAAATTATTTAAAAAAACAACTATGAAATCATTTAATCGTGTCTGTCTTTAAGCCTAATAATTGTTTTATCTATACTACTATATAAAGTTGTAAATTGAGTGACTCATTCATTCATCAACGCCCAGCCAAAACTACTAATGCTAAAAAGTTGAAAATTTGCACAAAGCTTTATCTTCCGCCATAGACGTCCACTAAGGAAGGATTTTGCACAACTCGCCGTCTAAGGGGGTAAATGCAACCCCTAAACATTAAATTATTTTTGAATTTAAAAACTACTAAGTTTTAAGGAAAACGCCAAAACATGTCAATTTAATTTGTTTGCATAAGACACTAAGAAAGGATGTTGCAAAACTCGCCATCTAAGGGGCTAAAAGCAACCCATAAAATCTAAATTATTTTTTATTTTAAAAACTACTAAGTTCTAGGAAAATGGAGAAACAAGTCGATTTTATTTTACATGTCTACTTTTTTTCGTATTGAAATTTTAAAACTAGGGGATAAAAACACACTTCGACCACTGATTAAAGCCCAGTCCTAACTACCAAAGATAGAAATCTGAAATTTTACGTCCAGCTTTAGTTTAGGCCCCAGGCGTTAAATAAGAAAGGATATTGCAAAACTCACCCCCTAAATGGTAAAATCAACCCCTAAAAATTAATTAGTTTTTATTTTTAAAAATACTACGTTGTACGAAAAACGCCAAAATATGTCAATTTTATTTTTTACATAAAACTACTTTTTTCCTATTGGAATTTT
The DNA here is from genome assembly GCA_963971165.1 of Philopedon plagiatum. Classification (NCBI taxonomy): domain Eukaryota; kingdom Metazoa; phylum Arthropoda; class Insecta; order Coleoptera; family Curculionidae; genus Philopedon; species Philopedon plagiatum. The sequence continues at coordinate 23,083,912 of OZ020197.1, read as the reverse complement.
ATCCCTAGGGGGAAATCACACTTCTACCACTGATTTATTAAGGCCCAGCCCTAACTAGCAAAGATAGAAAGCTAAAATTTTGCATACAGCTTTAGTTTAAAAGTTTAAAAATAAAAAAGGCAGACAATTTCAAATCTCATTATTCGAAGGCAGACAGATAACGAGATATTGACTTTTTTAGCCAAATTCTTTTTTTTTTGCAAAATTTATTCATGTATTTTCTTAAATAATTTCTAGAGTTTTCTCTCCTCTCGTGACTCTTTGTATACCTGTGTATACCTCGAATACAGATCAAAAATTTGACGTCTGTAAATAAGCACTCACTAATATAACTTGTTTGAATGCTGTTAAGTTGTATTGAATAATGAATTGGTTTTTTGGTAGGTAAGCCAAAGTTAGAGAGAGAACGAAATAGACGATCCAAAAACGTTATGACCGGAACACCCAGTAAAGTAACAGAAAAAAAAGGGAAAACTAATAGATGTCCTAGAAAAATTTCAGTGCGTAATGAGCAATGAAGCGATAGAAGGTATCGGAGCAGATACTCCAAAACATCAAATGAGCAGTATAGTGCAGAGCCATCGTCGAAAGATTTTCTAAATAGTCTAGTCACTTCTTTGAACAACGATGTACGAGGACTCCGCTATAGCAATCGAGATGGTTTTATTTGTGAGCGCTTATACGAGGTCCAGTCAAGATATTTATGAGTATTTAAAATAGGTTTAATGAAAAAAATTTAACAACATTAAATGTGATGTATTACTGAACATAAAGTACAACAATTTAGTGTATTAAGTACTGTAGACACAATTATAACTATCTGTAGAGTAATCGTGTTAACTAAAATCTACCAGTAAGTAATTATTAGTTGAAAAAATGAAAGGAACATAACGTAATTTTTTTAAGAATAACATGGTAATACAAAAAGAAAATTTTGTGTGTGTGGAATGATACCTTAGAAAATAGAAAAGGTGAATATTTTTTTTTGAGAATTGTAGCATTAATCAAAAACCTGATATATGTCTGCCTACTTTTTTATGTTATTGTAGAAACTCTATTAAAGTCAAAAATATCAATAAAAAAGACGATAAAATGATTTAGTAAAGTTTTTTTCGTGCATGTTTGTAATTATTGATATAAAAAATGCAACAATGTGGACAAAAGCCAGCGCCGTCTAAGCTCAGCTCTATCTTTTTCTAACCCACATAGTTGTAAACTACATTACGTATTACTATGAACGCGACGATGAAATCATATACCGAAATTGGCACCAGCGCCCTAACTAATAGGTTCAAAGAGCCAAATATGTTTTTTAAACTTATGCTCCCAATCAATAGCAAAAAACACAATTTAAAATTGCACATTCTGTATGAAAGCGCACCTAATTTCATAAATAATTCACACAATATGTAAAATATAACTAGTGCGTAAGTGCTTCGACTAAAACAAAACGAAAAAAAAGTTTCCACCCTGTATCTGGATGATCAGAAGCTATTTAATTTTCATCTTGAAAGATAAAATTTTTCTACTAATACTTCTCAAAGTAAGACGGGAAGAAAAGTAGAATATATAAAACACCTAAAATTCGAGTAATCTATTAGTAAAATTAATGTGACGCTTTGCTAATTTCCGAAAAACTTACTAATTGCAATACTTATCATTTTAAATTTATTTTAATAATTTAAATTTACCTTTAAAATTATTTACCTTAACTTTTAGCAATTAACATAAAGTAGCACTTAAATTATCTTAATGACTGCTTTTATACTTTTTTAATGAAAATGTTTTTCTTTTGTTATATTTACTATCGTTATTTTTAAACTAATACATTATTATGTAGAAGATAACATATTTAGGCAAAACCACTGATATTTCGTTCGTAGTATTTGTAGTGAGCAACACCTTAAATTATCTGGCGAGAAATTTACGATACAACTCTTACAGCTTAATTTTAGTTTGCTTGTTTTTCAGAATTATTATGCTTTCACTGCCGCATTTAAAAAATCCTATCTTTCTGTTGCCTTCTGTAACGTCTTAAAATTTATATTATTTAGCACCCTCTTATGAAAGAGGTTTTCAAAATCTCTAAAAATTCTTGAATAAAGCGAATTTTTGTATAAAGTACTTACGGGCTCAGTTGCTAAAATACAGGGTGATTATAAAAGAATATTTAGAATATTCAATTAACCTAATAATTTGCTGAAGATTTAAGAACAGTTTTGTGACATCTTGCTAAAGAACTTATTTGTTAAACTATCGACAGCCCTTTTTGGATTACAGATATTTAATAATAATAACACAGCTCCACAAAAAAAATCGAACTTTCGTTTGCAGGGACCTGACCCACCTTTTTATATGTAATCGAGCACGCTGAATCCGAATCCGGGGTCAAAATGACCCCATCACGTCAGGTTTTTTTCTAACCTCAAAAAAAGGCTAAAACTCATGACAATCTATACAAACCGAAATAAAACCCCATAACTATATATCCCATTGACCCCACAACGCTATAAGCTTCAAATCCCATAACCTCGAACCCTACAACCATAACCCCTTAAATACCATAGACCCTACTAAATCCCATAATCCCATAATCGTGAAAATTAATATGTTTGGAACAGCTATTGCACCTGCAATGGCTGTTAAATTGATACCCCTGCAATTTGCAGGGGTATCAATTTAATTAATTCAATTTAATAAATTTAATTAATACCGCCCACCGTGGAGGTGCCCTGGATTGCAAACGCACGAAAAAACTGTTTTTTCAACACCCTGCATGGAAATGGCGTATTTTCTCGCGCTTCGCGCTAGAAAACGCCTTTCCATGCATGCGTAATGAAAAAAATTGTCCTCAACTCGGGAGAAAACACAAATTTCCACTCGTGTGGCATCATCCCGAGCCGAAGGCGAGGGATGATCGAACGCCACACTCGTGTAAATTGTTTTTTCTCCCTCGTTAAGAAATATTCTATTTTTTTAACTGATAGAGAAGACCCTTCCGATTCGTCACCTATACAGTCATGAGATTATAGGATTTTTGGGTTTTTGAGGTTATGGGGATTAGGATAAACGTTACGTGGTTGAGAGGTTCAGGGCTATTAATTAAATTGATACCCCTGCAATAGCTGTTCAAAACATATTAATTTTCACGATTATGGGATTATGAGATTTAGAGTTATGGTATTTAAGGGGTTATGGTTGTAGGGTTCGAGGTTTTGGGATTTGAAGCTTATAGCGTTGTGGGGTCAATGGGATATATAATTATGGGGTTTTATTTCGGTTTGTATAGATTGTCATGAGTTTTAGCTTTTTTTGAGGTTAGAAAAAAAACCTGACGTGATGGGGTCATTTTAACCCCGGATTCGGATTCAGCGGGCTCGATTACACATAGAAAGGTGGGTCAGGTCCCTGCAAACGAAAGTTCGATTTTTTTGTGGAGCTGTGTAATACATTATTAGACATTCAGAAATGTCTTTTTAATTTTTAAGGATATTTTATACTAATTTACACAGTATTAAAAATAAAACAAAATCTTAAGTAATTTTTTATTAAAACCAAACTTTTATTATTTTAGTACTAAAAAAAAATAAGTATAGTTTTTTTCATTGTGGCAATGCTGAATGCTATTAATAAGTGGACGTAGTTCGCGTGGTTAGGTCCAATAAAAGGAGAATCACTGGAACAGATATGATATATTATGTTAAACTTATTGTCTTAAAAGCTTCGTACAGGCATTAATTTTGTTTGGTAGAAATTGAAAGTACCTAAGTATGTATTTTTTATTTTCTATTCATGCGACAAGCTTTTAAGGCATTAAATTTAACATAATATATTTTATCTGTTTCAGTGATTCTATTTTTATTAGGATCTACACACGCGAACCACGTCTACCTATAAATAGAAGCCAGCATTACCACAATGAAAAAACTATACTTATTTTTTTCGTTTTAGTACATCTAAATAATAAAAGATTGTTTTAAAAAGTATTTTTTACATAAGACTTTATCTTTAAATTTCTTGTTACGTCTTAACCTATGCATTTCTGATAATGCATCATTATTACAAGGCATCTTACCTCTTACCGTATTCTACTCGTCAAACCCTCTCATTCGATACTCATATTAAGGTGATTGTAAAGAAAAAGTAATCCGCTATCTGGTGGCGGCCATATTGGGTTTAAAATAACGTCATACAGCTTATCGTATTCCACTCGTCAAACCCTTTCATTTGATACCAATGTTAAGGGGATTGTGAAGAAGAAAGTAATCCGCCACTTTATGGCGTCTGCCATATAGGGTTTAGAATGACGTCAGACTGCTTATCGTATTCCACTCGTCAAACCCTTTCATTTGATACCAATGTTAAGGGGATTCTGAAGAAGAAAGTAATCCGCCACTTTATGGCGTCTGCCATATAGGGTTTAGAATGACGTCAGACTGCTTATCGAATTCCACTCGTCAAACCCTTTCATTTGGTATAAATATCAAGGGGGTTGTGAAGAAAAAGAAATCCGCCATCCTGATAACACTTTGCTACAGTGTGGGAAACTTTCTCAAATTTGCACTTGTTTTGCTCATTACTGAGAATTTTCTTTTATGGACATAGGATTGTTTACCTTTCTGCTACTGATGAAATGGCTAAAACAGGATTAACTATTTCCTTAAAAGCTACCTGTAGCAACCAGTTCGTGCTCTATATTTCAGTGCTTTGGGAGCATCCTTACAAATAAATATGCTTTGAATCAACTTTTGCTTATGAAACAAATAAGTAAGAATTTAAGTAACGCCGGAAAAACAATTTGACCCCAAGACAGTTTTTTGGGGTTTAAGTTGAAAAATTGATCCATAACCTGATACCTTTGGTCACGTCAATTTACAGACTTAAGGGATAAAATGTACATCTATACGAAGTTTCGGAAGCCTTTATGGAATAACAAGATACATTAGGACAGAAAGTACCTAATCATCTCGTAATAAAAAAAGAAAATATGATATTATTTCCTGTGTGTAAAAAGCTCAAAGCTCTTTCTGACTCACCTAGTGCATACATTTGGCAGCCAATATATGGTATCCCATAAATCGGGGAGAAATTTGAAATGTCAAAAAATATTCAGAGGGTATTTCTTTTTGTTTGAATCCCCAGTTCCCTTTTAGTTGTTATTATTATTTATTGGCATGGAGTTTGATTGGTTCATACGTTTGCCATCAAAATTGGAGAATTCTTAAGAGAATATCATTAAATAGTCATTAAGCTAGCTCAATATGTGGAAAAAGCAGAAGTATTTGAAATTTCTTATGTTTGGGAAAATGTTAATAAAATTTAACCCGATACATGCTAGAAGGGATATTGTTCTCCTTCTTCGACAGCGACAGAAAAATCTTGAGAGGAGTGTAATTGGCACTTCTGGAAATGTCACTAAAAGTTGTAGGAAAAGGTTATTTGAATACTCTCATTTAAGTGACAGTAGTGATGAGACAGCCATTAAACCAATTAGTCTAAACAGTACTGAATTCAGTACAGCGTTGTCTTGGATTTAACTCCAGAATTCTCGGATGATCCATTAAAGATGTAGTTTAAAGACTGCTACGGGATTTTGTGAGCTTATCATTTAACTAAATGTCTTAAAATACTTAGGTACATGTTTTTAATTTATATAACTGTTATTTACAATATAAACATTAAACTAAATGAACCAATATTATTTATAGTGGTTAATGTCTTTTATGCTAGAAGTATTTGGTGGAGCACGTAAGCATTTCGAGAACAAATAAAAATTGAAGAACATGTATTTGAGGTATATGTATTTTACAGTTGTAATAAATTATGTAGAAGTTTTCATTTATTCTCGTTCGTGGTCATTTGTGCTCGAGAAACCTTCTCCAAAAATACACGGTCGAGCATTTTACATCACTACACTAACAACTTTTTCTAAGATTTGGTATGCTCGGTTTTCGTTTAGCAGTCAGTACTATCTTTTAAATATTTTGAGAAATCAACTATAAAATGATTATATTTTATGTTGCATATTTTTTGGACGCACTGCACACATAATAATATACATGTACATACAAATGTCGCGGAAGGGTATGTTATACCTCTTCAGGTAGGCACAAAGATAACCTTGACCATGCAACCACCATCGTTAATCAGATTAATATGGCAAATTATAATCATAGGTATCTGAAAAATTCCCAGTTGATGTTGTGTAAAGGAATTGGTTTTTTAAGTGAAAAAACAATAGTAGTACCAGTTGCTGTAGGTAATTAAAAAAAATTAAATATAAATTATTTACACAAAATAATATGTTTTTTTGTACACGCAATTTTACTGAAACAATTACTATTATCTAAATGAATGTATAATATGTATTTTCTTGAAAATATATATATAATCTATTGTATTTTGCATTTTATCGGTTAACGTACTGTACATATAAAATAACTGTAAACACAAAAATAGCATTATTCTTTTGATATTACAACGCGTGGGAGCTGTTCCAGGTTTATAAAAAAATGACATTTATTTGGTTTTTGATCTTAAGTTTAAAGTTGAGCTTAATTGTGGGACAGGTGAGTACATTTAGGATTTTTAGAAAAATTCTTTTCCGATTAAATTTTAATAGGTACCAAAAAATGTGAAGCCAATTACTTTATATTAGTACCCTGGAAGTTTAAGGATGTCATTTATTACACACACAAAATATTGAGTTAACGTACAAGAAATACTACTAATTTTATCCTATGTAAGGTTGCCATACTAAACTTTAGAAAACCAGAAGTGATGATTAAAGGACCCGAAACATTGCGTTCACAACCTCGGACGCCCTAAAAATATTCAAGTAGAGACTTACAGTAAGATGGGTTATTACAGGTTAATTGAAAATTTCTTTTTATAATGGGCAATTTTTTTATTTCATGACACAAGAGTATTACATTCAAAAAGCTTATCCTCAAAAAAATAGATTTTTCTGATCAAATTCACCCTCAAAATAGCTGTTAAATATTGCTCATTATAAAAAGGGGAGATTACCTCTGATCACGTAGTCCCACGATGGGCGGTCCAAATTTAGGACATAAACGTTGGCACCTCCGCAAAAATTTTTCGGGTTGGTCATCGAGGTTATGTTATCAAAATAAATTATAAAAAAAGGAATATTAGAAATTTATACTGAACTACACAGAAATATTAAGACAACTGAGGAAACAGTCAACGCACAATATTTTATTGGACCGGCGCCGGTTTCCAAATGTTGATGCATGGATACCGGCGCCGGCATCCGCGCGAGTACAAAATTTCTGGGATGCGCTGCCGTAGTCCAGATACGGCCAAAACGGAATTTTCTAACCTAAAGTAATAATAGGTACGACTTTTAAATGATATGTAAATATTATGTTGTTTTAATTTTACGTAAAAACTATAAAACATGAAAACATGTGATACATTTTTTTCATATGAAAATTTTAATTTTGTTTTGGTGGACTACTAGAAAGCCACACACAATGAGTTTTGGTAATGAAATACTATTATCCGCGGTTAGCCTATGTTAAAGGTGGAAGACCATTCAAGAAAAAAAATGAAAAGTCAACAAGGAAGTGTTCCATGTATAAGCAAGGCTACCTGGCTGTTATTTTCTTAAAAATAACTGAGTGTAAACAATTTCTATTCATCCTGAAGCTTGAACAGAATCATAGTCATACTTCATCCAAAGCTTATTTCAATTATCTAGCAAAACAGATAGTAAAATAACCTTAAAGGACCTCACTAATCTCGGAAACCATAGCAATACTTAAAGGAGTAATCTGTTAAAAATATCTTCGGGAGTTTCTTCTCCTAAGCACTTTCTGCTAAATTGTTCCCGGGCTCTTTTAATGTATTTATGAACAGCTTCTTGAACCTCTTCTGAAAGCTGTTCAATTGAAAGTATTGCTGACTCAACTACCTCAGGGCCGCGAATGCAAATTTTATGAAGCATAACGGGCATGCTGAACCAAGAATATTTTTCTGCAAATAGCCTTGCTGTTGTTAGACAGTACTCCCTAAACTTAGCCCCATCAACTTCAAATCCACTAGATATGGTCTGTAAAACTACCCTAATTGTTAAGAAAAACCATAAAATGTGTGGTAAAAAAATTAATTAAAAAATTATAACTACGCCACTGTATCAAAAATTTCATATTTAGTGTATATTATGGATGTCCTATATCCCCCATTTTTTTTTCCGGAAGTTATTACTAAAAGACATTTTTGACGACCATTTTTAATACCCTGTATAATAGAAACGCAGCAATATTGTAGCTTTTAACTAAATATTTTAATATTTAGCCATAACAAGGTGAACTACCTTCTACGAGATTGAAACTTTTTTTCTATAACATCCTCTATGAAATCCGTTTAATATCACTTTTTAATTTTGGAGGACTCACCGAATCTAAACGCCAAATAATAAATTCTTACTTTTCTTCAAATGGCGGAAATATGCGGCAGATGTTTTTGTATTAGCAAATAGCCACGAGAGTATACATATATGAAAAGGGGGACAGTCAACTAAAAACCCTACTTTCTGTAAGACTACTAGAAATTTTGCGATACGATGACATTTTTTGTTATTGTGAAGTTTTATTTAATGAGAATATAACACTGAAATTTTACTAAATTAGAGCTAAATAATGTATTTACTACTATCCATGGTGAAGAAGTTTATATTAAAGAAGTATCTCACGGCACATAACACACTACAAATTAATCTTATCACAAACACGAACCTTGGACCAACTAACAAGATAGAGTAAACATTTTCTGCTTTCATGAGTGGCGGTTTATGATAGGTAGGAATGTTACCTGCATAATTAGGGGTTATAAATGTTATAATGGGCAAAAACCAGAAAACGGGGTTATGACCAGAAATTTCCAAATCTGTGCGATGTAATTTTGTATGTGTATGTGTTTTAATTACCCCAATGTGCAATAACATTCACATATTTATAATAAACGCGAAATGACTCAACAAGCCCATCATAAATTCTTGAAAACCAAAAATAGATTTTTAAATAAATCATGTAAAGCAAACTAAAAATATTTCTTCTTCCACAAACCTAAACATATACAGAAATTTTTGTATGCACAAACGGCAAAATTATCCTGTAAATAATGTATTGTATTATTTATCGTAAAATTCTGTAAAAACAGAAAATTTCGCTTTTTTGCCCGGATTGCGTTTCTCCCCGAGTGCCCATCAAATGATGGCGTTATTGTCCATTATTTGAACCTGAAAAAAATAATTTTAAGTTATAAATTAATTAAAGTATGAATATACCTTAAAGTTGTTATTCCGAATCGTAACCTAGACATAATACAGAAGCGTTTTCCATGTTATTGTAATTGTTAATGTAAACATTTTTTATATATTTTCATTAAAGATTAAAATCAAAAGCACCTTGCTTGTCCAGAATCAAATTGAATCTATAGGTAGAGCGGCTAAGCTGCTAAGCCACTAACAAAGTTTCAGAATGTTAAATCTAACTACATAATATATTAACACAATAAAACAATGCAAAAAAATTTTTTGTGTGTTAAATAGAGGAGTGCTGAACTAAAATTACATTTTCTGTAGTTAGGGAAACTCTCTTGGCATTATAAATTTTTCTTCGTAGTTAGGGACACCCTCTTGATGTCACCTTACAGCTTCTGAAAAAGGACAATTTTAGTCGTTCCGTAGAAATCACCACTTTAAAATATTGTTCATAGTATTTCCACATACTCCGCCTTTTAAGGGGCCCACCGGCGACCATTATTGTCCTTGCTAATTGTCTGCGTGTTTCGGTCACATTAGAATAAGTTGTCCTTTTTGTCGATCCGACGCCGACGCGCAAAATGAGCGACTTTAAAGTGGGGTCTTGTAAAAAGAGAATATTTTTCTTCCTAACCGTTAAAGAATATAGTTTCTATTAATATCAACTTTTATTTATTCTAAGGGTTAATATGCAAAGACTATTATCAAGTAATATATCCCAAAAAACGTACTCATTGTTAGGATTTTATTAATAATACTACTAAATGTACTAAAACTTATTACATGCATTTAGGCCGTTTATAAATATTATTTTAACAATTAGAATTATTTTTTATTGCTATATATTGTTCTTTGTACAGTAACATTTATAATCAACAAAAGCTTATTTCGAAAGAAAGTGTATCTCTTTTCACAAGATCAGAGCCCACACACCCACGACCAATGTTAGTCACGAGCTACTCAGGATAAGTTTTGTACTTGCAAAACTTCTCAATTCTAATTGTATATAGATAATTTAATTTTAATTTAAAAGTTGTTTTTTTACAACAAATATAGGAAGAAGGGCCAATAGTGACCATTTCAGATGGAGCAGTCAGAGGAACTGTCCGCCAGACCGTAGGAGAAAATAATACCTACTATGCATTTAGAGGAATTCCATATGCAAAGAAACCTGTTGGAGATTTAAGATTTGCTGTTAAGTATATACGTTTAGGTTTACTTAAAAGGTTTGAGATTTAGTACTGGTTTCAGCAAAGATCTATTGATTAGGGAGGTTTTGTCATTGTCATTATTAATAGGTCGTCATTAAGAACTTATAAAGTATACCAATATTTCAGCTATTAGCTTGATTTCTAAATGATTTTTTATCTTAAAACGTATTGCTAAACCAAATTTACATAGTTCGATTATTGTGGAAAGTACGAACTAAAATTTCCTCTTTTTATATAAGTTTGCAAAAACAACTCAGAAACAAATTCATAGTATAAAACTTGGTCGTCTTTTTCTTACACTCGTCGGTTTAAAACTTTTGGTTGTCAAATTAGACCGATCTAACGTTAGCGGTCGAAAATGTTTAAGAAAATAAGGTTGAGGTCCAACCAAATAATGTATTTTTTTTGATAAGTAAGAGCAGTGTTTAGCGTCCGTTACTAATGCTATAGTTTATCCATTTTATATTTTTACAGTTTTTGCTATTCTGAAAAACAAGCAACATAAAAACTTTATTGCCTTGCCTTGTTAGCACACAATGGCATAACATGATTTGCAGATCATATCCGGTTATTTTACTTTTCTAACTGAGCCGCATGCGTAGTGTAGGAAGTTTAAATAGCAAAAATGTGGACTCCGACACTGGTTCTTTCTCCTTAAGGAACTTTATGAGGTGATGATTGCAAGCGGGCACTTTGAAATGATTTTTCCACCTAGTCAAAAATTTAAATTCAGAAACTATATCAGTAAAATAAAATTGTAACCATTCTGCATTGCCATTTAGTAGTTTTTATCTCTAAGCTAGATGTAGTCAGTGACGCAACCAGAATATTGGCACGGAATGGTGGCTGAATCCTGTTCACAAAACTGGTGATGAGGGGTGAACGTGGACGCAAATACTTATAGGTAGTTGGTAGACCTAAATCCAGAAAGCTCGGGAAGAGGGGGAGCTTGACCCTGGTTAATTCAAATTGGGGATGGGGACCGGGTGAATGCGGACGCGAATTATGTCTGCCTACCGAAAGCGATGACGTGCCGAACGAAGCGGTGTAGAGCGGGGCTATCTTGCAAATGAATTTTTTAACAAACCGTGCACTGATCTCGGATGCCAACCGCTCGAGACCAATACCCGACTCGTCATAAAAAAAACATAAGCGAGATAGTGTCGCTCTACACCGCTTTGCACAGCGCAGCAAAGCACCGCTTTCTGTGGACGGCGGGCTTTATAGGTAGTTAGTAGACCTAAACGCGGGAGTTCTCTTCTCCCCTTCGCTGGTTGTGCTGTTGCTCCGTTTGTTGACGCTTTGAAGATTATTTGGAAATGCAGTAATTTTATTTTGTACACACTGCGAAAATTGCTTCAAAAATAATTTTTTAAAATAATTATTCAAATTTTTTCCAGGCCCCAGTAAAAAACGATCCATGGACAGGAATTCTGGATGCTACACAGGACAAAGATTCGTGTACACAAACAGTTTCTTCTGTTATAGGAGGTTCAGATAGTGGTATTGCGGGATCGGAGGACTGCCTATACATTACTGTGTCCACTACGGATGTAGGTGCAAATACAGATTTTAGACCATAAGATGAGTTTCCAAAAAATATATAACTTAAAAAAATAAACCCAACCCAACCTGAGTAATAAAAGTTAATTCTTTACGTGCTAAGACAGTAATAGACTAAATAATACATAGGCGAACACTGGCGTGTAATAAAAGTGAACCAAAATGCGGGTCTCCCTCGAGATATTTTGGGGGTTTACTGGTTTAAGGCTTCGGAATTTGTTTGTCCACAATATATATATATATATATATATATATATATATATATATATATATATATATATATATATACATATATATATATATATATATATATATATATATATATATATATATATATATATATATATATATATATATATATATATATATATAGGGTGTTATGAAATTCACTGCATATACTGAAACTGATAAATCCTGATATGAATTCAAATTGAAGAAAATAGGCACGGGCATAGGGAGAGTAGTCGCGACTGACTAGTTGAGAAAAAGTATTCAAAACTGGAGTAGTGGGGATGCAGTCTTTATTGAAGGTGGCCTTAACTAAGGAATAAAACCCTTTTTTGACTTGTCGAGCTTTCGAGAATTTATTTTTCTCTTCTTCCGGACTTCTACAATACAAAAATTAATTTAAGTTAGTAAAATCTAACCTAACAATCATTATAATAAAAGAACTCACCAAAGTGGGCAGTTGAACTAAAAACAGGAATCTCCGAAAATGCAAGATCCGTCTCAATCTTCTAATACACAGCTAGTATATATATATATATATATATATATATATATATATATATATATATATATATATATATATATATATATATATATATATATATATATATATTAACTATATAGATATATAATGTTGAACAAACAAATTCCTAAACCATAAACCAATAAACCCACCCAAATGTTTCAAGGGAGACCCGCTTTCGGTCCCATTTCGGTTTATTCCAGAATTTGTCTATTTTCTTTATAGTCTCTGGTAATACACAATGAAGTTAAACTATGATTTACCATAGATCACTAAGTCCATTTTATATTCAGAGGTTGAAAATATTTATTCTCTACTGAAACGGATCAACCTGTCTATGCCATAAATCCAACGATTCCAAAAAGAGAACGCAAAAATGAGAAAAGTAACCTCTTCTTTTTTGTTTTTTTTTTTCGGCGAATTAATTTAAGAAAAGTCGAAACTTTTTAAAGAAACTTTTATGTCACGTGAATTTAAATTAAATAATCACATGTAAACTCTCGATGAAATCTGCAAAAAGCCAGTGCTGTCTATATAAAATTTCTACCAAGCTAATTTTCATAAATTGCCATCAAGGGGAAGAAGAACACTACTGTGTAGTTTGTAGGTTTTTCATTTTGCAAAAAAACACACGAGTTGCGCAGGCAGGAAAGAAATCCATTTATATATCTATTTACTTTTATTATTATTAGGCGATTTTTATTTGGACCAAGTTAGATCAGATCAGTTCCAGCCACTCGACACAATATAAAACACTTCTGGACATATTTAACGCAACATAGCAAAATTTTCCATAATAACTGGAAAACAAATAATTGTATATCTTGTGAATATGGTTTAATAATGCACCTAATAAAATCATTTAAAAAGTAAAATGTTAAAAAAGGTGATGCTAAAATGTAATTTTATTTTCAAATTGATGATACCGTTAACGCATTCTACAGAGTGTTTTGAATTTCCAGCACAAAGTGTTAAATTTTTAAACTAATTTGGCTAAAACAAAATTTTGTTAGGATTTTCTATCATTCCCAACAAAAAAAAATGTATAATTTCCTCAAAACACTAACAGCATTTAACTAAAATTAAGTTTTAGCATAATACTAGGTATTTAAAAAATCTACTATTTCTGCTGAAAATAATGCTAACGACTTGGAACTAAATAAAAACATTAGAATTATCTTTCTGTAACATCATACTTTTTAAATGATTTTATTAATTGCATTATTAGACGAGATACACAAACTATATAATATCTTGTTTACAATTTAGTATGGAAAAGTTGGTCGTGTTGCTTTAAAAATATCCACAAGTGTATATTAACGTCAACTGCAGGCAAAATTTAACATATTTATATGTAATTGTTTCTTATTATAGTTATAGTCAGAATTAGTAGATGCTTGCATTAAATTTTTTTTTAATCTTTGAATTCTTAAATTGTGATTTCGACGCTCAAATTTATATAATATTTCAAGCTCTATTATAGCCATCGACCGGTGAGATATTTAACCATTGATCTTCTCCGTGAATTATTATTCCCCTACATGACTTAGAGGCTGATGACTAAACTTATCGGGAGAACATAGTCAGTACATGGCTTTCTCCAGGCTTATAGTCCTTTATTCGTTTTAAATAATCAAGTTTTACATAACCCTTTGTTGTAGCTAAATGGTAGCTTGCCAGTTATGGTTTGGATATATGGGGGTGGATTTATATATGGCAGCTCCTCGTATGAGGTTTATGCTCCTGATTATCTGATTGAGAAAGATGTTGTTTACGTATCGTTCAATTATAGGTTGGGTGTTTTTGGATTTCTAAGGTAAAACTATTTCTTTGTTTAGTACAAAGGGAAAAAGTGTATACACTTTTGTGAATATAGAAAAAGGCCCTTAAAATGTCGTCGGAAAATTTCCGGAAAATTAGTGTTTGACCTACTTCTTAGTTTAAATTATTTTTTATTAATTTAATACTCCCGCTTAGGTTTGTAACTAACTACTAATTTAACATCATTTTTTGTTTAGCACTGATGATTCCGCCGCCTATGGCAACTGGGGGCTAAAAGATCAGGTTCTGGCACTTAAGTGGGTAAAAGACAACATTGGCAATTTTGGAGGCGATCCGCATAACGTCACCATTTTTGGGCAAAGTGCTGGATCAGCTATTGTTTCCTATTTGGTCCAGAGCAATTTAGCCGCAGGTACATATAGTTCAGCATTTGTTAGACTATTGTTTTCGTCATGACTTGGGAAACGTAAATAGTAATGTTATAGAACCAGTCAGGTAACATGGAGTTGGGATGAAAAAATTAGTTTTTCGTCACTTTTTGGTACCTACCTATTAAATGATACTTTCAAATTCGATTTGAAGATAACGCAATTATCTACAAATCAAATCAAAATTGCCTCTCTATCTACATCTGTTCAAAAGATAGAAGGTTGAAAAATTCGAACAAAAAAATTATGGAATCAGAATGTTGTGATATATCTCAATAATTATTATGTTAAACTGTTTACCATTTTCAAACAGTTGACTCATTTTCAAGCAAAATGAAAAAAAAATCATCTTTTATCAGGAATAAAACCAAAGATAGGATCGTCGTAAACTGTGTGTCCGCGCCGACGCAACGGTGTTGACAGTGCCAACCGCGTAGAGCGCTGACGAAATGCATTTAATAACTGTATTATTAATTTTTCGAGTTTTAGTTACTAAGTGAAAATATAAAATAGATTCCTTTTAATTTAATTTTCTTTAAATGAATTATTTTAATGTATCATTCTATATAAAAGAAGAAAATACATGGAAAATAATTCATTTAAAAGAAATTCAATTAAAAGGAATCAGTTTTGTATTTACAAACACTAAGTAAATAAATCTCGAAAACAACTCATATACAGCTATTAAATGCATTTTGTCGGCGCTCTACGAGGCTGGCACTGTCAACACCATTGCGTCGCGTCGGCGCGGTCATACAGTTTCCAACGATCCAATCTTTCATTTTATTCCAGACTAGATTGCGCCCGCGACTTCGTCCGCGGTATAACAATTTCACTCCATTACAAACTTTGAACCCCCATTTTACCCCCTTAGGGGTTGACTTATTAAAATCTGCAAAACACGTGTTTAATTATTTATTTTTTGGAGTACTTCTATGAAGTTTTAAGTTAAGAGGACCGTCTAATATTTTTCTCCATACAAACTTTCAACCCCCTTATGACCCCCGTAGGGGTTGAATTTTGAAAAATCCCTTCCTAGTGAGTCTTTATATTATGAAGTAAAACTACTGACCAAAGTTCATATTTGTAGCTTCAGGGGTTTCGGCTCGCCCGAGACTTCGTCCGCGATATAACAATTTTACTCCATTACAAACTTTGAACAAACGCCGTTGTAAAAATTGTTATATTTCTTGGTCTGTTCTGTTTGGCTTGTATTGTGTTTGTATTAATATTGTACATGTAATGTAATTTAATTAACAACTTTTTAAATACCTATAGATTTTTACAAATTTGATTGATACACTTATAAATCTAAATTGTTAGACCAATCTTATTTTAAGTTTTAGTAGACGGCTAGTTACCCGTAATTATGGTTATATTTTGTATTTTTGACGACCTATATACTTTGTGTTTAATAATATATTATTATTATAAACATGTACGTTGAGATTCACTAAAAAGGTTTAATATTTATTACTGGTTTAGACTAAGATCTTCTAGTTGATCAGTAACATTCGGCTTCAAGGAGAATCGCTTTTAATTACTTTTTTTCTCTGACTTTGTTTTGCGTTTTAGGATTGTTCAAAGGTGCCATAATGGAAAGCGGAACAAGTCTTTCCTTATGGGCCTTAAGTCTAAATGCGAGGCGAAAAGCATTTACTGTTGGAGCTCGTTTAGGAATAATAACACTTAGTTCTCAAACATTAGTTAACAACTTAAGAAAAGTGGATTATAAGGCGTTAAAAGCGGCTGAGAATAACGTTACAGTAGCGGTAAGTTTTGTAGCACACACAAAAAGACAATCTTAAATTAGGCTCAAAAATTTGCACTAGGTTTTGAGTAATAGGTTTGTTTCTGCATCAGTTTGAAACTATTCAAAGCCAATCATCTTCAAGGAAAACAGTTTTCCGATCGAAACCGGGCAATCTCCTTGGCTTTAACTGATTTGAAACTGCTGCAGAAACAAACCAATTCTAAAGTTCATGTAATTCAAACTTCACTGGTAGACTTCCTTTAACTTTGTCACAAGATACAAAATAAATTCAAATAAGTTTCTAGTGGTAAAAAGACCGTCTTATATTGTAAAACTTCGTCACGACCAGCGAATTAGCACAGAAGATGCCAAATGAGATTTTGGCGAAACGTCTGCAAGTTTCAACTAGAAACGAATCAAACGAACGGATTAGCCACGATATATATATATATATATATATATATATATATATATATATATATATATATATATATATATATATATATATATATATATATATATATATATATATATGTAGTAAAAAGGAGAGAGTAGTTGATAGAAAGTATGATTGTAATGGTGGTGGTACACATTTAGTTCCATAGAGGCGTGGAGCTTGTCGGTTGTTGCAAGTAGTTAAACATGCAAAAAGAGAAACTCTTAGATTAAAGAAAATTACGTTTATGTCGCTTATTAAATTAAATTAATTAAATGTTGAAGAAAAGCTGTTTACATGCACATGTTTATCCGCAATACTATTTATACAAGTTATGAGAAGATTCTGAATTCAAATCATTTAAGTAAAGTTGTACGCAAAGTATAGTAAATGTTTACTCTATGTTAACAACAACGTCATTCAAGAGATTGGAATCATCCAGTTATGTTATGTTATATAGGAGACACTTTCTTATTAAGTAACGTCATAGGGCTACTTTTTTGAAAAGTTCTGCTCAATACAATCGTATGAAGCTTTGTAATGTACTGAATGCATGTATTCGCATTATGTGGTGAAAATCTTGCTAGTGAAGCCAATTCTATTTAATGTTGTTTTAATCCATAGAACTTCTATCTACTGGTGTGTTTTAATTTAATG
This sequence comes from Philopedon plagiatum, assembly GCA_963971165.1. Lineage (NCBI taxonomy): Eukaryota > Metazoa > Arthropoda > Insecta > Coleoptera > Curculionidae > Philopedon > Philopedon plagiatum. Next base: position 23,066,042 of record OZ020197.1, on the reverse strand, counting down.
TTTTGTACTTTTTCTTATTTGTCTGACACAGGCTCTTATATTAATAAAGATTGCATATATTTTTAGTCCTTTTTACACATTGTAAACATTGTTTGCCTATTTGTCTGGTAATGTATATATATATATATATATATATATATATATATATATATATATATATATATATATATATATACAGTGTAAGTTTTTTAAAACCTGACATAGGCTAACTTTTTTATTTGAAGTGATAGACTAGTACTTCCAAAAGCAAAGTTGTATGAATTAACCTAACTAAGAAAAATCAACAAAACATTTTTCTCCAGCGTTGCCAGATTTCACAGTAGCTACTTAAACAATATTTTTTTAAATGACAACACCGCATTTTTTTATCATTATTTAAGAGATCTCAAAGTTATGAATAAAAATGTGTAGTAACATTTTTTTATTCGAGTACCCGTTTTTCAGCAATCGGTTGAAAAAAATTAAAATAATCCGCAGTCTATTGGTATCAAAACGTTTATTTGAGGGCCAACCCAGCACAAATTCTTCAATACATGCTCCAATTGATGCCCTTCTTGTAGTCTGCATAAGAAAAGCCGTTTTACAATATTACTGTTAATATTTTCCAATTCAGGTATCGGGTGTAATGCTATTATTTGAATTTTTTTGGACCGATTGCTCAAAAATGGCTACTCGAATAAAAAAATGTTACTGCAAATTTTTTATTCATAATTTTGAGATCTCTTGAATAATGATAAAAAATGCGGTGTTGTCATTTAAAAAAATATTGTTTAAGTAGCTACTGTGAAATCTGGCAACGCTGGAGAAAAATGTTTTGTTGATTTTTCTTAGTTAGGTTAATTCATACAACTTTTCTTTTGGAAGTACTAGTCTATCTTTTCAAATAAAAAAGTTAGCCTATGTCCGGTTTTAAAAAACTTATACTATATATATATATATATATATATATATATATATATATATATATATATATATATATATATATATATATATATATATATATATATATATATATTATAGATTTTTACAAATTTGATTTTATACACTTATAAATCTAAATTACATTCAGATTCAGTAAAAAGGTTCAAGATTAAATACTGGTTTATACCTACTAAGACCTTCTATTTAATTAGTTAGGTTTTGACAGCTTTTTTCCTGTCATTGTTTGTTAGTTATTTTAGTATTTCTGCGATTTGCTTGACTTTTAAATGATTTTTATCTTAGAACGTGTTACTAAAATGAAGTTTAGTTTCATTCTTTTGGAAATTACTAATTCATAGTACAAAAGTAAGTTGTCTTGTTGGTATACTTGTCTGTTTAAAACTTTTGGTTGTCAAATTGGACCGATCGATCTGGCGTTGGAGAATCTGGTAGAGATTTTAATTATCTAATCTGAAAAAAATTTACATTTTTATTTGCATATTTTTCGAAACAGAAAATAAATTAGTAACAACATTTCTAGAGATATATATGTTTTAGGCTTTTCTAGTAGATAATATCTTGGCTGGATTGCCGTTCGGAGTTGTAAAGGAACAGCCTCACCCCGAGGCTGCTTTTTCAAGTAAAAGTCATGAGTTACTAAAAAATGGACAGTTTCGGAAAATACCTTTAATCATAGGATACACTTCAAATGAAGGAGCGGGACTGCAAGAGTATGTCAGTACGTTAATTTTTATTTTCTTGTTTTGGCTGTATGTTAGTTATTAAAAATGAACCTACAGCATACCAAAAGTTAAAAGTTTATTTACGCAAAGTTTTTTTTAGATAATCTGCGACCAGCTTTCTTTCAGTATGATTTGGATGTAACCAGATTGCCACCGTACGATTTAACACAGAATATCTTAAGAAGGTTGCAAGCCGGTATAAGTATTAGATCTCATTATTTTTCACCTGGACCTATAGGCACTCAACCCACCGCATTAACTAAAGTACGTTTATATTCATTTATTTTATTTTAGTCATAATTAAAACTGAGCAATTTCTAGCGTTACCGCTTTATTTACAGTTTCACAGGGATAAAAATAAAATAAATATAATAGGACTTATGCGGAGCATACATTTGCATTAGTAACCAACCTTATATTGTATGTGCCGATATAGAGCTTTGCTTTGCGGCGTTTTTCATCTGACAACATACCCGTAGTCCCACCTTAAACAAAAAGGTGCAATAAATGGCTTCGGTAGAAGTGGTGCAGTGTTTTGTTTACGCTCGTCGCTTAGCGACGGCCAGGTGGACCAAAAATACAATAGGTACTTTATATATAAATCGTTATTAATCTGCTCAAGTCTTAATAGCTCCGCTACTGACTTGACGTCACACCTTCGCGCATCGCCTAACACGTGGCCGTTCCTTTATGTTTTTGGTCGGACTTTAGTATTCGCAAAGGTAAAATATTTTTAAGCATAGTTGTACACCCATCAGACACTAATGGAACTTTGTCTCTCTATATTGTCTTATTGACAGATAGTCACAAAGCTTTGCCAAGAATTTGCTTTTGATATAATTTCGATTAAGTTTTCGACATGAGAATAGTGATGTAGCACTTGTTGTCTACTCGGTCATGGCCCATTAGAAACACTGTTTTTTCAAGATACCGCAAGTGTATCTTATCTAATATCCACTGTTGAATTTCACCAACACTAAACATAAACTAAAATTCACAAAGCCAGTTTTAAATTTAAGTCCCTCGAGTTAAACAATTACATTTTGATAAATTTTCGTCATCCAATTGTTTATTGCATTTCAATCAAAACTAAAGTTTTATTTTATTATATCTCCAAATTATATCCTCTGTTGTTTCTAACTTATCTATACGTATATGGGAAGGTATCATATTAATGTTAAAGAAATACTTAAATATTTTTGTCTTTATGAATTCGTAAAAATCCTAAATAATTTGATGATACAAAACTTAATTGTATTATTCTTATACTTGTTAATCCGGTCTTAGCGAGAGTGAATCGGTCCGAAAGATAAATCAAAAATAAACACCGCAAAAAGAAGATTACGATTTAGTTTATGACAAACGTTTTCCACATGTCCTTGGTAGTGGTATGATGACCATTTAATTAAACTACATTGTTGCGGTACATGTAAATGGCAATATCTTTGTACCATCTTACATTAAACCCGGAAAATCTTTCTAACTCAACAAACAAACGTCAGCCTCTTCGACCAACCTTAATGACATTTTGAATTGATTTTGAAAGTTTGACGCTGCTAGCCTGACTCCCATTTATCCAGGGTTAGATCAAGCACGTGCTGTGAGCATTTAGTCGCGTAATTGCTGCAATTTGCATTCGCCCAGTATAGGTTTACTCAAATATTTTCTCTTATACCTAACTTTTTTTTGGGTGAATATAAATTGCATTAGTCGCACCACTAAAAAAGCGTAGTGGGCTCTTGGCCTTTGTTATTAAGTTCATATCTGAACCTGCTTTTATGCTGTAAGGTTTACTAAAGGACAGCAAGAAATATAAGTTTGATTTGATTACACACTTGTTTCAGTTTTTTACGGTAGATCAGTTTAACAGACCTGTGCGAGAGACTGTAAATGTTATGTCCCGTTATACTAATGTGTACTACTACAAGTTCTCTTATAAAGGTTTACTTGGAGATCCAAACTCAACATTACAAGGTAAGCAACTCAAAATACTTTAACTTGCATTTCCAAAGTTAAGTAAGAAACCCAATTTTATGAACAAAATTACAATTTCATAATACTCTTTCAGGTGCAAGTCAATCAACAACCTGTTTTCGACGTTATTTTAGTGAATACAACAAACAAACATCAAGCAAATTTTAGAATGACAGTAGCTAACAATATTAACAATTTGATAAAATATCCATTATTATTGACAGTTTGCAGACCACGTCGCGGCATTAAGGCAACCAATATTTCAATACAATTTTTAGGAGGAATTTTAGAAAATTAATGCATTTTATAACACAGCTATTCCGTATTCGGAAATGTTTGTGCGTATAAATACCATGTTTCATTTTGCCAAACAGATTTTCAATGGGGTTAAGGTTTGAGGATTGTGCTGATGAGAGCAAAACCCGAATGTTATTTTCCTTAAGTCATTATTGAGCAATTTGTTAAGAGTGTTGCGAATCGCAATTCTGTTGAAAAATTGGACGCTATAAAGTTCTCCACTTTACATATGTATTAAACTAGGTATATGTGAGAGAACCTAGAATTCTCTAAACCCCCTGAAGATGCCTTATACAATAAGAACCAAGCAAATAATGCTAAAACAGGTAGTCTTCGGGCTATATGCCCCTCCGAGCGCTGGGTTATACACCAGAATTTGTCATATTTTGTTCTATCACGATTAAGAGAATTCCAGATTCTCACACATTCATTTTTTGAATAATTTAACCTTACGGACTGCTTGAAACTGCTAATTGATGGCACTGCCTATGTCATACTGCTTATCCAATTCGACATCGTAGCTTTAAGTATTGACTTTCTTGGAAAATAGGTATGATCGTTTATCTTGTGCTATCGAGAACTAAAGAGTTCAAGCCGGTCTCCAGGTAACGATATCTTACCAAAGAAAAGTTTCCTTCTTCCAGGTAGTTTCTTGTAGTCTGAACAAGTAGTTTGTTATTTAACCATGTTAGAACAATTCTGGTATGTGATTGTGATTCAGCGCTCGGAGAGCCCAGAGAATAGCTGTTTTAGCATTATTTGTTGGGTTCCTATTGCATAAGGCATCTTCAGGTGGTTTAGAGATTTCTAGAGTCTCACACATATTCTTACTTTTATAAAATGTACCCCATTTGTATTACGTTTTGGGTTATATTAATAACGAAGTATAAGTAAGTAATCCACGTGATATCATGAGAAGCACAAGCAGCTCTACTCGGAAAAGGTTTCCTGGGCACTTAAAATTAAAACCCGAAATTAAAAACTGGTGGCTTTACAAGTTTTATTTCATCAGAATTGGTGAGTCTGTAACTTCTCTCATCGGTAAATAGGATGTTGTTTCAGAGTAAACACTGTCTTGAAGTGATTGCAAATGCTGTGATTCTATTTATTCAGGAAGTGTGCAGCTTGGGGCTGGATATCTACTAAATATTTTTTATATTATCCTTGGACTAATTGCTGAAATTTCAGAAAATTCTGAATACAGATTCTGAGGGTCATGATGAAAAATTGTTTAATTCATGTGTTCATCCGTTCCTTTTTATGTCGTTCATACATTTACTACACTTCTTCTGTTGTTATAAGGTGAAGTTATTTTTGAAAAGCTCTATTGGCGTTAAACAAATTGTCATTAAATGTCCAAAAGCTTTTTACCCACCACTCATATTTGGTTCAATACTCTTTAAATTAGAATAACTACCTTGGTAGAGACCTGAACACAGAGTCTAAGCGAGATCAAAATGGAGTAAGTCTCCGACGCGAGGAATAGTAGAATAGCTGCTCGTCAGACCTGCAGTAAGATTTGAAGGAGAAACAGGGCCAATAAAAACTGTAATGAGCACCAACAGATGATGTTGAAAGATAGGAATTCTTGCTCGTTCGAAGTGGTACCACCCCACACATCCTCTTAAACGGCTGGTGAAACCCCTACGGATGTTTCCAGCGGATGTGTTAGTCGGACTTCCCCAGTCCACCCAAGGTACATGGTACTTAGACTTCGGTCTTGGTGGACTGTCAGAAGATAATAGAAAGTTTAAAATATCAAGAGCATATTCATTCTACGGGGCTACTCTTTTATGTTTTTGGCTGCATCGTTATGTGCAGAAACATAATCTTTGGAGTGGTGGTAGTGGTTGTCAAATTGCCGTCCCTCAGCTTGTCACAATTTTTATTCTTCCAGCCTGTCCTTTCCTATCCAATCTGTTAGAGAGGAACGATTGTAAGACTGTGTGTGGCATTGCACTCCAACAACCATATTTATATATTGCTCGTTGGCAACTTTCGAAAATTTAATAACCTAAGAACTTCTCTAACAATCATAGTTTACTAGATGGTAATCAATTTCGTTAGCATAATCAACACGACAAATTCCGTCCAGTTATGGTCGGCTAAGAGACTAATTGGTAAATGTTGTAATTTCACAGTTACTTTTTTTATAATTTAAGGTTACTCTGTCTAGTTGAACAGTTGAGTTTTGAAAATTTTTTTATTTTTTGTTGGCATATTATTTTCAAATTAATTTTTGTATTGGAATGTGTTGCGTTAAAATTAAGTTGTTTTTAATTTTTTTTTTAATATACAGTATGTATGTTCACGGATGTGGTAGACAAGAGGACAAATGGACCAACAAGTGAAAGATATGAAAAAAGGCCATTTTTATAAAAGTTTTTGTTGTTTTTTTTTGTACAGGGTATGCAAAAAATACAAAAACGTAAAATTGTGGTAAGAGTCAAGTTGCCTTTTTTAAAATTTTAATGCAAAATGTTAAATAAAATAGTTGTTTAAATTAAAACAATAATCTTATTCCTGGTTTTTAGGTAAAAATTTGAAATTTCTTAATTACGCTTTTAAAATCAAAATTTTTCTAAGTTCCTTTGTCACCTATTCTTTTTTATTTGATTACACCTTTGATAACTGTGACGTATTTCTCAAAATAATAAAGATGTTGTCTTTACATCAAAGAATATTTATAATCCCAAAATTAAAGAAATGGTGAGAATTGTTATTGCTACGTTATTGAGAAGTTTCCAAATGGATGGTAGAGGAATTCTTCCTCGACCGAGGTGGTACCACCCCACACATCCTCTTAAAGGGCTGGTGAAATCCCTAGGGATGTTTCCAGCTCTGGATGTGTGAGTCGATCCCCCAGTACATCCACGGTAAATAGTACTTAGACTTCGGTCTTCGTGGGCTGTCAGAAGATAAAAAAAAATATATACAATTATACAAAGTTTAGTTCATAAGTTAGTAATCAAATTTTAAAAAACTTGATCCGTTAGTGATTTAAAGAAGAGCAAGAAAAGATAAGACGAAAACGATGCTTCTGCAGTATCAATTTTGCAATCTGGTGATGGAAATCCTACTGTGTCTTCAAGAAAATGAGCACGAAGTTTACAATTAATTGTATTAAAGAACCATATTCAAAAAGTGTTTAGGGAAAATAAAATTCGTCCTTTTAAACCAATTTTTAGCCAAAGGCGGGGACAGTTGGACGCTTGGATTTTTGTTTGCGGGTCGGTGATGAAATTCTAAGAGGCAATGTGAACTTTCATAAGCTGATAATGTTCTCAGATAAGCTAATAAAAACGACACTTTCGCTTCCCAGCATATGAGATCCAGAGTTTAGAAATGCGAACCGCAGTCAGTATTTTAAAAAAGTAAATGTTTGGTGTGCCATTTCCTTTTATGGAATTATAACTTTTTTTTGATAATACCTGTAACAGGCGATCTTATTTACATATTATGGAGTCATTTTTTTCACTCACGTTAAAAGAATTGCCTCCTTGATGTCGCCGAAATATGTATTTTCAGCACGATGAGTGTCCTGCAGATTATGCTGCAGAAGTAATCGCAAATTTGCAAATCAATGGATGCGCCAAAATGGTCCAATTTTGAGGCCCTTAGGAGTTCCGATTTGAGAATTTGTGATATATTCCTCTGGGGGCGCATTAAACAACGAATGAATGACCCATTGAAAATGACAAAGAAGTTTTAAAGCAGAAACTTTTAGGAGTGGCAGAATGGATTTCACTAAAAGAACTGAGAAGAAGCTTTAACCTTTTTTGACGTCAATGCGTAGAACACATATGGAGGAAAAGTTTTGAAAAATAAATATGATGTGCCCTCAATTTTTAATGAAATAAGAAATATTTCTCGAATATTATACTTATTATCTAATATTCTATTCGTAATTTTCCTTAACCTGTATGAGTCTGTAATTTTGGAATATAAATATTTCTTTCCTAAAGACAACATCTTTATTATCTTGACAAATACATCACAGTTATCAAAGGTGTAATCAAGTAAAAAAGGCGACGATGTGACATTAATTTTGATTTTAAAAGCCTGGTTTAGAAATTTCAAATTTTTACTTGAAAATCTGGAACAAGAAAGAATCCTTTTAAAATTTGAAATAACTTTTTATTCAACGTTTTGCATTAAAATTAAAAAAAAAACTTTACCAAATTTGACATTTTTGTATATTTTGCATATCCTATACAAAAAAAACAAATTTTTGGCATCGTGGATCTTACTTTTAAAGCCAGGAGCAACTTTTATAGAGAATGACCGTTTTCCCTATCCTTCACTTTTTGGTCCATGTGTCCTCTTGCCTACGCCATCCGTGGACATACTGTAAAAAATATATTAGAAAAACTTTCCCCACTAATAAGTTTTGCAATACATTTCAATATAAAAATTCATTTGGACACCAAACCAATCGGAAAAACAATAGAATAAAATATAGATTTTTTGTTTGACATATAAACAGTTTTACAGCAAACAATCAAAATTTAACTGATCAACTATTTCCACTATGACAAAAATTATATTACAAAATCAAGTGATTTGATTTAATCATGAATTCAGAATAGTTACGGATATTATTGAATTTTAGGTGTGGGTCATGCAGAAGAATTAAACTACTTATTTGCACGACGAGGTCTAGCCAATGAAAACGATAATTTAACCAGACAGAGATTAGTTACTCTGTGGACCAATTTCGCAAAAACCGGGTAATATAAACTAATATTATTAATCTCACCTTTACAACACTGTATGAATGTAAATGGTCTTATTTTAATTCTGTTAAGGGTTTAGGTTTGTATATCCTGGCAAAATGTAGTCTGTTTTCCAGACACTCTGGATGTACGCCTGCCTAATAAGGGCTAAAAGCCCAAAAATCGCCTCATCAGGTAGTTTTTTTATGGGGGCGTAGTCGAAGCACGCTTCGAACAAGTGGCCCCACTGAACATCTCCCATTGATCCAACGGAACCGCCATTTCTGGCATAACTTCGCTGGTATCGGGCGGTCTCAGATTCTTCAGCCTACGTCCCCCGTCCACAGCATGTGATTAGGGGTTCGGCCTGTTTTACCTCCTGTCTAGGTATTGGGTTGTCATCGTCTGCACTTATGTTCCTCTACTTCCCTCGTTTCATAATACCGTCAGGGGTTAAAGTTTCCTCTCGCTCTCTCGTTTCTCTCCTTTTCCTTTCTTTCCATTACCGACCTCAGAAATTCCTGTATTGTTCTCCACTTCTCCTCGCTCTCCAACATATCAGGTAGTGGTCGGATACTATCGATTGCACTATCGATACTATCCATAGTATTCCCCTATCGGAGAATATCGATACCGAAATGACTATAGATACTATCGAATATGCATATAATAAGTATTAGACCTTGTAACATGATTTTAAAAAGTGACAATCTGCCAAAGTATTATTCGACAAAAAATAATTCGGCTGCATTAGGAAAACGTTTCTGGGGGATATAAAATTACTGCGCCCTGGCCTGCTTTAATTTATAACTGTTTTCATTGGTAAAACTAGTACACCACCAATGTATTTCCATCTTTCTTTGTCAGTATCGAACAAAAATGGATAAAGATACGCTGGTGTTGCCCTGGTTCTGTCAATCGAATACGTATATAAATGCAGTTTAACTAAATATCTAAACATCCATTTTATTCTACGTTGAATCTAAAATAAACGTTTTATTTCAGCGGTGTCGCGCTTAATTTCAATTATTTTTAAACAAACAGACTTAATTGTAACTATCGATAGCATCGATAGGGACTTTGAGAACTATCGGAACTATCGATAGGGATGACGATATATGACGATATATATATCGATAGTATCCGACCACTAACAGCAGGCGGGACCCTGGAACAGAATCATAAATAATCCATTATTTCTCTTGAGTTGTTTTTGACGGTCTTTTGGTGCACTAGCGAAAATTTATTAATTTGCATTTTTACCCTATTATATTTGTAATCTGAAGAATGATGTTATCATGTAAAAGTTAATTAACTAACTGTTTTCATTGTCGAGGTCTTCTGAACTATTTTTATTATTATACCATATGAAAAAGTGCAGTCTCTTAACATACATAGAATAATGAATAATGTTCTGCAATAAAATATCAAAAAACGTAACAATTGTTAAAATGGTACTAATTTGTGGTCTATATATAGTGAGCCTAATTTAGTACATGTAACCCTTCAGAATCAACAAAAGTTTACATCACAAAAAACTGTTTTTTTAGTGATGACTTTTCACCAGACCCACTGCCTTAACTCGTTAACTTTAGTTTTTCTGTGCTCTTGTCTTCTAAAATTTTTTGGATATTTGACCTTACGTGGCAGCTAAAACATCCAATTTCTATATTATATATAGCAAACTTGAGCAACTTCATGAAATGCTCCACATCCAGTTAATGTGAAGTATTTCACAGATATTTAGATCATTCTCGTATGTACGTACCTTTGAACCCTGACGAAGTATCAATGTTGAAAGTTAGGCTGATACTAGGTACTTCTTTACGTACAAATACATTAATTTAGGAGGACTATACAATATATCTGAAAAACAGTACGTCCGCTGTTGTTATAATAAAAACTTATTAAAAACTTATCTCACTTGGTACAAGAAATCCAGATATCCATGTCTAATTTTTACCAAAATTAGATTGGCAGAAACCAAAATGCGAATAGCAGGTAAAAACATGAAAAATAAACAAAACCAAATAAGTAACCGAGCAGATACAAAAGAGAGGTAGTTTCGCTGTTGCTCAGGTAATTTTTTAAATTTTTCTGGTAACCGATATATATATATATATATATATATATATATATATATATATATATATATATATATATAAATATATATATATATATATATATATATATATATATATATATATATATATATATATATATATATATATATATATATATATATATATATATATATATATATATAAATATATATATATATATATATATATATATATATATATATATATATATATATATATATATATATATATATATATATATATATATATATATATATATATATACAGGGTGTTTCAAAAAACATGTGCCGTCGCTTAATGGGAGATTCTTTGAAAGAGATTAAGGCAAAAAGTTCTTATGAACATGGGTCCGCCGATGCTTTGTTTCAAAGATACAGGACGTTCAATTTTTAAATGGTCTATACATGTTAAAACCGATGGTTGGGAAAACTAAACCAGTAAGACGGTTAATAAAATTACATTTATCTCCTAAACGAAATGAAAATAGAAAAAATATGAAGAGACAAGTTTTGTTAAGAATTTAACATACTATTTGACCGATATCCGAAAATGTGAGGAAATCAGTGGCGTACATGTTTTTACTGGAAAAATATTGTACCGTGTTATCATATGTACGCTCCTGGAGGACCTGTCAAAGTCTTTTCATGGTCAGAATTATGCTTAATTTAAGTACTTTACACAACGTAAATTTCATCAAAATTGATGAAGCCATTTTGAAAACATTTTGGAAAAACTGAAAAAAATGAAAAAATTTAACACCCTGTATCTTTGAAACGAAGCATCTGCGGACCCATGTTTATATGAACTTTTTGCCTTAGTTTCTTACAAGGAATCTCCCTTTAAGCGATGGCTCATGTTTTTTGAAACACCCTGTATATATACATATATATATATATATATATATATATATATATATATATATATATATATATATATATATATATATATATATATATATATATATATATATATAAATGAAATAAAGATTACGGGGATTCGGCCAGAAAGTCTTTATTGTATTTTTCTTATAATGTGCCTAGCTTTCGAAATGTTTCATTTCTTCCTCAGGGCAATTATATTTAAATATAAAGACATCTAATTTTCGAAATTTTAGGAAAAAATTGTTGAAAATATTCTAATTGGAATTTTGACAATAGTTTTCAAAAATATTGTCAAAATTCCAATTAGAATATTTTCAACAATTTTTTCCTAAAATTTCGAAAATTAGATGTCTTTATATTTAAATATAATTGCCCTGAGGAAGAAATGAAACATTTCGAAAGCTAGGCACATTACAAGAAAAATACAATAAAGACTTTCTGGCCGAATCCCCGTAATCTTTATTTCATTTAATTTATTACACGGCCGTTATTTGTACAACAAATATATATATATATATACATATATATATATATATATATATATATATATATATATATATATATATATATATATATATATATATATATATATATATATATATATACTTTGTTACTTTTCTTGAACCATTTATAATATATCTTTTTTATTGTTTCTTTCTTGGGATTAGGTTCAAATAGTATGTTAAATTCTTAACAAAACTTGTCTCTTCATATTTTTTCTATTTTCATTTCGTTTAGGAGATAAATGTAATTTTATTAACCGTCTTACTGAACCTAATCCCAAGAAAGAAACAATAAAAAAGATATATATATATATATATATATATATATATATATATATATATATATATATATATATATATATATATATATATATAGTTTTGGAATTGTTACAATTTAAGCTTGTTTTTTTAATACAGCAACATGTCAATAACATTCTGAAACTTATGGCTTGATTAAACATGTCAGTCATTGATCATACCAACTTGATAACTCGGCGGTTCATAAAACGGCGTCCATTCATCACTATTTTAAATTCAAAACTCTTTCAGAAACCCTACACCATCAGAAAGTGATGATATTCTCGGAAGTACCAGATGGGTTGCAAATACACCCGACGATGATACTAATGTCACAATTAAGTACCTTAACATAAATAAGACATTGACAATGGAAATTAATCCCGACCAATCCGACTGGGAGTATTATCAGGGCATTTATAGGACATACGGCAATCCACCCTATACCACCTATAAATAGGATTAGCAAAATCTAAACAAACCTAATATAAGAAAACCTGTAAACATTTTTGGAAAAACAATATTTCAATCATACAATATACTTTATCCAAATTATTTTGCAAAAACTGAATTTCTGAAAATTGGAACCCTAGCAATTTACCCAGCAATTTAATCAAGAATTAGATAATTAGATATTTGTATTGTGACAGCACTCGTGTTAATGTCATTGCAAAATATGGCTCTAAACGTCAAGTAAATTTATTACTTGGTTAATAGTTTAAAAATTAATAAGAGCAAACTTAATCAGACCGATTTAGATCTCAGTGATCCTAAAATACGTGTTGTTGGTAATTAATAGTATTTGCAGTGTTATTACGTAGAAATAGTAATCCATAAAAGTGATGGGATAATATTTTTAGCCACACATTACACCCGATTTTAAAAACATAGTTTATAGTTAATAGATTTAGTAAATTTAAATGCAAAAGAACTATAATTATAAACCTTGCTATTTCTCTAGTTTTATCAATATTTTGTATCATCTTCAACAAAATTGCTAAGTCAATGATTATCGTAATTTTGCAAAATGAGCAATGTTATTCCATAATGAATTTTTAAAACAAAATGAAATCGGTTTTAGAAACAAATGTATTTTTTAAAAACGTTTTTAAAGAAAAATGATTTCCAGAAATAATTTGTTCATATAATTTGTAGATGCAAAACCATTTGTAATATTTGTAAGATGAAGGGATGCTGCTACTTCTAAATCTTGTAATATTTATGTAGTTATACTCCTAACGTTGCTCAAACTTGTATTCAAGTAATCAGTTTAATTGATGTTTAGGCTTAATTATTGATTACGTTATTTGTACAACTGGACGCTACAGTTTTTAATTTTAGTTGTAATTTGTTTAATTTTATTACCATATAATAAAAAAAATATTTAAAATTTATTTTTATTGATGTATTATTCTAGAGTTACAGAGTTACAACGTTGCGAGTGAGAGCATAGGCGTCGGTAGGTCGATAATTTATTTTTAATTGAATAATATAACAATAATGCGAGTCCTACCAGAAGTGTGCCGGTTTAAAAAGTAACAAAATAAAAATTCACTCAATAGCGTGGTGCCGTAGACTTCTCTCTTGCGGATTTGTGCGTAGCGTCGTGTCGGTATTCTTTGAAAACCAGTTCACTTGACGACTAGCGGTTACTATTAATGACCCCAGTCATTTCTAAAATTTAACGTTTTCGACTGGATGTCGCTGTCTGAAATCCCACAATGGGAAAAGTTGGAAGAAACAGTTATATTATATCGAACAGTTTGACAATTTTAGGAGATCACTGTTTTCAACAGTATTATACCTTAAGAATTTTATGGAAGAAAAAAACTCTTTAGAAGAGTGAAAAAACAGTTGATTGAAGGAAGATGGTTACATTTATCAAAAAGCACAGAACATTTATATTAGAAATCGGAGTTACTTAAAATGTGTGAATACCTGTTCGCAATGTCTGCCCGCAATTCAAATTGCTAAAGAAATAGCCACACATTACACCCGATTTGAAAGACGTGGTTTATAGTAAATAGAATTTGAAAGTGTAAGAACTATAATTTGCTCACAATTCGTACTTAAGTAATCAATCTAATTCATGTTTAAGGTTCCCTTTGGAAATGAGATTATCATGAGCGCTATCACATTACAAGTAAATAATTAGTTTAATTATTGATTACATTAATTGTGCAACTGCTACAATTTTTTAATTTCAATTGTAATTCCCTTAATTTTATTAGCATAAAATAAAATAAAAACATTTATTTTTATTATGTATTATTTATTATTACCTTCTGCTAAAAGGGTTGTCAAAGTTTTTTTAAAAATAATAATGTTTGTTACTTTCTTTGCCAGAACAAATCATTGTACTTTCTTTAAGGCCCATTTATTGTGAGTACATGATTTTCCATTTCCTATTTCTATTGGCCTGCCTGTCGATTTATCTGTTGGACGAAAACTCACAAATGGCTTGTCAAGAAAAATAATATCTAACTTACATATAAATTGGGCTTTAGCCTAGCTCGATATTGGATACACTTCGGGTCAAGTAATAACTTGTTTTTTGAATGATGAGTGAGTGACATTGAACACGTGATATAGTAACTTTAAAATTCTCCAGTTTTATAGTTTCATTTACGTTTACCTCCTAATTTTGCTGTTGCTAACGTGTTTTGCTATTTGTTTTTTTTTCTGACGTTTTATAAAATCATTTTTAAATAGTCTAATCGCGGCTTAAAATTTAAAATTCTCGCCTACCTCTAAAAAGTCAAAGAGACTAAAATTAGAGAGATATTGCATTGGCACATAATTTGTCAATAATGTGGCGAGATCATTCGCAAATGTAACTTTAGGTCTTGACAACTAGTTTCAGATATGCATTGCGTTTCCATTTAGATTTGAAAGTTGGAATTGTCAATGGTGGTATATTAAAAAAATTCTAGTTTTGTTGTGGAAAAAATATGCCGAGCATTTCAACAGCTTTTATTAATAATTTTTTTCACCTACGAAGAAGTAAGAATTTATCGTTTTACAAAAATAATACTTGGCATAATAGCCGAGGTTTGTACTGTTAACCGAGAATAGAAATCACAGAGAAGCGAAAAATCCTTTCGTCGCCTTTGATCTTTAGGGTACCAGTTTTGTTGACCTTGGACAGACACGTATCCACAATATCGAACGGAAAAAAATTATTCGGCAAACTAATGATGCGGTATAGCGAGAAAAATTTTAAACAGTGTAGGTGCAAATGTACTTAGCGATCATGATCTTTCAGGAAAGAAGAGAAAGCACACTTCAACCTGTCTTCAAGCGACAGCCACGAAACGCACATGAATATCCAGGCGTATTTAAAAACTCTTTATATTGAAAATATATCACAACACAGAAATTAGACGCGAAAACAAAATAACTAAGATCACGACCTAAACACGCATACTAATGACAATTACGTTCCACCACAAACGTTTGACAGAAGTCCACCTTATCGTCCCATATGCGCTATGAAATTTCGTCTCGGCTTTGTCGCCTCTCTGTGATTGCTATTCTCGGTTGTTGACTTCACCAACCAGCTAGTGCACTTTCTACTATATTATATGTTCTATTAATTTTTATCAATAAAGAACAGTCTAATTTTATTGTATTTTTTGACCTTGTCTTGAGCGGACTTCGATTATTTGCTAAGTTTACTGCCCAGACAAATTGTTAATTTTGAAAACTGTCAAAAGAGGTGATATTAATTTATTATTAGGGTTTTAAAGATTTATTGTGCTTCGTTTGATTTTAAAGTATCATCCATTATTTTATATGGCGATCTATACAGGATCTTTCAAAATAATGGAACCTCGATAATATCTTTCAAATAACAACATTTTCGGGAAAAAGCGTATGGCAATTGATTTAAATTTTTTCCCGTATTTGACAGTTTAATTAGATATTCAGAATTATGAAGGTGGATAATTTAACAGTACCTAATGCATTATAAATTGTTGCGGTGGTAACACATATTATTTTTGTTTTCTATTTTTAAATATTTAAATGTTATTCTTCCAGCCAGGTGAATTAGAGGAGGAAGTCAAATGATATAGTGTCCTTCTATATCAATTCTGACTCTACTCATTTTTAATAGAGCTACTCATTATAGCGAAAAAACATAATCTATCCAATAAAGTTATTGATAATTGGGAAATTTTAAAAAATAAATGCCAAGTTGTCAATGGAAATTATTTTGAACGCCTAGTAAAACTAAACCCAATTGTTGAGTAACATATTGAAAGAAAATCTTTAGTTTTTTTACTCCTTGTATAATATTACATGTCATTTGTGACACATCTAATGAATGGATTTTCAATAAGCACCCACAAAGGTCGGTATTTAAAAAATATATCCAAGTAGCGCTGCACATCAAGAGGTATAATTTCTTAAGCCATAAAGGGCTGTTAAAAGATGGGCAAAAAATTAAATCACTCACCGTGTTCAAGCGTAAAGTTTTTTTTGGCAGATACCAGCAATGTTCCATTCTTTAGATAAACCCTGTATAAATACACAATATTATCTTATTAAGGATGGCAACTTTTAAGACAAGTAGTTTAGATTGTTAATTAAAATCCATACAAAAAAAACTTTTTGCATGGTATTTTATTCAACAACAATTATTACGAAGCAAAAGATGGGAAAATTAGAACTTTATTAACTTGAAATAGAGTTTATATTCAGGAATTTAATTCTCACTTTATCGTCGCTAAATATTTGCCTCGCAAAGGAGTTTATCTTAGAGTTTAATTTAAATTTTACTCTAAGAAGACCTTTTGTCAGTAAATAAATGTTGAAACTAAAAGCATATAGTTTTCGCTATATAGAGTATCGCAATATTGGACTGGCAAAGTCTTTGGTGCCAATACTTAATCAGATTTGCAAGATTTCTGCCTCTTTGATCTGTAATAAAGCGAGCAGAAATGAATTGTTCATATTTAAGCGTACCCATTCTACTTTTTTTAATAGATGAATCGGTTCAGTGCCATCTAGTTTTTATAAAATAATTTTTGCGGAGAAAGTATACTCAATATCAGGTAAGATTTTAATGGCGGCCGTTGACACATGTCATTTCTAGTAACATTTTATTGACTCAACTTGAACATGGGTCAGGGCCGGACTTTACATTTTAATCAAAATTTATGACTGTTTATACAGTGGAACAGAATCTTGCTGAAATTAACTTACTGACAACGTATGTGTAGAAATATGACAAAATAATTGTACTAGAACTAGGAATAAGGTCAAATGAACATGTGGTGGTATTTACCACCAATCGCACTGCTGTTTAAAGCTCTTCGAACCTATCCAGTTTCAAACATTTTAAATTAGAAAGATCTCCATTCCAAATGTAAAAATTTTTTAAAGGAGTTACTAATCTCTTTTTAATGCGCCAACATTTATCACAAATGATTTTTTCTTGAAAAATCAATAAAACAAATGTTTTTATCTTTCTGTCAGTCACTGTATTACATGCATATATGAAAGTAACCAATATGAAAGTAAAGTTGTCATGTTAATATCAAATGTTGAATAAAAACAAATTTAAAGTTACCAAATCCTTACTACTTGGCCTGGATGTAATAGGAATGCACTAATCGTGATCCATAATAACTTAATAATATCTAAAAATGGCAATAAAAAGTAAACACTCCACTCCACAAATAATGATTTTTTCTGGGAATAATTTAAGGCGTATATCACAAATCTGAATGTGCCGAATAGAGTCAAAAATAATAGAACAAGACGCGTCATTTTTGAGCGCGCTATAGGAGCCTTATATGGGCTAGAATGTTTACGATTATATTCTCTTCGTCATTACCATAACCTCAAAATAATATGTTAATTTAAAAAGAAAATTTTAAAAACTATAAGCTTTTCCACTAACCTACTTCGTTAGATTGGTAATTTACGCCTCAAAACATATAATTGCTACCCAACTAATTAATTTTGGGATAGTTTGTCTAGATAATTGTTAAAAAAATAAAATCTGTTTACCTATTTACTTTCTAATAAAAAAACACTTTACAGAGTCCAACAATATACTATAAAAATGTATAGTAAGCACAAAATAATGGCAAAATGCTTTCCGAAAAGCCAACAACAATATTTCTAAAAACAAACTTTTATTTCACACGTCGTAATTGAAAATCGGATGGACCGGCTTTGTAAATAGCGAAGGAACGCGGAATAGACAAGATGGGTTGAGGACTGCTGGAAATACATGAGCCGGTGCAAGGGTATTAGAAAAGGATGACCACTTACACGGATTCGATGTGAGGTGCTGCACGTATTCCACCTATTGACGCTTTTCCGGCTGTAGGCATTTCCAATTTCGGAACTTTGCCAATTAGCACTTGCACATTCTTCTCTACTTTTCTCTGGACTCGAGAGCTTTCTTTTCGAAATACACCATAATAAGGTTTGTCACTGCAGGTGATAGTGAAGACCCCATTGCTGCTCCATCAATCTGTGGGTATATTTGTCCATCGTACATGAAATAGGCGTTTTGTACGCAGTGTTTTGACATTTCTATTATGTGCGTCGGGAGCTGTTCATTATCTGCTATATGTTGCAGTGCTTCATTTACTGGTATGCTTGGGTACTGTCGAAACTGGCGATGATGTCGTGCTGATCTATGGTGAGGAAGCCTATAATATTGGTGAAATGCTCAGAGTTTTTAACATACGAGTCTGCTTTTTCTACTATGGGTTGCACTCACGGTTGCAGTATACTAGTCAGATATTTCTCTAAATTATGTATGGGAGAGTTAAAAGCTCTGACAAGTGGTCGTAAAGGGGCTCCGTCTTTGTGGATTTTTGGGAGACCGAAGAATTTCGGGCATCGACTCGATTTTTCTCAAGGCTTTTGTTTAATGTCTTCGTCTATAGGTGATCCTATACTTTTCGACTTTCTTGTTTTTCCAAGTAAGTTGTAAGGTCTCTGGAGACAGGTTTGTACCTTGGATCGTTTAGGAGTTATTTTACTTTTGTATTGTAGTCCTCCGAATTCATGATTACAGTGGCATTTCCTTCATCAGCTGGCAGAATAGTGATGTTTTCTGGCATATTCAGTGTCTTGAGAGCTTCTTTTTCCAGGTCGTTTGGAAGAATCAGAGTTGAATAAAGATTTATCTATTATGACCTAGCTTTAAAGAATTATAAAATTAAGTTAAACGTCTAATTATTAAGTTTTGATCATATTATTTTATAAGCCGTTTTATAACAACAATATTTTAAAATACTACCGTATCATGAGTGAAAACATTTGTAATTTCGCAATGTCTTTAGAAAAATTACTTTCTAATTAGAGTTCTAGCAGCTTCAAAAGAACAGTATACACACGAATTCCATCCTTCTTCCTCCATTCACGCGTCGCTAAATATTTGCTCTGTAAACCTAAAATAAACCTAGAGAAAATGACCTGCTTATTATAGTATGCAATGTTTTTAAACAGTTTGTATAATTTGGCTTAATTGGGAATAAAAATTAATTTGGAAAAAGAAAATATCTCTTTTATGAATAATTAAAAAAGCCTTTGATGTAAATAACTATGAATTAGAGTAAAATCAAGCTTTATAATATTGTGTATAATCTAGCTTGAAAAAAAATCTGAAAATTAAGTTTAAGGCCTTTGGTTAATAGGTTTAGATCATATACCTTTAAAAGGCATTTTGAAATGGAAAAAGAATATTTTAAAATTATAATTTACAGTTGGAAGAATTAGTAATTTTGCAACTTCTTACAGCAGAATTATTTTGAAATAGAGTTCTGCAAACATCAAAGGCACAGTGTATATAAAAATTGTATCCTTCTTGCTTTATTCGTGTGTCTATAGATATTTGATCTGTAAATGTTCTTAATCCAAGATCTAATTAGGGTTCTAATTTTGAAAAAAATGTGCTCGTGACCAAGAATAAATAAGGTGTTGGTCTGCTCCACTGCTCATGTTTTCACCCAATATTTATCAATTGTCTTAATTCGTGTTGCGGTATTAAAATAGCCAATTGGTGGAAAAATCAGTGAAGGAAATAACTATAAATCAGAGTTAAGTCAAGTTCCACATATTGTGTATAATCATGATTTAGAATTTTTTGAAAACTTGTTTTAAAGTTTTTAGTTAATAAGTTTAGGCTAAAACACTCCTTCCGTGAGTACATAAACAGAAAAAAAAGTTTAGATCGTAATATGCTTTTCAAAGATATTTTAAAATTAGAATATTTTAAAATACTGAAATACGACCGGAAACATTTATAATTTCTCAATTTCTCTCATCAAAATAATTTCTAATTAAAGTTCTACTACCTTTAAAAGCATATTGTATATTTCATCCTCTTGCTTCGTTCACGCCTCGCTAAATATTGGATCTGCAAATGCGCTTAATCCGAGATACTGTTAGTGCGGGTTCCGACTATGACGGGCCGTCTGTTTTGACGGAAACCAGCGCCCGGACGCGAGTGTTCACACCGATCCGTACGAAAATTTGTTCGGTCACTAGAGATCAGACCTCTGAACACGATGGACGACGAAATTGTTGAAAGCCTAAAAAAATTATCAAATGCTTTCTTTTTTTTCTTTTCTAAATCAAAATCTGTTTTTAATATTAACAAATTGCACGCCCTGCTGCTATCTTCAAATTTCTATCTTTATATTCTTCTAATGTTTTGTCAGGTTGGGTTGGGTTGGGTTGGACACCTCTCTCTTCAACGAGCGAAATTAGCGTTTCTGCGTTTATCTCCTCCATTGTGCAAATGCTTCTATCCGTGCGGAAGGATAAAAAATGCGACGAAAATATTTCTGCGGGACTGGCGGAATGGCGGGGTGGGGCAATAGGTATTGGTACGGAGCTGGTTCACATCTACGCCCATCCGGCCGTTTAAACGGCACTCAGCACTGGCAAATGTCCGTTCAAAATCTCTGAAGCCGTCTTTTTTCCCGGGCCCGTCTAAATGTGAACAGCTTATATAAAATTATACAGCCACTGACACTTCCGGTTGTTTTGTCGGGCCGTCAAAACAGACGGCCCGTCATAGTGGGAATCCGCACTTAGGGTTTTAATTTTAAAACGACTATAATCCTGACCTAGAATAAGTGACGTGTTAACCTTCCAATTACAAGAGTTGATGTTTTAACCATATATTTATTATTTGTCTCGATAATAAAATAAGGTACACCGGGGTAAAGGAAATATGGGG
The DNA here is from genome assembly GCA_963971165.1 of Philopedon plagiatum. Classification (NCBI taxonomy): domain Eukaryota; kingdom Metazoa; phylum Arthropoda; class Insecta; order Coleoptera; family Curculionidae; genus Philopedon; species Philopedon plagiatum. The sequence goes on along the minus strand of OZ020197.1, from coordinate 23,044,395 downwards.
AAAGTGTAAACACCCATCTTTACGCTCTAAATTAACATTCTATAACATTAATATTTACAGGTACTATTTGCAGAAGACCTTACAATCCGTTTTCAGTCAGCCCGTTCACGTATTAAGGCAAGTACACATATGTGTAACGTAGCACCGGACATGTTACGTTAGGACTAGTGGAGACGGAGTATTGTTGCATGTTGTCCGTAACCAATTTGACACGCGTAACCGTTACAAACCAAACCACCATTTTTCGGTTTTAGCCGTCGCATCACTAGTTGGGACAAGTGCGGTATCCTATATCTTTGCCTGTTCCATTCTAGATTTATTTGTATGTCAGTCTGTTGTCAGTCGTCGTCGTTAGTCTGGATTAAAGAGGAAGTAGCATTTGTTTTTCGCGTATATGATCATGGAGTGGAGTAATTAATTTTATAGAACGTTACCACGGTGCGGTATCGTAATTCCGTTTGGTTACGTTAAGGGGTGATTGACATGGCCAAAACTTCCGCAGCGAACTATGTCATCTCACAATCTTCGGTGTTACGTTACAAGGCATTGGCATATATGGATCCCCGCCTCTTCAGGGATTGCTATGTATCATTCAGAAAGTGCTGTTGTTGTTGTTGTCTAATTTGTGCAAAGCAGGGGGGCAGCTTTTACAAAGTGCCTTAAACTATCATAGATAAATCCAAAATATTTACATTTTACAATAGTGGTCACGTTCAAACTTACTTCCTCTTAGTGTACCTATAGCCTGTGGGTAGGGTACATATTAAACCAACCTCAGAGTTTCAAACTACATAATTAAATAAATACAATTCTTTTTAGCCTACCGAAAATATTTGACAGACATATTAGTATTAGTTATATCTCCAAATCGACCAAGTTATATATATATATATATATATATATATATATATATATATATATATATATATATATATATATATATATATATATATATATATATATATATATTGAAAATACTATTCTCACACTACGCCAACGTGTTGTCCAAGGAATATCATCCTTGGTGCATGGTTCAATGACCTGATATCACAGGTACAAATGAACCGTGCCACCCCGACGACCGGTTTCGATACTGTTAGATCTCATTCAGGCCGGGGACAGGCAAATTGCTCTGTGTCGAGCAGGTGTTAAATGGTCGAACCAACCGAAACAACTACTCCGAGGGCTAATACCCCTACCGGCATTGAATTACACGATTGATTCTGGGTTTGTCCGTTGGGAACGATATTGAAAATACTATTCTCACACTACGCCAACGTGTTGTCCAAGGAATATCATCCTTGGTGGTTCAATGACCTGATATCACAGGTACAAATGAACCGTGCCACCCCGACGACCGGTTTCGATACTGTTAGATCTCATTCAGGCCGGGGACAGGCAAATTGCTCTGTGTCGAGCAGGTGTTAAATGGTCGAACCAACCGAAACAACTACTCCGAGGGCTAATACCCCTACCGGCATTGAATTACACGATTGATTCTGGGTTTGTCCGTTGGGAACGATATTGAAAATACTATTCTCACACTACGCCAACGTGTTGTCCAAGGAATATCATCCTTGGTGGTTCAATGACCTGATATCACAGGTACAAATGAACCGTGCCACCCCGACAACCGGTTTCGATACTGTTAGATCTCATTCAGGCTTATATATATATATATATATATATATATATATATATATATATATATATATATATATATATATATATATATATATAAGCTTTCTAACGCGACTTCGTCCGCGTAGTTTTTTTGTCATGATTATAAATACATGAAACATGAGGTACGTTAGGTTAGTTTAGATATATCTAGAGATCGGATTTCAATATTACATGACGAAAAAACCGGGGTCAGACTCAGGTACCTAATAGAAAAGGTAGGTAAATGAAATGAAATTAATATCAAATTTTGTCAGGTTGTATTAATGAATTGCTCCTAAAAAATATTTCAATGAACCAACTTCACAAAAGGAAAAGCACTGAAAAGGATGAAATAATATTGTTACGTACCTATTTATTACTGCTGTTAATGGTCCACTTAATTTTGTTCATTTTTATGAAAATGTTTTTTCTTTTTAGTGCACCTATTCTTCCCCCTCCCTTCACCTTATCTCACTCTTTTTAAATTTACATAATTTATTTATGTTTTTTTATAAACAAATTTTACATCATTTTGTCGACAATTTTTAAATTTTAAGAAAAACAGTGTGTTCGTAAAAAGTTCTAGCCATTTGAATTTTTTTTAATTATATTTTGAATTTAAAAAATTTCAAATGACTATAACTTTCTACTAACACATTTTTTTCTCTTAAAATTTAAAAAGTGCGCTTCAAAATGATAAATAAAATACCTAAACGTGTTCATTTTTTCCCAGGTGGTTAACCGCAAAAAGTTAACTTTTTTCGCAAATTTGTTTTTCCCTAACCAAAACATTTTTAAGTAAACTCACTATCAAAACCCCTGAACTTGGCATGGATCCCGTAAGTAGCAACAGAGATATTCACCTTTAAAATTTCACCAGCCGCGTCTGGCACTGACATAATATTTTCATTTTAAGATACATAACTTTTGAATCTACCTTGTTTAATAAAAGGTTCCGAAAATAATAAAATTTCCTGCAAATTATGGTAACAAGTGTGCTAAATTGTTTTTTCATTTGGTTACGTAAATACTGTCTTTCAAATACACCGAAATAGTAAAGCAGCAGGTTTATTATAAATTTATTTTATGTAATGGTCATATCGTTTTATAACTAGGGCTTCAAATGAGTCCTTCTGGTTTAGGCCCATTACCAGAAACAAACACAAATACCTAGCGCTGCACAAACAAAATTAGAGAGACAAAAATTGTATGTACATATGTATGTAGGTACAGTGCGCTTTTTAAGCTAGCCAAAGTCCAATTAAAAGTCGTTTTCCTCTGGTCAACTACACAGTGGTAGATACAATGTGCTTTTTAAAAGCTAGCCAAGATCCCATTAAAAATCGTTTTGCTCTATAAACTGGCGAAATTACAAATATTTCCAGCCATGCTTTAATAGTTTCAAGTTTAACAATTTTATGTGTAAAACTGTAACCGTCATTTATGTTCTGTTTGTTTTTCATAATTTTAATTTAAAATTACTTCCTTTGTATGAAAATTTTGATTAAATACCCAATTTTAATAATTCATGTTTCTAAGCAGAATAATCATGAATTTAGAAACCACGAAGCGATACAATTGTTTACATTTTAAGACAATTAGAAATTCCAAGTCTACCCTTAATCTAGTCAAATACACCGTGGTAGGTATACTGTGCTTTTTAGGCTAGCAAAAGTCCAGTTTTTGCCTTGGAAAGTGACGAAATTACAAATATTTCTGGCCCTGGCATAGGTGTTATGTTCTAATACTTTCATGTTTGACAATTTTGTGTGTAAAATGGTAGCCGTAATATGTTCTGTTTATTTTACAGTAGCCCACGGGGGAAGAATTTCAGTGGGAGGATAAAAGAATAAAGGTGGTGATAGCTAATTCGTCTATTATCATAAAAGGATGAATATCGAGAAAAAAAGGCTTGATCCCTCTGGATCCAATGAAAATGCTATGAAATAAAATGGATGGTTTGAGTTACTGCTTAAGACAATACAAACTTTATATTGGGCTTGTTAGGTAGGGGCCTAAAGCAAGTTTCAGTGCATTGTTGTAAATGAGATTTAACTGTCCCAGAGTTGATTTGCTTGCTGAGTTGTAAATAATACATCCATAGTCCATTCTGGATCTAATAACAAAGAAGTAGATTCTTAATGGTGATGTTAAATATACATCCCAAGACTGATTTGATAGAACTTCTAATAGGTTAAGACTATTTTGGCATTTAATCACTTATGTGAGCTTTAAAATATAGTTCGTCTTCAAATATTAGGCCTGAAATCTTAAAATTGTAGGTGATTCGAACAGTTAGATTGAAGGTTTTCGGTTTTCGTTTACAAATACATTTAGATTTTTCGGTCAATATCACAATCCTGTTTTCCTGCATAAGTTCTTCAGTTAATGCAATTGGCCCTGGATCGAATTTTCCAAAGTTTTATTGCATTTTTCTTTCAGAATTATCGGCAAATATTTGGCGTGGACGGATACTTTGATTTTTCTAATGACGTTATTTATTGCCAACAGGAGAGTTTTACTGACAACAAAACCTTTTCGAACTTCGTTTTATTAAATTGTTTCTACTTGTCTCTTCAACACAGTCCACTAAGGTACCTAGAAACTCTTATCAGCTTACCTGACCAAAAATATCAAAGTAAACATGTCTACTGTAAATTAAGTAATAAATATTATTGCTTTTATTATTGCTTTTATATTTATTCGTGCAATATTTACTTCCGACTTTAACCAAATGGCAATTCATGAAAAATACAGCTAATAGCTAAACATGTACATACATACATACTCGCTCTCCATACGAAACCATATTACAGGTTCTAAATTAACGACGAATGATGTGTCACTCTGCCCATCACAAGAGCTAATATGTATGTTCAATATTTACCATTTGCCTTGATGCCTGTTTCGACCATAAATTGAACGGTTTATCGTTGATTTATTGAGTATGTAGAGACAATACCTACAGTAATAATCTGTAGGTAAATCGTTGATGCACACACATTTTTTAACTACTTGGAATTTTTAATGATGTGTCGATTAAATATTACCAATAATATACTTATTTTGCCTAATTTGGGTAAATTTTTGGCTGCCTTATTCCGAGACTTTGCTAATTCTTATAGCTTAATTCCATTTGGTGTTTCGAGATCAACATATAATTCGTCCTAGGATTAAGCTTTTGTTCTGGATACTGCCTCTTTTGGACCTTGATTAGGCAGTTTGTAACGATTCTTATCCTCTTCCGTCCCTGAAGCATCCCACCTTTTCTCTACTTCCTTCTTCGCTTGTACTACTTCGACTAGAAAAGGCTAGAAGACGAGAACGTGAATATTAGGTGCATTCTGTGTAGTGTAAACGATTGCTAAGTGAAACATTTTATACATTTTACTGTAATTTAAATAAATCAGAGCAACAGACCATTTTTTTTTAGTTTTAAAAGTCATTATTACTCTTGAAAGGTAATATAGGTAAAATGTTAGGTGAACGAAAAATAAAACTGCCAAAAAATTTTAATATCGAGAGTTACGTGAATTGGTGCGCCGTCCTGCTGGAAGTAGCCTTGTCGAAACTCTTCATCGTCTAATGTCTAATGCGTTTACAGAATGTTCTAAAATTTCATTAAGGTATCGCGCCGAATTGGGAGTCCCTAGTGAGTAAAAACGTTTTCAAATACGTTTTCATTATAATGCAAATTACTCATAAACCATTCTGAAAATTTCATTCGCTGCGGCTTATCGTTTGGTAACAGTACTTGAACTGAGCTTAGACGATAAGCGTGCACATGCAGGTCACATTTCAGGTTCCGTCGGATACATTTACTTGCTGGCTTAAATGCCGATAGGGGTTTGTGGGTGTTCACAAGGTGCCTCAATTCTTCTACTTTTTGTGTAGTGCAAACTTTGAGTCACCCACTGCCTTCCTTGCTATTCACACTTCCTGTTTCTCTAAACAAAGCCACATATATCTAGTCAAAACTTGGCGAAACTGGTCGAAATCCATGACTATGTGACCTTTTTTCATTCACCTATGCGTTCTACCTATGTTACCTTTCAAGAGTAATAATTCAAGATATGCGTGAGGCACACTTTGGGGACGTTTTCTTGATCTTACGTTATGCACATTTAATAAATATCCCAGGAATATCATTAAAATATAAAAATTCATTGATGTATGTGGGACGTATCATTTATTTTTATAAGTTGCACACTCTGGAAAACTTTATGATAAGTTAAATTTTGTTCAAATAGTTATTGGTTTGATTTCCCTCCGATTTTTAGATACCTCATGTCTGTTAACTATTCGCATCTAAATATAACTAAACTTTTTCGTATTTTCTGTCAGTCAGTTTATTTATATTTGCTTCGCAGGATATTTTTATGGCAAATAATAGCAAAGATTCCATTTTGCATGTAATAAAGAGAAAGTTATTACCCAAAACGGCTTTAAAAAGAACCAAAGGACCGTAAGCGTCACGGTCTAATTCAGAAGTAACAGTAATCTTTATTTGTCCACCAACCCAACAAGGTTATTTGAAAGGAAATAAAGTTGGATAAGTGTCGTTGGACGATTGAATCAGAGCTGCAGCAATTGCTGACCGACCCTATAAAAAGTCTCTTTCTGTTATGCTTATAACGTAACAAAGAATTACCTAGTTTTAAAATAAGGGATCTGTGCTCCTTTGCAATTCATAGAAGAAGAAAACGTTAAAGATTTTACAGTTTGAAAGCTTATTTTTTACATTTTTTGTTTGTTCTGAACATTCCAGCAGTAGTATTTTAACGTTTAAGTAAGGAAAAAAGTCCAGTTCTATAAAACTTGCCAGAATCCGTATTTTATAACGTTAAAATACTAATCACACACATTTTATTTTTCTGCAGAGCATACAGCTGTTTCTTCTGATTTTGAATCGGATCAGTTCTTCAGTTATTTAAACATTTGGATTATTTGTTTAGTTAATTCATATTTAAATTCCAGAGATATTCAGAAAACAAAACTTATTTTGTTTTTCCTCATGTTACGTTACCAAACTGTGCGATTTTTGGCGCCCAACGGAAGACTTAGCAAGAAAAACTTTTTTTAGCAATAATTTTGCCGTTTGCCCTGATCTTCTTCACCGACTTTCAACAACAGGTGACGACGCCATTTGTTCATAGCTAGCCTTTTGTTTCATACATTTTGCGTGTGTAAGACAAAAAAAGAGACAAGAACCAAAGCTGGTATATCTTATTCAGAGTGGTCAATGCACTAGCTTGTAAAGCCAACGCAATATTTAAAATGCAAAAAAAAATAATTCAGAGCCCAAGCAACAAACTCTTGTAAGATCATTGCAATGTTTATATCGCAAATTAAGTGGACGGTTCTTTAAGGGTTTTGCATGAGTCAGCTAGTCCAAGAACTTTCCATTTTTTCATTTTTTATCAAATTATTTGCTATTTCGTTAAATTAATGATTTTTAAATGTACCTATAGAACATAGAAACTGTCCCGCAAAATCCTCAATTTATCTTATATTTTTAAACATGAACCTAATAAACTAGTATTCAATTATTTAAGTAAATTTGCTTATAGAAAATGTATATCCCTAAAGGTATCAACATGAAGCGAAAAGTCATTGTCTATTAACCTAACAAGGTTACTGGGCCGGATATAAAGTCGGACGCTTCGCGTTTAACCATCGGACCCAGTTTGCAGGATTTTCTTGTAAAGGCGATTTTCGTCTGACCCCATTAGAAAGCTTTGTGAGTTTTTGATTGTGCTGTTTACGGAAAACGATTTTACATAATGGCTGGTGGGTTTTTAGGACCTCCAAGGATGGAATGTTTATTTGTCGCAAGAGGTTTTTTTTTTGGAAAAATATTAATATGCACTTATGTACATTGTACAGACATTGACAACTCAAACTTTATCATAAATTTTTGCTTTGACATTTCAACAAGTCGACTAAAATTTCAAGCAAGACCAGTGAAGTTTAATAAGGCCCTTCGATAAGTATAGGCTATAGATTTACCATCTAGAGTCTTTCAGAGTATTCCCCACCAGCAGAACTTATTTACATTGTACAGCCATTGACAAGTCAAGCTTTATCATAAACCTTTGCTTTGACATTTCAGCAAGTCGACTAAAGTTTCAAGCAAAACAAGTGAAGTTTAATAAGGCCCTTCGATAAGTATAGGCTATAGACTTACCATCTAGAGTCTTTCAGAGTATTCCACACCGCATTCAATACATGTCGTCATAAGTCGGAACCACTCAGCAAACCAGCGCTGCCATGTTTCCTCAGGAAGATTCCAAGCTGCTATAAGTTCTGTACCATTGGGAAATTTTCTTCCTTTGAGGCTTTTCTTAACTCCGGAAATAACCGAAAGTCACATGGAGTAAGATATTGGATGTACGGAGGGTGGTCTGAGTTAGTCTTAGCTGGTCAGTTAGCTTTGGTAAGCAGATCACAGTGTACCAAAAAGATGTGACTGTGCGCTGATCCCCCAGTACAACCCTTGTCACCACGCCTCGCCTTCCAAAGAATACGACGATCAGGCGTTTTTTCGTAGATCGTGATTTTCGAACCTGTAATGGAGTATTTTCGTCTTCAAACAACCACAGTTTGTTTAGTGCTTTAGTTGGTACGTATAGTACAACCATGCTTGTCATTTTTTTGTCTTTTACTGTCGGCCCACGGTTGGAAAGTTTACTTGCCACCCGTGGGTGGAAAGTAAGTGAAGACGTGAAATGTTAGATATATGTTAGATTATCGACATCGCTTAAGTTGTCGATATCGACACCATCGACACCATAGTCGACTCGTTAACATTTCAGTTGTTTATATGATATTGTCGACATAGCCCATCCCGGCTGACCAAGCCACTGTGGTCCGTCTGAGATTGCTAGACGTTTTAAGGACTATTTATTAATTGCTATTGTCTAGAATAGACAGACTGCGTTTATTACTAAAATCTGTTTCGTGTTCTGCTAATAATTCGGAGCTTGCTTAAAATAATTAAAATTTCTGTATGCAGCTTGTGCCTTTATTCCTTTATAATATTTATATAAGTTTAATTTAATTAATTTTTAATTTAATTAATTAAAAAAAACTTTGACCTTAGAATTTCGGTTCGATTAAAATTTGAAGGATAGACAAAGTTGTAGAAAAAATATCCTATATAACGTGTATAATAATAACTTCGCGTTTATAACAAAATTTTCACGCTATGGACTTACCACAAAATAAATTACTTACCATAAAATATTATTATTATAAAAAATTATTGTTTGCTTTAATAAGGCCGACATTGCACTCTGTATAAAGTGGGAAGGTTGCGTATTTCATGATTTAAATTATAAATAAAAGAAATGATTATTGTTTAATAAACGAATAGGGTAACTGGGACAGATACAAGGAATTTTTGCGTCAAACCATCAGACCCATTTTACAGGATTCTCTTACACAAGCGATTTTCAGCTGACGAGCTCGATTTTGATTCGGCAATTTTTATTAGCTGACGCGATAATAGTACATGGATATGATTAGAATATAAAAGCTACTATAGTACAATGGCTCTAAGCAAGCAAGCAACTTAATATAGTTCATCATGGAAGTACTAGGTACCTGATAATTTATATGCGCCCTCTCCGGCCAAATATACGTTAGCATTCATTGACTGATGTTTTAGTCATGTAATTGTTACATAGGTAGTAATGTAATAAACATATCTCTTTCCAATTTTCAAAGTTGTAACTGACGGGAAGTAATCAAAATGTTTAAATAAACAGGTGTCAAAATTTTCTAAACGTCAAATTTAATTTTCTATATAAAAATCGATTTTATTAGTTTCTATAATGCAAGCAATCGTAGAAAACATTACGCATGGGCCAAAGTATATTACTCTATTTCTCCTACTAATAATGGTAAAATATCCTAATTAAATATACATATTATGTTACAACTTCTTTATATATGATAGACCATTGACTGTAAAGTGTAAATTGTGTTGCAAACGGAATAAATTATTATGTTTCGATATCTATGAGTGTAGCATGATATGATCTAGTTATCGCTACACTCTAACGTCTTACTTTTATCTATTTGTACCATCAAACTTTGTTCTTTCTAAAATAAGCTACTTCAGTCTAATTTATTGATCAAATTAAAAGTCAGTCTGACCCCCTAGCCTAACACTCTCTCACTTTTAAAGTAACATTTACTTAAAAAAAATCTTAACTATTAAATTCCACACTTTTTTGGTTTATGATTTCCCTTTATTTCTTCTATGATTTATTTATTTGGAATTAAAGTCCAATAGATTACCATTTACAGGGCAGTTTGTTACACAAGATAACTTAAATATAAATAATATCAAAATACTCTTTCTACTCTAAAATACCAAAAGATTGTGAGTAAATCAAGGAAACCCGACATTGCGCAGATAATCGCTTTAACCATGAATAGCAGGCGCAGCTCGTGAAATTTTAAAGTTGTATATCTCTGTTGCTACTTATGGGACCCATGCCAAGTTCAGGTTTTTTAATAGTGAGCCTACTAGGAATCTTTTGGTAAATGTAAGGATATTTTGTAATTTTCGAAAAAAAGCATTTTGAATTTTTGAATTGACCCATCTGGGAAAAAAATTAACACGCTTCGGTACGGTATTTATTATTTTTTCTAAAGAAATTTTACATCATTTTGTCGACAATTATTAAATTTTAAGAGAAAAGAATGTGCTAGTAGAAAGTTATAGTCATTTGAATTTTTTTAAACCTAAAATATAATTTTTCTACTCATGTCAATAAAAACCTGTATTGTATGTTCAATAATAGATTCCGAACAAGGTACATTGTGGTTTACACCTTTTCATTGTGCTTCAATCACCATGGCGATTGAACTACAAAGTTCACTTTGTGCACGTGTATTTTTTACAAAGGTGGCGTTGACAGGTGCCGCGTCCAAATTTTATAATTTCATTGACATTTTTTGACATCTTAAAAAGAAAAATATTACTAATCCCATTTTATTAACGGTAACATTCGTAGAAAAAGTATAGTGTAAAACTCGCATGGAATGACCATTTCCTACTCGTATGATTTGCAGCACTCGCCTGCGGCATCGTGCTGCAAACGTCATACTCGGAGGAAATGCATGTCATTCCATGCTCGTTGTACAATATACTATTTCAAACGTATGAATGAAAGTCTACTTGTCAGGGGTACATATACATATGCAAAAATTGAGAATAAATTCTCTAAAATAATGGTAAAACAGCTATTCTGCGGGCTATATGCCCCTCCGAGCGCTGAATTACATACCAAAATTTGCCGTATTTTCTTCAAACACAGTTAGATAGGAAAATACTAATGTTTCGAATGCAAGAAACTACCAGGAAGAAGGAAGCTTTTTCTTTAGTTAGAATGTCGTCACCTGCAGACCGGTTTCGAACTCGTTGGTTCTCATCAGTACAAGATAGACGAACATACCAACCTTCCGAAAAAGTAATCCCTTAAAGCTACAACTGTCGTACTGCATAAGCAGTGAGACACAGGCAGCGCCATCCATTAGCAGTTTCGAGCATTCAGAGTAGAGTTTACCGTAAGGTAAAATTTTCAAACGTATGAATGAAAGTCTACTTGTCAGGGGTACATATAAATATGCAAAAATTGAGAATAAATTCTGTAACCACCTGAAAATTCCTTATACAATAAGGATTTCAACAAATAATGGTAAAACAGCTATTCTCCGGGCTATATGCCCCTCCGAGCGCTGAATTACATACCAAAATTTGCCGTATTTTCTTCAAACACAGTTAGATAATGAATGCTCGAAACTGCTAATGGATGGCGCTGCCTGTGTCTCACTGCTTATGCAGTACGACAGTTGTAGCTTTAAGGGATTACTTTTTCGGAAGGTTGGTATGTTCGTCTATCCTGTACTGATGAGAACCAACGAGTTCGAAACCGGTCTGCAGGTGACGACATTCTAACTAAAGAAAAAGGTTCCTTCTTCCTGGTAGTTTCTTGCATTCGAAACATTAGTATTTTCTTATCTAACCGTGTTTGAAGAAAATACGGCAAATTTTGGTATGTAATTCAGCGCTCGGAGGGACATATAGCCCGCAACAGTTTTACCATTATTTGTTGAAATCCTTATTGTATAAGGAATTTTCAGGTGGTTAGAGAATTTATTCTCAATTTTTGCATAAAATATAATTTAAATGAAAACTGACTAAGTCACGTTTTATGGTTTTGAGTTCAAAAATTCCATTTGTATGTAAATGTTAGTAGCATGTATTTAGGGGGAAGTAAGTAACAAAAGAAAGAAGTAGATGGGTGGAGTGGTTAGATTATGCAACGGAGGGAAAAAAATTAACAATAAAGTATAATGGGTTTGGAAACCCCAAAAATAAAAGAAAATTGAAAGAACACATTTGGTAGTGTTGTTAAGAATTTTTGGTAAATGATTTAATTGTTGATGAGATGGCGAATGAATATTAAGGAATTTCGAAATTTAAAAAATTCAAAGAACCTTAAAATTTACTTTCATATTTATTTATTTTTAATTAATTATAAAAGACAAATTGGGCCCGCAACAGTAAGGTACCAGTGCTATCATCATAGAAAGACAAATAAAGAAATTTAGCGAAAAATTATCAATCAGGAAATAAGGCGTCTGGGTAGGGGTAGAAAATTTCTATTTAAATGTGCTTGAGTATTGAGACAAGAGTTGTTAGTTTTTAATTCTGTGTTAATAGCTATGTCTTCGAGAAAATCCAAGCGCTTAAAATTTCTGGAGCTGAAATTATTTAGGATTTTTGAGTTCGAGGATGGATAAAAATTATGTTTATAAAACTTAATATGGTTCCCAAAGGCAGACGAGGATTTTCAAAGGTGCTTACTTATTCTAGTTTTTAGTGGTCTGCAAGTGCGACCAATATAGGAGCTGTTGCATGAGTTGCAAGATAATTTATAGATACCACTTTTAGAAAGTGCATCTTTGTATCTTATCTTTGGCATTTACTAAGTGAGTTCCCAAGTTTCTTTTAGTTCGTTCAAATGGATTTCTGACTGATATCCTGACAAGTGAGTAATAAACTAAATATAACCTATAAAAATAAAAGTTAATTCAAATAAATTTATATTAAAAAAATTTTCACCTTTCAATTTCAAAAACTCAGCTCTAAATTAAACTCTTAATCTGTATCTAAACCTGTTTATTCCTTACTTTCAGGAAGCACTGATGATGACCTATAAGGTCGAAAGCGCTCTGCTAATAAATTAATTTTCTTTTTGCCCTTAATACAAAGCTTTGTTTTATTTATACTTAAAAGTGCACACAGCCTTCACACATTCCATAATATAAAGTGTCAGCTTAGAGGCACCAAAGCAGCCCAATGACTTAAATAGATTATAAATTGTCATTGTATGACTTATGTCTTACAATTAATCCATGAAAGTCTATTTTAAAAGTTCAAAACAAATAAAACAAAGGGCGTATTTCCTATAGCCTATTTGTTACTCCACCTGGATTACAGCAAGACCTAGATAAACTTGGAAGCACTGACACGGTTGACCCCTCCCACCATTGTTGTAATTAATTACAGTTAGACTGATGAAAATGAAGATAATCAGAAAACTGATTATCTTCATTTTGCAGTGTCTTGAGAAATAACACAAAAGCTGTAAAAATTATTACAAACAAATTTAACTTACTTATAATTATTTAATACTTATTTTTTAATAAAAATCTATTGTGTATAATGGTATCTAATATTGAAAATATTTTTAGCGTCAGTTATATAAGTTACTGATTTTTTTACAAGCTTAAATGGCATATTAACTCAAATTGCTATTTTTTGAAAATAGTAAGATCACCCCACACTTCCTCTTAAAGGGCTGGTGAAATCCCTACGGATGTTTCCAGCTCTGGATGTGTGAGTCGATTCCCCAGTACACCCACGGTACATAGTACTTAGACTTCGGTCTTCGTGGGCTGTCAGAAGATAAAAAAAAAAGGAAAGAATGCCCACAATTAAGTGGAAATATTCTTAAAGATTTGTGGTTTATTTTAAATGATCCTTCCTGCTCCTCATAATATGAACATGTTTAGAGCAACGCAACGTGGGGTAAGTGCAAAAACCTTATTTTAATGTTTAGTAGAAATCTGACTACCAAACTAAAGTAAAACCTATATTTAAAAAGCCAGCGTTATATTGATCTTCCTAAAATCTAATTTACAAACATGATGTTAATGTCCATAATCGCTTAAACCTGACGGCAACAATAATCTTTATTTTGTTCACTAACCAAACAATGTGATCAGGCAGGATGTAAAGTAGGACGAGTCGCGGTCGACCCAATAGACCCGGATTGCAGGATTTGTCCGTAAAAGCCATTTCCGGGTAACCTAAATAAAATACTTGGTAAGTTTATAATTGCTTTTCTACGACGCGTGAAATGGTTTGCTAAGGTAGTTTATAATGGATGATATGGAAGGACCCTTTTAACACAGGGATAATTTTTATACAATACCTTATATTTGAAAACAATATTAAATCAGCAATTAATAATTTAGATTTTAGGCAGCAGTAGCATATACGGTTTCTATGTGTAAAAAATTGTATTTCCTAAAAGTTGCTTTTACTAAATTTTAAGCCCGTTTATTTTGGTAATATTAAACGAACAAAGGAACAAAGAAATCAAGTTTTCGAAACACTGAGTAAACAAGAGTCGAATTCTGGCGGTCCAAAACCATAAAAACCATGCCTTTGGGTTTGTTTGGCTTAAGTTAGGCGTTTTCTTTTTTATAGCATGATAAACAAAGACAGAACTAGGATCCGGATTTGATGGTTTTGATGGTTTTGGACCGCCAAAAATTCGACTAAGTTAACGCGAGCCACAACATCTCACCCATTCAAATCTCACCGATGCGCGATGGGTGTAAGAGTTCTGATTTTTATTTTAGTTGACTAGTTTAGACCAATTTGATATTTAGATTTATAAAGTGAAATAATTTTATATCGTACGATCCGGTTGGGTCGCTGTGTACTTTTATTCCTGTTTCAACTAACAATATTATTTGTATTTTTAAATAATGCCACCACTTTAATTTACCGCTTCAATGAAGATGATTCTACTATTCTACTAAAACTGAACTGAAATAAACTTTTATAAAAGAGTATTCGTTAAATCATTTAGATTGAAATCGATAATATAATTACATAAAGTTACAGATGTTAAATACGTAAATCTAGAAATGTTTGTTATATCTAATTTTTATTAGTATAATCATTGTTGTTAGTACATATTTTATTTAGTTCTTAAGTTTACTCCCATTGTGGTATTTTAAATAATCCTCATTGAATGCTAAACGTTATGTAAAATATAATTTTTGTGATTGATGATTTTTCTCAAAATTGTGAAAACGAACATACAGATAATGACCTTTTTTAATTTACTTTAATAACAAATCATCTTTGAAATTTAGGTTTTTTGCAATACTTGAATCAAAGGACTGAAATAAATTTTCATTGTCGAAAAAGTCCCCAAAAATATTTAGTTAAAGTTATCGATTACACAGCTTCATCTCAAAGAACTAAATTGATATTTCATATTGATATACAGCGTATTAAAAAATAGCTGTTTACCTTTTCTGGCACCAAAGCCCGACTCCCAGAGGCGTATCGTAAACTTATTACTTCATTTAAAATTAGTATTTTTTCATTTTACAGATAAAAAATGTTTTATTGTTTTGCGTCTAATAAAAGTGTTTAAGAATTGTTCACTGTGATTTCACTTATAGTTTACTACTGCAAATGGAAAACTTTTTTGATATTGATTTATCACAATGTATTACTTCAATTTTAGTTTTTCTCAAGTATATTTAAAAAAATGTGTACAATAGGATAATAATAACAATTCTAAAAACTTATTAAAACCAACTATATAGGTAGGCAAACAAGTTTATAAAGAATAAATAATTACACCTAATAAATATTTACATAATACAAAAGTTGTGTAAAATTATTGGCGTTTAAATAATATTAGTTGTGTTAGCTGGTTTCTAACAGGATCTGTCTTTTTACAGCGTCTTATTTTTTGCCTTAACACTGTAACTCTTTTTGATTTAACACGACTTCTGCTTACTGCTTGGATAACTGCCTTCTGAGCTGCTTTTTTCTTTGTGTTTCATCTAAGTTTTGTTCCACATTAGGGACCTTACTATCCCTGGCTGTCACAACAGAAGCAGAACAGCAATGCTCTCCAATTTCTTGCCTACAGCAATACATTTAATTAGCTTATTTATAGCAATTGGTATTTTCCAGTAAAAAAATAAAATTTTACGTAAAGAGAAATTTTTCTAATAATATGTAACATAATAATATAGGAAACAGGTGTAGATGTGTAACTTTTTGTGACAGCTGTAAAAATGAGCCAAAAGTTATTTTTGCTCTAAATAAATCCTAAAGTTTTTTCTTTAGGTACATAATATAAAAAAGAAATCAAAGATTTAACTTTTGAGTAGCACTAAAACTATTTTAATGACTGAGATCAAAAAAAGTTGACATTTAAAAATTATAAAGCTACCTATATCTTATATTACAAAATAATATTAAAAAATGTTGTATAAAATGAGTCTGACTTACTTGCTTTGTTCGTGGCATTTCCTGGAGATATCTAGGAAATTCCTCAAATTGTGGGTACTGCATCATCTAACAGAGAAGTTCTTTCACCAATACTATAAAATAAATTCCGGTCAAACAGCCTTAAACAAAGTTTATCATTTTTTGTAGGACTCCAGCCTGCAACATGCATTTTTTGAACCCAAAGAGCAAGTCTCCTGGAATCGTTCATGGGGAATCTACAACAAAACAAATAAATTATGTTTCTTTTTTGAAAAAACCCTGCTGTACTGACTAATTTAACACACAAAGTTATGCAATATTATAATTTTTTTTTCGATTTTTTTTCGAATAAAAACATACCCGCCACTGGAATAAAGCTTTCCATTATAATAATTTATATCTTAAATGAGTTAATTATGAGTGAAAACATTCAAGCACTCTATTCAAATAAACATAAACAGTATGTTTTAAAGGTGCCTAAATCATCGTATTGCGTTGATAAATTATCTCGTAACAACAATATTTCGAAAAGTATTTGTCTATTGCAACTATGTAACATTTAACCTTTTACGTGTGAAAGGTAATTCCAGGCTCCTTTTTCTCGTTTCAGCTTTTGCAGAGATAAGAAGAACAACCCACCATCATAAATCACTAAAATCTTTAATCAAAATTTTATTCCAAACACCACAAAATAACTTTAATGTCACCACCAATATTTGGCACCAAAAAATGGCGTCGTCTCGAATTTCGGTCACAATCGCCATGCGGCAACTTAAATGAGTGTTACCCGTCCTCTTTCTTTCGTCGTCTAAGCACAGACCCCATCGCACCGGTTGAGAGTTAAGAAGCAAGTAAAAAATACTCATCGTCAACACTGTTCGGTCGCCTTGTGGTGGCAATTAATGAAACTACCGGAAAGTAAAAAAGCCACTTGCCTAACATGATGATAGTCTCCAAGAAAATTTAAACTTTTAATCGATTTTCTGGGCATTCCTGGCGATAAAATAATTTTAGTACATAATTTGCACAGCACTATCTAATCAACAAATAAAAACAAATTACGAAATTAAAAAAAAACTGGTATCTTTGGTAAGTTTGGTTAGGAATGCAAACATTATATTTTAACTTTATATACGGTGTATCTGGTTGTTTCACTTTTCAAGTAGCATGATGGCATTTATAACATCTGTTTTTCATTAATAAAAAACTGCACGCACCGAACTATCTACAAATGTTGCTTTGTTCATCCTTCATAACTCACACTTTCTTCTATTGTAAATCACATTAACAAGCGCTAAGTCGTTTATATTTCGCTTTTGTGTTTTATGGTTGCGAGAACGAAATCCCGCTTAGTTTATGTCGGCAATTTTACTCGTCATGGCAAAACAAAAGCAACACCCAAATTGTATTCTCGGTACACTAAGAAAATAATATCTATTTAGTTTTACAGATGTGCCAGATTTATTAAGACCTTATTTTTCTCAGTTAGCATTTGTACAAATATTACTTTGCTTAAAATGTTAGTCTTTTTGAAACAAAGCTGGTTAGTAAAGAATAGGATTAGATAAAAAAATGGGCAATTGTTTGTATACTTTTTCCAAACCCAATTGAATCTCACAAATAGAAATTCTTAGGATTTAAATGGTATAAAAAGCTAGACAAAGGCCAGCCGCTAATACCAGGATTGTTCGCTACCACACAGCGAAACACTCACATTTCATGCAAATTCCTTAGTGATACCTTCCCTATACAATTCAAACAGCACCTGCGTGTTTGGTGAAGGGACACCTGCAGCGACGATACGTTTTGTCTCTTTTCCACTAAGGGTAATATTATATTATCCCATGTAGTGGGCGAAGTCATTTCCAGTTAATTGAGACATCACGTCTAAATAGATACTTTTTTAAAATATGATTTATTTAAAACTGTTTTAAGTTTTTACCAGTGAAATGCGTATTATTAGTGTTTTTGTTTTTAGATACGTGGTTTATGTAAGTAAATTTTTATTATAATATTGGCTTATATGGCATTATGGTATATATTCGATTTTTCCAATAATTTCTCACCAAAACGACATAGCATCACAAAATTAGGGATTTAAGGGTTTTTTGAGGCGAGGAATTCAAATTCGTCCATACTTTTGATGTCACAGGTAGAGGCCACCACCTACGGCATACCATACTTTTTTTAAATGACATAACTTTTTTAAAACTTAGTATATCGACCTTACTATTGAAAAAATCCTATAATGCTTCTTTTACATCAAAAAGGTATACTTAATTGAAGTCGCTAGGAGTAGCCGTTCCCGGGATAATCGCATTTGAAATTTCCTATTAAATTAAATATGTGTGGTTCAAAAGTAATGGGATATAGAGCAACAGTGAATTTCTTACTTGTTATGATTTAGCTAAAATTTAAGTTTAAAAGTTGATATTATAGGAGATACTTCAGATACCTACTGAAGATTTTTTTAATAAAATCACTTATATATGTGGGAATACTAATTTTGTTTTAATGAGACTTTGTTGTTTTAAGGCGACTAATTATGCCGCGAGAGCGTAGACTTGGTCAAATTCGTCAGCTTAGTGACTTTGAGAGGGGGCGGATTGTGGGCTTACTAGAAGCAGGTCTTTCAATTAGAGAAATTAACAGAAGAACCAACAGATCTTTCTCACCATTTTGAGATGTTGGCAGGCATGGACCCAAGAAGCCCGTGAACCCAGAGCTAGTGGCACTGGATGTCGCAGGGGAACAACCGAGTGCCAAGATATCGCCTTAGACTTTTGGTTCTTAGGGACCGCTTTAGTACCACTGGGGCAATTGCGAATCAGTGGTTTGAAGAACATCGAAAAGTGCTTGGGATGCGTACAGTATATCGACGGATAAGAAGTTTTGGACTTGTTTCTTACCGTCCCCATTGGATGTTGTCCCTCACTCGCATCGACGCAATCGACTGCAATGACGCAGAGACAGTACGGACAATTGAACGATGAATGGAACAGATTGGACTTTAACGATAAATCCCGCTTTTGTTTGGGTACGCATGATGGTCGTGCAAGGGTAAGAAGGAAACGTGGCGAAAGACGTGATCCACAGTTTGACATGGAGAGGCATGTTCATCATACCGTGGGGGTAATGGTATGGTATGGTATTGCATATGGTAGCAGGACACCTCTAGTCTTCATCAGAGGTAACATGAGCCCGCCACTACATTCAGGAAGTAGTGGAACCAGATGTCCTTCCATATATTGAAACACTCTAGAACCCAGTTTTTCAACAAGATAACGCCAGACCTCATGTGGCTAGACGAGCCCTGGACTTCATGAATCAACACCACATTAACCGCTTACCATAGCCACCAAGATCACCTAATCTGTCACCGATCGAACATGTGTGGGACATCATTGGTCGCAGGTTGTTAAACTTAGAGTACCCCCCTCAGACTCCGGCAGCTTTTAGACCTGAGGTAGAGGTAGCCTGGAATGAGGTACCGCAAAAAGATATAGACCATCTTATCAGAACAATGCCCAGGCGTGTCAATGAATGTATAAGGAACCGAGGATATTCGACACATTATTGAATTTAATTCCATTTGTGTTTATCCGATTTGGCTGGAAACCTAATCAATTATTAACAATGATCTACTAAACACGTAAGTCAAAAACTATTAAAATATATTAAATACAAATGGGTGTTTACCTTCGTTTGTCACTCAGTATATTATACTTTGAAAGCTTGTAGTCTGAAACAAATAATGTATGTAAGCGCTTGACAAGCTTTTTCGTTTCTTGTTGTTGAATTTATAGATAATAACTCGCTTGGACTTTATAATCTTTATTTTAGATTTGTCGTAGTATTAATGCGTGACTGGCATACTAAACTTAACAAAAAATCTCATTTTTCTATTTATAAGGCTGAGTTTAAATAAAGCGGAATGGGCTATGTGAGCGTTTGTTAGTAAAATGTATTTCGAGACTTATCATGGGCTAGTCGCGACAAAGTGAACAACTAAATTTTTGAAAAAAAGTTACTTAAATTATTTTTCCGGAACGATATTTCTGGTAGAAGGTATCTCTAACAGCTCTCAAGTATATCTGGAATTTGGGCTTTTGATAGCCCTATCTCCAATAGTTTTAACGGTTAGAGATGTTAGTGTATGTACACAAATTATTGTCTGTGGATCCAGGTTCTTTAACGTGTAAACTCAAAACTTTTTGTAATTCAGCAATAATATAAAGACAGAAATAAACTTTGTAGCTTATAAACGGTTCTGTACATTTAACTGCACGTAGAAACATTATGCTCAATGAAATATAATCTACTTTACTGTATTGTTTAGATTTTCAACAAAAAGCATTTGTTACCTAATTTACCATATAAGAGAATACAATGTGAAATCTACATAAATAGCGGATACAGTTATACGTCTGGATACAAGCTACATGTATAAACGTTAATATAGAATATGTTTATTATTGTACAGAAACTAGGACTTCAGAGCAGCTTTTGTTTCCTTGGCATTGAGAAAAACTGCCGACATAAATATTACCGAAACATAAAGGCAAATGGCAAATCGAGCGTTTGAAGATTTTACCTGCATAAAGGTTATTTTTAATACCTACCTTAAATATGAAAAAATAATTCGGCTTCAAGCTTCAATAGAATAAGGATTTATTTAACCTGGCTCTACCGCACCACATTCCAAGACAGATCGTCGTAACCGTATTGACCACA
This sequence comes from Philopedon plagiatum, assembly GCA_963971165.1. Taxonomy (NCBI): domain Eukaryota; kingdom Metazoa; phylum Arthropoda; class Insecta; order Coleoptera; family Curculionidae; genus Philopedon; species Philopedon plagiatum. The sequence continues at coordinate 23,023,391 of OZ020197.1, read as the reverse complement.
TACAGTGTGAGTTTTTTACAATGTTACAAGACGATATCTCGAAAACGGTTTAAACTATTTTCATGAAATTGTGGTGAATTAAAGGGGAGATGTGGGGACATATTTAACTATATTTTCGACATTTACCACTTTCTCTATTTTGAGGGGTGGTGGGTTACTTTGGAATTTTAAAAGGAATGATGTAGGTACTTTTGTTTACAAAATTCGAATCTACCTAAAAAATTACGTACGTGTAAAAAAATTGATTTGCTCTTTCGGTTACGGAATTATCATTTTTATGGTTGTCAAATAAAAAAAAATATTTACCATTTAGTTTCACTTACTTATCGCATATTATGCTTGGGACGTTCTTCCAACTGTCCAGCTTCAACCTCCAAACAATTTCTCACTCTTTTACTAAATGAATTTCATACCCGCTGTAACATTTCAGTTATTACTAATAAGCAGGCAAAGCGGATTCGGTTTTTCATATCATCTAAAGTTGTAGGTGCAGTCGTCATCACTTTGTCCTTTATAAAACCTCGCAAGAAAAAGTCAAGGGGGTCAAATAGGGGGACCTACTAATAAACCGAGAAATAATCTTTAAAACGTCAAAATTCTCAACGAACTTAAGTAAAAATAACGTATTTCCATGGAAACGAATAATAATTCCGAATGTAAGTGAACTTGATTTATTGGTAAAATTTATTTACTTTTTAAATTTAATCAAAATTTAGTTAACCATAATCCCGTAGCCGAAAGACCAAATCAAAAAAATTTGGTACACATACGTAGTTTTCTATGTAGATTCAAATTTATTAAACAAAAGTACACGTTTATTTAAAATTCAAAAGTAACCCCACCCCTTCAAATAGAGATAGGGGGTAAATATCAAAGTTATGTTTGTGTCCCCCTATCTCCCTATTAACTCATCAAAATTTTATGAAAATATTTTAAACCGTTTTAGGGATATCGCTTTATAACACTCTAAAAAACTCATCCTGTATTTTGTGCATTTGTGCATTTTTAAAGGAGTCCATATGTGTTAAATTTTTAACCCCATATTAGGTCCTGTTTTATTAAAAATAAAGAGACAAAATTTGACGTGGATAAATTTTAGAGATTACATTAACCAACCAGTTATGCCAAAAAGCTTTTAAAATACCTAAAAAATGCAATTATATTTTGAATAACATTAATTTCTTACACTTAATTATTGTTTTTTACTTTTGCGTGATAGGTGAAGATGTCAGGCAGTCCCAAAAGTTTAAAACTTTATTGTCCCCATTTTATTTTTTGAGAGTAACAATGAAAAGAACAATAATAAGTCGAAAAAACGAGTTATCTAGCTAAATTGTTCAAAAAGTGTCCCCCATTCACAGCCAAGCAGTACCCTAAACACTCATAAAATGTCTTTTAACGTTAAGCAATTGGCGTACCGTGATGATGCGTGAAGCTTCGATAATTCTATTTTTCAGTTCCGTCGCATTAATAGGCACCTCTCTTACATTATCAGAAAATTTTGATAAGAGATATACTCTATAAAAGTAATCTAGAGGCGAGATATCTGGACTTTTAAAAGAGCCCAAACGTCCAATTTCGCTTCCCTGAAACCTGCTATTTAAAAATTCGGCTAAATCTGCTGCTCTGTAAGCAGGAGCTCCATACTGTTGAAAAATTATCACAGGTCAACATTTGATCCACTCTGGAACATCAGATACTAAGTAGGTATCTATAGGTTTGTGGGATCGCTGATCACGATTCCAGGGTCCGTGTGACCCCATCACGTCAGGATCAAGGTCAACTGAAGGTCAAACATCGTAAATCGAGAGATATCATATTTTCGACCCCGGATTCTGAAAAAGCGGAAAATTTTACGTTTGGATATGGTTTTATCTTGTCGTAAAAGTGACGCCTGCAGGTCATTTGGAGGTCATTTGAAGGTGATGATATATCTCGATTTAAGATGTTTGACCTTCAGTTGACCGTGATCCTGACGTGATGGGGTCACACGGACCCCGGAATCGTGATCAGAGACCTCGAAAACATTAAGAGCAACTGTTTGAGGCACATTTCTCGCCATAGTAGAATGGTCCAAAACAAGGATTTACCCTTCAAATGACCTCCCAATGACCTGCAGGCGTCACTTTTACGACAAGATAAAACCATATCCGAACGTAAAATTTTCCGTTCTTTCAGAATCCGGGGTCGAAAATATGATATCTCTCGATTTACGCTATTTGACCTTCAGTTGACCTTGATCCTGACGTGATGGGGTCACACGGACCCTGGAATCGTGATCAGCGATCCCACAAACCTATAGATACCTACTTAGTATCTGATATTCCAGCGTGGGTCAAATGTCGACCTGTGATTGACCTATGTCCATTTGTTAAAGTCCTACATATTTCTTTGTAGCCAGTATACCTCTATGAAATAAAGACCGATACTTTTATTACCCCGCCAAATTTTTCACACCTCTGGATATATGTTTGGTAAATTACGCAGGGATTGTCACTAGCCTATGTTCTTCTGTTTTGTGTAATAATTGTCTCAATGGTTCAAAGGGCACTTTTATAGGTCAGCAGAATACGATTTGCAATATTGGGATCGTTGTTAACTCTATTTTATAAGTTTTCCACTTTTCTTGCTTCAGTCGTTTGTAGCAACTGCTACGAGGTCCTGTGAAATTTTCTGGAAGCTGACTAAGACTAATACATGGACTCGATATACTTTTCAATAGAAACTTACTTAACAGAAGAGAAACTTAATTATTTAAGTTCTTTAAAAATCATTTATTTATTTCATATGGTACTAAACAAAAAGGGCTCAGGTGCAATATTTTTGTCTTCGTTTTTCTGCCAAAAAATTTGGGTCATTTTCCAACTCGGTTATTCATTGGAGAAATTCAATATAAATTTTTTTCCAGTTTAAATTTTATTATATTATTGTGTGACCCCTTCATTGCATTTATATATATTCCGTTGTATTGATTTTTAGATTCTGGCGGCTGTATGGCCTCTTTTAGTTTAAATAGATAAATTAAAATACACCAGCCATAATCTGTTAACCTATCAATACATAAAATTGAGTTTGCAATAAAATGACGACTCTATCACATTTAGCATTTTTATTGCAGCAATTTATGTTAAAAAACTGTGTTTTATAGGTATTTTTATTTCAGACTTTGATATTTGCCGTTTATATCTGTCTCTATAAACTTTTATCGTTAATAAAATTTAAAAGTTTTGCGTTCAAAAATGATGATATTTTGGACAATACAAAAATAACCATATATTTAATGTTCCATAAAATTAAAAATAAATTTAAAATTTAAAACAACTTCATTTAATCGAGCATGATTATTTATATTTTATGTATATTACATTTACAATTTGTTTGCACTTGATATATCTGATTGTGAGAAGAAAGAGATAGGTAAGTCAGCACATTTGCTTTTGTTTTTTGGCAAAAAGAAGTCTGCAGTATGTATCTAAATAAAAAGGAAAACTTGGGAAAAATCAGTTCCTTGAACATGTCCGAAATCTAAATTGGAACAGTTTTCGGGGAACTGAACATTTTTGCAAGATAATAAAAAGAGAATATATTATGAACGCGAGTCGCTTTTGTCTGTTGCACAGTAAATATGCTACGTTCGTTCTATTATTTCACAAATATTAGATTATTTGCCTTTATTATGACTGATTATACGGTCGCTTTCTAGGTGTATGTATCAAATATTTTCGAAAAATAATCGTGTCTAAAGCAAATTTTAACTAAGTCAGCGCCCCTCATTTGTGAAATTATCGCATTAGCGTTCCCCAATATTACTGATCGTGTTTGGGCAACAAAACCAAAGTCAGGACAAACAAAAAATGAGATGGATGACAAAAGAAATTTTAAACCTCATGGAAGCGATAAGATTCGGAGACATGAGGATAAATACAAACAACCTAATCAAGAAATAAGAAGGAAAATCAGAAATGCAAAAATGCAGAACATTTAGTTCATGAATGTGAGGAAATTAAAGAATATGAAAGAAGACACGATATCTTTCATCTACATAAGAAAATTAAAGAAGATTTCGACGTAATAACAACAATAACAACATTACATATAAAAAAGGAAATATGATTATGAGATAGAAGATCAGTTGCTAAGATGAAAGGAGTATATTAAGGAACTGAAAGCATACCGATGGCGACAATACCAGAGAAGAAGTGGAAAGAGCAATCAAAACGGCTAAGAATCGGAAAGCACCAGGGCCTTATGGGATCCCAACAGAGATCCTAAAAATCCTAGGGGAGAAAGCAATCAAATTACTAGTCCGATTGTTTAACGTAATATACAATACAGGTGTCATTCCATCTGACTGGCTGAAATCGACACTCGTCTCTATCCCCAAAAAGTCAAGCGCCAGGGAGTGCAGTGATCACTGAACCATATGCCTGATAGGTCATATGTTAAAGCTTTTTGTACGCATTATACTTTACATGAAAGAATTTACCCTAAAATTAAAGAACATATTGAAGATACTCAGTTTGGCTTCCTTACGGGATTAGAGCCAAGAGAAGCACTCTTAACCATACAGGTGTTAACTCAGCGAGTTGGTGAGAGTTTGTTTCTTGAAATACTGACAGTTTTGTGAGTAGATGAATAGAATAGAAATAAATAAATTGCTTACAAAAAAAAAATACCGTCAAAATCAGAAAACTCTAATACTTCGAACACGTAATGAGACAACCAGAGACCTATAATGTTTTGCATCTGATAATCCCGAGAAAAATTGAAGAAAATCAGGATCTAGGTCGGAGACGAACATCGTGCTTGAAAAACTTAAGACAATGGTTCGGCACCATTTATTATAATTGAAGACTCACAAAAAAATATGCGATGTGCAAATATGCTAGAAAGTGAAAGGCCTCAAGCCTTAGCTAATGCTCAGTCAAATAGATTGAAAAAAGCGGAAATCGATCGTTTAAAATAAGGACAAAAAATTCGATCCTATATTAATGATTTAGTAGTCAATCAATAGAAGCGAAGAAGGATTATAATGAAGACTAGTTGCGCAGAGTTCAGATATGCTAATGTTACAGCAGAACAACTAAAAATTAATTTGAGGCTCAACATTCCAAAGCTAGCTTGTATTTGAGTATTCCGCAAGTAAATATATAAGAATACTATTAACATATGCCTTGTCCTGTTGGTTCTGTCAGTGTGAAGAGTGCATGCTTATGGTAATACTAACATAGGTATACAGCCGCTTAGCGTAACAAGACTTTTAATGGAGTATCTCTAAACAAATAATGAAACACAACCTAAACAAAGTTATCAACAACGCATTCAAGCTAACAACAAAAACTAACTTAAAAAAATTGAAAATAAGTGAACTCGAGCACACCTAGACAAAACTAGAGCCACCTAATCAAAGAAAAATTGTTTCCGTTCCCTTTATATTTCTGTGTAATAGTTAATTAAGTATAAACTTCGAATATTACAACTTTTTTTTATAATTTAGTTTGATAAAATAACCTCCATGACCAATCCGCAAATTTTTTACAGTGGTGCAAATGCTTAATTTATATCTTAAGGGGTTATATACACTTAGAATTTTCAAAAAATCAATTTTTATAATTTCATTTTCGTAATGTATATATATATATATATATATATATATATATATATATATATATATATATATATATATATATATATATATATGTATATTCCAGTACACACACAGAAAATTTCAAGGCAATCCGGAGATTATTTTCGAAGTTACACGCATATTTGTAAAGATGTGTCAGAGCGATTGAAAGCTATGTAAAGTGCTCTTGAAACTTTAAACGCGTTTTTCTCAAAACTGTGTTTGTAAAGTCGGTGACGCAAATTTCTCGGAAACGGCTGAAACGATCAATCTCAAATTTTAACACCAGCTTCTTAAGTATATTTTTAAGTAATTAATTGAAGGTTTTTTCTCACCGATAAATATTTTTTTTTATATAAACAATAAGGCCAAAATTTTGGTCAAAAATCGATTTTTTTTGAGAAGCCGCCATTTTGTCAAAAAATTTTATTTTGCTTATTTCTTCGATCAATTAGAAGATTATACATTACTTTAACGAAATCCGTTTGGGTTTTTCATTTTCGATGATCCAGTCCAGAGATATCGTTGTCACCGCAAGATGCCTTTTTTGAGAGGAACTCCTTATTATTTTTACAAATACAAAAATCTTAAAATACAGTTACCATAATATGTGTACAAATTTTCACATTAATAAATTTAAAAGTCTTCTCAGGAAAAATTCTTGAAAAATCGCTTTTTTTAGGCCTCCTGACTGTATATATAACCCCTTAAATTTGTTTCGTAAATGCGTATCGCGAAAATCGTACTGTACAGGCATTATATTGTAATAAAGCAATGTTATGACTGTTAATTATTAATGATTTATCTATATCACTGGACATCTAGCGATAAATAACAAGAAAGAAAAAGGGGAAAATATTGTTCTATTTACGAAATATAGTGATAAGTAAAGTGATAAGAAAAAACAGAACCACCCAGAAATTTATTTAGCTTTTTGAATTCAACCACAATTATGACAAATATCATGCGCTATCGATATAATAATACATTTATTGTTAAAGCCAAATAAAAGGTTAGAAACAAAACAAAATAGAATTCAATATTATTATTTGATGAACAATAGGCCTTAACTGGTTGCAGGACCTAATACTAACTAAATACTATTACAAAAGACATACCTATTGGAATGGGATATTTTTGTATTATAAAATAAAAAAAAATTGCTTTATAATCCCATACTATTGTTTTATATACATATATATATATATATATATATATATATATATATATATATATATATATATATATATATATATCTATATATATATATATATATATATATATATATATATATATATATATGGATATATAACAATTACTAATCAAGTTATAATACATAATAGTATGATCTATCTATTCTTGTATCAACATAATTTTTTGGACTGAAAAAAAGAACTTCTCGACGTTTGTGCTAAATCCAACTTTTCAAGATCCTCATAATAAATTGTTTATTTAGGTGGTAATTAAATCCCAATTTTTCCAGTAAAGTCTGTTTTAAAAGAAGAAAGCCCAAACCAGTAACTTTATAAAACCGACGTCCGTACACTTCCCTTTCCTTCATTAAAATTAACTACCCGTTCTTTCTTGTAGAAACAAACTTCCTGTGATCTTTTTATCGTTCTTTGCTTAATTAACGCTGAAATCGCATTCAGTCGCGATAACGAAGAAAAAGAGCCCGTTCTTACTGTGTTGCTGAAGTTAAACTAAAGGAAGGAAAATGTCTAAAAGACGACACAGACAATCAGATTTAGGGACTTGTTTGCATGACTTTTTTTAATAAATTATTAAAAAATCTATTTTATTCGGCAAGCTTATGCCGTAATGAAACAAAAAAACCAATATACAGTGCAATGCGCATACGAATATTTCTCTTTGAACAAGCTTTAGTATATTATGCAATAAGCATTTATTGATAGTTATTAAGACATGAGTATTAGAATTACGACACGGGCCGACGGCGAGTATCAGGCCCTGTAAAATACTGTGCATCCATCAACGACTTTTGAATGAGTGAGATGTAGTAGCTCGAGTCAGTTAGTTCAGCTCATGATACTAAAACTAGAGTCTTAGTATCAGCCAGTGTTGTGTGCTCTGAAATTGTTTCTTCAACAGTAGAGTGCAGCACTGTCACGCAAAGATAAAGATAACTTTACGTACAGTGGTAAAAGAAATCTTCATCTCTACGGACAGTGGTGCACTTGTTCTATTAAATAAATTCGGCATATTATGTTTGGGTTTGATGGAATAAGACAACTAAGTTTTATACTATGACTTTGCTTCTGACTTCTTTCGCAAATTCATAACGAAAAGGGCAATTTTAGTACTCGCTTTTGACAATATTAGAACTAAATTCATTCGAGGAACCCGTTCCAAAATGAAAATTATTTTGAAATCAAGCAAATCGCTGAAATATCAGAATAATTCAAAGGTTTTTAATGATGACTTATTAATAATGACAGGACAAGACTTATGAAAACATAACTGACCAACTAGAAGATCTTAATTTAAACCAGTACTAAATCTTAAACCTTCTTAGTAAATCTGAACGTTATTTAAATAACGCTTATAATTATAAAGCCTAAATTTCTTCACAAACTGTCGCCTAGAGATTTTGTTTCGCGATTTTTGTTTTGCTTGGGTTTCAAAGTGAGGTAGAACACTTCTTCACGAAAAATGTGATTTTCAGATGAGGTCACATTCACCTAAAATGGAGTGGTGTGTTTCCAAATCTGTAGATGGTGGAGTGATGAGAATCCCTAATTTGTAATTGAGTGTCGTGACCAGTATTCTTTCAAGACAAGCGCTGGGTGTGGTGTTTTTAAGAGCAAAATTATATGCCCCTACTTTTTTCGAGAAAATATTATCGGTGAGATTTACTTGAACTTTTTGAACACAGAATTATATGAATGTTTTCGATGGCTGACTGGATATAAGAAACACACTTTGGTTCCAATATGATGGTGCTCCATGCTCTACAACAGTTTTAAACCGGACATTTCCACAGAGGTGGATTGGATGAAGGTTGCTTGGCCACCAAGGTCTCCAGATATAACTTTCTTAGATATTCTCTTATGTTCAAATTCAATTCAAATTCAAAATAAGCTTTATTGTCAGAAGAAGTATATCTCATAGACAAAGCAAGAAGATACATAGTATAACTTAATATTAAATAAATAAATACACATATAAAAAAAACATCTAAAAGTATGTAAGTACACGCAAACACCAATAAATGACGAACTCTACAAGGTGTACAAACAGTAAACAATTTAAAACAGTAGGTCAACATTAGTTCACAAATGTCTAAATAAAATATAATATCCAGCATATACGTAGGTAGGGCACATAAATTACAAGCATACATATCACAGGTTAAAGTAAGTTTAAGTTATCGTCGCTAAAAAATTCATCCACAGTATAATATGCTCTCAAACCGAGCAGAGCTTTTACTTCCCTTCTAAATCTTTTATAACTACTAATCTGTCGGATTGGCATTGCAAGCTGATTAAATATTTTTTGACTTTTGTATATAATGGCGTTTCTGGTTTGACTGGAAGTGGGTACAGGCAAATAAGCAATATATGTTTGGCGTGTGTTGTATACTGAAACTGAATCAATTTCACTCCGGAACTTTTTATAGACCAGACAAGATGACTCTAACAAAAATAGGCAAGATTTTATGAGATATAAACAATGGCTTACACATACACATACTTTATGGCTCTCTTTTGTAAATCAAACAACATATTAAACAAATACTGGGAGCAACCTCCCCAAAAACAAATGCCGTATCTAAGATGGGATTCTATCAGCGAAAAATATGAACTCCTCACTGTTTCCAGGTCCAAACTACTTGCTATAATTTTAATCGCATAACAATTGGATGCCAGTTTTTTGGTTAGGTTTGTTATGTGCGCTTCAAACTTCAGCTTATTGTCTATATACAAGCCTAGAAATTTATTTACACTCTCCTTGGTCACTGTCTGGTTTCCTAGACTAACATCACCGAGAGAACACTTAAAAGTAATTAAATTTGTTTTAGAAACATTAAGGGATAGAAAATTTGCATCTGTCCACTCTTTAACCTTAGCGAGATCATTATTCACGTAGTTCTCAAGCTCGGTCGTACTTTTACTTGTCCAGAGTATGGTTGAGTCATCTGCAAACAGTGTGAATTTACCCTTGATATCGATTCTTGCTAGATCATTAATGTAAACTAAGAAAAGCAGGGGACCAAGAACGGACCCCTGTGGCACCCCATGCTGTACTTCCATCTATCCAGAACTATCATTATTAAAATTAACCCTCTGAAAACGTGCTTTTAAGTACGATTTAAACCAGTCTAAAGATCTTCCCCTTATCCCATACTTCTCCAGCTTCCACAGCAGTATTCTGTGATTGACACAGTCAAATGCCTTCGACAAGTCACAGAACACCGCTGCAGCCACCTCGGCATCATTAATACCCAAATACAAACTCTCAAGAAATGCGAAAATTGCATCACTTGTGTCCCTCGATTCCCTGAAACCAAATTGTTCGGTGCAAAGTAATTTATGCTTGTTCAAGAAAGATTGCAGTCGCCGCTTTACTAGTTTTTCTACAATTTTAGCCAACGTAGGCAACAAAGATATAGGCCTCAAATTGGAAGGAGAATCCGAGTCACCTCCCTTGTATATAGGTATAACTGTTGCCATTTTTAAACAAGAAGGGAAGGTTCCCGATTCAAAAGAACACTTTTTTACCAAATTCAAAGGTACACAATGAATGACCATAAAGTTATTTTGTCATTTTGTCAACTTTACAATAATTGACATTAGAGATAGTTTTCCTTCTGCGGCATTTACAGTTTCTAATTTTCTCGATACCCCGTATATGCTTGGTAAAAATTTTTAATTTAACTGTTATTTTTTCAACAAGCAGAACTTTTTATGAGAAATAACTTTTTTTGTAGTCAAAAATAAAAAAGTTTCCTATGTGTTAATAATGTTCTTGGACTGACAAATACCGTAAATGCTGTATTTGGCCTGCTCGGTTTGATTCTATTTAAAACTAATCTAGAACTATTGATGCTGAATATTTAGACAAATGTAACAACTAAAGGGAAATTAAGGTTTTATTTTTTGCTACTCCTATGATTGATAAACTAAGGTAAATGTGGCGTCTTTAAAACACATTATCCTCTTTCAAATTTAAATATCCACCCGTTACGTCCGTGGGCGTTGAAAAATTGTTTTTGGAATATAAATGGTTTTTTGACGAGAAGCGTCGAAAATTAACATTTGGCCATTTGTAAATTTTGTTTTTGACGGTTTTAAACAATATCTAAAATTTATATATATATATATATATATATATATATATATATATATATATATATATATATATATATATATATATATATATATATTATATATATTTTAACTTAAAGGAACATTTACTTCGAGACTTATTGTCGCTAGAACCGGTATAGTTGGACAATCAAGATTTTAAACTAGACCGTGGGATAGCGACATATCTGAGGTTGCGATTTTTTTTTTGTCTGCCTTTTGGAGGACTTAAAATGTAAGTTTGTTAATGAAGAAAAGTAAAGTTTTGACCCAGGCACGGGTGACGCCTAAATGAAAATTGGAATTTTCAGTCCAAAAACTATGTACTTTGCGACGATTATATAGTGTATGTAATCAGGCGCGGCTCGTGAGTTTTTTTTAAAGGTGTGTCAAATTTTGTGAGCAACTAGTAATATTAACGTATCAAGCAAAATATACTTTTTTAATTAATGAAGGTTTTTTACTAATGTGTGTTGTTCTGTCAAAAATTTATTTACTAACAAATAACACCGCAAAAAACATAAAAATTTAAAATTGCGTTTTTGCTGTGACTATTTTTAAATTACATGAAAGCCTTTTTAATGTAATTTTTTATAATTTACTCACCTTTTTATGTAGTTAAATGTATTTGTATATCAAATCGGTCCTTCTATCCTTCTGTTGGGAGAAATGTTCAATCACTAGCTCACTAAAATTGTAAATATTTCTAATAAAAGGTTTTTTATGCTTAACATAGCTAAAGCGCTTAACCTTGTTTCCCCCATTGTATTTATTAAGCAAGTCTTAATCCTTTTTAGTGTCAAAAAGCACCTCTCACTTTCCACTGGCGTCATTGGAAAAGTACATAAAATCTAATAATTTTACGCTTTCCGAAAACGTTTCACTGAGGTTCATTTCTAACAAGAGCTGTAAAATGAAACAGCACCCCCCACTATTATAAAAATCTTCACGACTAAATAAAACTTACATTCTGATTTAAGCTTGGAAACGTTTATCATCTCATAATTATAATTTAAATATTTTATGTTAGTAACGCCAGTTCTGGTCCATAACAAATCATCGGTACAAAATAAAACACACGGAAAACACGTTGCACCCGCAAATATAGTCAGAAATATTTTACACACTCGGCTTCAAATACCTGTTGCCGTCTTTCCCTCTGTCTTTCGTGATCTATTTTAGATCCACAAGAGGTTTGGGGTATCCTTTTTCTTTAATTTCTAAACGTTTTTCAATTGTTAATGCACTACTTATTTTACACTGCAGTATTCTTGCACTGTTAATCTGTTACTGTTATCCGTCTTTAGCATTTTGTTTACATTGAAACCTAAATTTCTGTAACATTTAATTTCTCGAAAACTGCTCATCCGATTTCAATGAGCAAGGTCCCATTGGAAAGGCAATTCAGTTCCCTTTAAATTAAGGTATCACTCAACCCCTTCCCATTTAAGATTTTAAGGATGAAAGCTACCCCGGCTTAGGGGTTCAAGCATGGGGGTGAAAATACCAAAAATTATGTCCCTCTGAAAACTAAAGTGTACGGGTATGAGCGTTTGTTGATTTATTTTTTTAAAAGAAAATAAACCTGGGTTGAAAGTTTTCGGTAGGCCAGTCTATATATTATACCATCAGTAAATATAACTAAATACGCATGCATCAGTATTAATCAAAGAAAATAAAAGGGTTTGAGAAAAGACGCAACAGTGTATTTCCGTCGAAACACGAATATCAGCTGTTTTCAAGTGGGCTGAATTGCAACACTGTTTATTAACCAAAATGACAGATCTGTGACAGATCCTTGTGTCAAAAACTGTTGGCAAAACAGCTAACCTCTTTACCGACTGAGATAACTTTGCGCGGGAAACCCATTCAAAATTTTTTAAAAATTTACTAAAGGTAACGCTTAAGCAACGCACAAAAAAATAGTATTGTTATCAAAAGTTGTATTGTGTTCTAAAGACCTACTTAACCATTTGACTTATTCATAGTAATCTATACCAGGGATAATTAGCAAGTAGTTTGACTTACCCGATAAATCAATTTCCCAAAGTTAAGAGAAAAATAGGTAATGTTTATTTTTGTCAATGTTTTTCCTACTTATACCTGTTATTCAGTAACATACAATGAGTAATACATTTAAAAGGCCTTTACAACTCATTAAGAATTTCGAGAACCACACTAAATTTCAGTACGATGCTTAAAGCGTTACCTTACATTTAATTTAGAATCTTTTCAGCTTAACATTTTGAACGATGTTTCAACCCTAATTATTACATTTTAACGTTAATTAAACATATGACTTAATTAAAAATCTTGATCTGTAACATGTTTCTCAAAATTTTTAATCCAGTACTAAATTTAATTGACATTTAGGCAGCGACATCAACATGAGTGCTGTCACATTAGTCTAATTACTTTAATTCTTGATCAAATTGTCTGTGCAACTGAACTAAGACTCTTTAAATGAAGAAAGGGCAAATAAAATCCAAAAGTTATAAAAAAGTAAAATTTATTTAAAACAAGCTAAAATTGGAAATCATAAACAAAAATCCAATTGAATAATAATAATAAATGCTTTTGTTTTTGGTAACAATTAACTACATATACATTTTGTTTTCGATAAGTACCAAATATTAATATTATATCTATACGAGTACATATTTTGCGCAGCAGCATCTTCAAGTGGCCTTTTTTCATCTTTAGTAGTTCTTCAAATTTTTGGTTACGTGGTACAAAATTATAAAAAATTGGTACAATACAGTGCTAAATAATAAAATATTGCTCTCAAATTCAAAAACTAGTTTCCTTCATCCCAATAGCAATTTAAATACAACAAATAATGCTAACCTCAAACTCAACATAATATGAAATAATAAGTTTGGTAATGTTATGCCAAAAATTAGGTTTCTAAAAAAATTTCTTACCTTAAAGCACAAATTATGAATATGAGGTTTTTAGGTTACTTATTTCTATTAGACCCTTAGAACACTACAGCTTGCTAACACACAATAAATGCAAATTTTAAAATGTCAATAATTCACATGTGCAGAAAAACCACCTCGTGTGGGTAAAACAAAAGTTGTTTCTTTTATTACTTACATAAAACATAAACATTTTTTTCTACTTCTAAAATAAAGTCGTACAGGGTCTCGACTAAAAATATTTGAATATTAAAATCTTACTTGTACCGTTAAAATATCAATTAGGTACATTTTATCACTTTTTAAATAATTCTATGTTAAGAAATTTTTCAAATAATGTGGTGCCCCACTTGTCTACCAGTTTATTTACCACTATTAATATTCCACTTGTATGTTTAAGGTACAAAACTTTAAAAATGGCAGCAACTCAGTGTGAAAAAACAAATATTAGCCCCATTATCAGAATCCTCATTGATTGAAAAGTCTCTAACCCGAACAATTTTAAATAATAATATGTTCATAAAACAATGGAATTATACTGAAAAAAATTCACATTCATAACCTGCATCTCAAAGAGGATTTCATTAAAAAAATCATTGTTTGATGTAGGTATTCCAAAAAATTTTACCAATCTTTTTGTTTAGGAAAGCTCGATATACCTATACAAGATTTAATAATATACAACGTTCAACTTAAAAACTTGAAATGATGGAACTCTATCTCTGAAAATTCTTAATAATTGATGATCAAACCCAAGTAATAAATTCACAATTTACACTTATGTTACCTGCCTGCAGTCCTCCCTCACGAAATCCTTAACCAAAACGAAGGCCCGCGTGGAGGTGGACTAAATTTTCAACTTCTAGGATAAAATCAAATTCCAGTCAAACAAATGTGTTATCAATTATTATTATCTAACTTACCTGATGGATAGGAAGAATCCCTTTTAACTTTAAAAAGGCCAAAGAAATTTTAAAGATTCACGAAAAAGCACTTTAGGCTTACGAATTAAACATTAATGGCGGTTTGACAGCGTTTGAGATGGTCTCAAGTGGGAGCAGTGCCACCAAGATTAAAACTTCTTTGAAAATATCGACATAATTTTGATATTTCAAACAGTTTCTTAATTAATAAAATTAGTATCCTGACGTTAAAATTTGTACAAGTGTTTTTAAAAATTGAATAAATCCAATTAAACTTTTAAACTTAGTCCGAAAAGAAAAACCCCAAAAATCTAGTGTCAAATAGGCGGGTTTGGATATTCATCAGTGAGCGTCTAGATGACACTAATGACAGCCGGTCACGTGATTACTTATCAAATGCTTGGTAGTAATCCACGTGACCATATCTGGATAGTGTCATCCAAACGCTCGCTGAGGAGTTTGCCGAACTGGCATAATCTCAAGTGGGCGACGTTGACAGCTTGTGCGATTTTTCTGGGTTTTCGAGTTGCCATTTTCCCCATTTAACTGACATGGCCCTGGTATTAATTATAAATGAACTGAGTCCTGTCCTCGACGAGAGAGAGGTAAGCTTTACCTATGTAGAGTAAAAATCACACCAGACGTACAATTTATTGTATCAATTTATTTTAGCTCCTTATTTGCAATAATATTTTAAAGATATTTTGTTTATGATGTGCAAATAAAATTACAAAATAATTTTAAAATATTTAAAAATAAACTTCGTAGTAGAATCGGTACAGGTGTGTTGTACTTGAAAAGATAATTTCATGTAATAAATTAATAATAATAAAATGAAATAATTCGTAAGTAAAAGCCAATATTTTAAAATAATTTGCAGTCACTTTGCACAGTTAACTGCAATTAATTATTAAATTTATTGTTCTAGCTTATCTTCGATTTGTAAGAAATTCAAGCCGGGGACAAAATTCTTTATCGAACTACGAGTACTTAAATTAATTTAGGAAAATTTGTAATAGTTTTAGCAATTGTAGAATACAGAAGTAAAGAAGCATTTTCCTTGTAGAACTTAATTTCATCAGTAACGTCCCTTAAACTTTAAAGTCAGCAGAAGAAAATCTACTTTATTTTGGGTTTGAAATTGCGAAACTTTTTACCACTAGAAATAAGCATACGAATTCCGTTTTATAGCGGAATCAATGTGGCAGTAGTAACCACGTTTTTATTGATTCTGGGGAAAAATTTATACTTTTGATTGTCTTGTAACTTAAATTAAGTACAAACGATATCCAAATTATTTTTTTTAAACAGTAACGCTTCGTTTCTCAGAGTATTTAATCCCGCAATAAATTTAATGGACGCTACGAGTCATTTTTGGCAATGACATTAACATGGGTGATGGGTGCTGTTACATTACGTCCAGTTAGCTAATTATTAAGTTGCTCTAAAGACCGACTAAAAGAAAATAAAATTATATTGTGGTTGAAAGAGTGGCACATTCCTGATGGCTTTCATGGGCGCCCGCAGGGGAGGGCCAGGGGGGGCGTGGTCCCCCATGAGATTGTTATACTTAGTACTTTTTTTGGACGAATTGGACAAAATAAAAAAAAATTAAATAAAAGTAATGCATGAAAAATAAATAAAACAAAAGATTTTAAACAACTTTTGACGTAAAAGGGAAATATCTTTAGGAATGAAGTAACGTAGTTAAGGTGCAATATTTTATATAAAAATAATGTGTCACTCTAGACTCTGAATAATGCACCAGCATACATTTCGCCAGGCAAAACGTTAAGATAACTTTCTACTTCGCTGAAAATTCTACTTAACGTAAATTTTTAGCATGTTTTAGACTCTATCAAAAGTGTAAAAGATAAAGTTGACGTTTTATTTCAAGTCGAGAGACTCAACACTAGTACAATATAAACTATTAGATTCCAAGTTAAAAACGGAGTTTCAGAGAAAAATATTATTCCGGTTTCTATCTTGTTTGGTTTTTATGAAACCTAATCCTTGCTTACATATATACGAAATTAAAATTTTCTGCAAAATATATAATATGTTTGGATAAACACAAGAAAATATTAAGTTTAATTAAAAAATTGTGTCTAAGAGTAAAATTTTTCTTATTTAAGAATACAAAAAATTGAACCAAAAAGAAAACGCTTAGGGTACCTTAAAATACACTCTCTTATATCTATTTTTTTATGTTCTGTCAGCCCACGAAGACCGAAGTCTAAGTACTATGTACCGTGGGTGTACTGGGGAAATCCGACTCACACATCTAGGGCTGGAAACCTCCGTAGGGACTTCACCAGCCCTTTAAGAGGATGTGAGGGGTGGTAACACCTCGGTCGAGGAAGGAATCCTCTACCACCTTCCAGCTTATTACTATGCTATTCTAGCTTATTACTATGCTTTTTTGCTTATATTTAAGATTACTGTTTTAAATTTTTCTTTATGTCTTCCTTGAAAATTCTACTTAAAGTAAATTTTTAACGTGTTTTAGACTATGAAAAGTGTAAAAGGTACAGTTGACATTTTATTTCAAGTCGAGATACTCAACACTAGCAATATATAAACCATGAGATTCCAAGTTAAAAACGGAGTTCAAAGAAAAATATTATTCCGGTTTTTATCTATCTTGCTTGGTTTTTATTAAACCAAATATAGAACGTGCTTACATATATTCGAAATTAAAATTTTCTATAAAATATGTGTTTGGATAAACATAAGAAAATATTAAACTTTAATTAAAAAATCGTGTCTAAGAGTAAAATTTTCGTAATTTAGGAACACGAAAAATTGAATCAAAAAACAAAACGCCTAGGGTATTTTAAGATATCCTGTCTTATATCTAGTTTATTACTATGCGTTCTTATATTTAAGAATTCTGTTATAAATGGTTCTTTACGTCTAGATATTTAGATCTAAATTTTTAAATAATATTAATTTAATGTTAAACTTGTTTGGTTTGCTTAGGTTGAGTGATATAAGATATTTACTCTCTTTAATATGATTCAGATCAGTATAAAAATTCATTGCAGAACAAATATATTATGTAGACGGAAAGTGTATTTGTTGTATTAAACAAAAGCAATTTTGGTACCTTTGTTTGGTAACTTTGTTGGTTGATTGGTTGAAAGCGGTGGTCAGATGTGTGTCATGATTTTCTTCGCACTGCAGCCTTATGTCTTTTTGAACATTTCTATCTTGCCAGGAAAACTCGGTTCCTTTAATCGGATATAGTAGATTTATTCAAAGCTTCCCATGCGGGAAACTGTCACTGCATTGGATACCTACAAATATTTTGAGTCTTCTGCAAGTCAGTGCTATATGTAATGTGTGGGGCGATTTCTTCCTCTTTATAATATTATAATCTGCATTCTATAGGATCAGTGTTGATTTCTTCTTTTGTAAGTGCTTTCTTAAGCTACAGTGGTCTGCCAACTAGCCGGTCACTTGTTTTATCTAGGTGCTTGTTAAGAGCAGTTTTTCATTGATCGCTATCTCCGAATGACCAGGGACCCATCAACTTTTAACTCAATCTTCATCAAACACTAGCTTTCGCCCGCGACTTTGTCCGCGGTATAACAATTTTATTCCATTACAAACTTTCAACCCCCATTTCACCTCCTTGGGGGTTGATTTGTTGAAAACTGTAGAACATGTGTTTAAACATTTATTTTTTAGAGTACTTCTATGAAGTTTCGACTTAATAGGACCGTCTAATATTTTTTCTCCATATAAACTTTGAACCCCTATTGCACCCCCTTAGAGGCTGAATTTTTAAAAACCATTCCTTAGTGGATGCCTACGTTATATAAGAAACCTCTGTGCAAAATTTCAAGTTTCTACACTCAGTGGCGTGGGATGTGCGTTGATATGTCAGGCAGTCAGTTTCTTCTTTTATATAGCGATTGCTAGGGACTCGTGCATAAGGATTCTAGACAATACTGTAGTTTGCAGGAGAACCACCTTACTGTAGTATACCTATAGTAATAAGCTAATAATAAAAATGCAGTAAGATTGCTGGCAGTTATATTAATGACAGAAGCGTTCGATGCACTAGATTGAAGTTGTCTGCAGCTATATTTGCTTTATGTAAGATGCTACACAAAATACACTAGGTAATAACAGTATAGAGTCGTCCAACTTTGTTTGAATTAATTCAAGAAAAACGCGTTGATGAAGAATCTTTATTATAGTTGCAGATAATAAAAAGCTTAATTTTTGGTATGTCTCGTATTGCTTTCCTTTGCTGGTCCATCATCGGATGCGTTTCGTCAAATCGGCAATGCCGTACCGAAATGTGAAAGTCAAATACATATTTTCAACTATACATATTGCATGCTTGCTGCCATCTACCTTACACCCCCAAAAACCGCAAAAATATATAGAGAAAATCATATTATGCAGACCGAGCTTGGGTCGAAGGAGTTGGTTAGCGCTGCCACAGTTTAAAGAATATTCTGTAAACTTTGGCGCTGCCTGACTATGACTCCTGTGATTGTGACGACTGTCTTTGCAAGTAATTTTTGTGACATCTGGAGGCCAGGTAGATGGTGTCAACTATATTTAGTGTTTTGTTTAAAATCTCATCGGAGATGCAATTTATGTTATCTCTCAGCCTAATAATGTTTAGGTTAAATTTAAGGAAAACGAGGAAATGATCTAAAACTAATTTGTAATTTTGTATTACTTTTAAGCAAAATCAAAAAAATTACATTTAATATATTACTGAAACCTAGTGGCGGATTAACCATTAGGCACATTAGGATATAACCTAGGGCTCCGCTTTTAAGGGGCGCAATATTTTTAAATTTAAGTTCTAAGGGAATCTAAATTTTAGTTATATAAGCATGCCATAATATTTTTAACATCTTGTAACTTTTTATTGTGACATTGTAAAGCGATGGGAATGGAGAAGTTAAATCATCTTTTTAAAACACAAATGCGGTTAGAAATCTTGTAGTTCCCTAATGGCTGATATTTGTTACAAAAGTTTGGCGCCACTCTAGACACTAAATAATGTACAAATATACATCTCAACTATTTTAGAAGTTGCGAAGTTGCATATTGCGACAAAATTCATTTTTTAGGATATAAACGAGTGTTATCTAGATCATAAAAAATCTAATTTGTATCTGTCGACCTAGGGACTGTTTCTTTTATAAATAAGTTGGGACTATGAACCAGATGAGAAGATATTTTGTTTTTTCGAAAAAATCAACCAACTTCACAAAAGGAAAAGCAACACTTGCTCTTAAAAAAATTTTGATTAATTGATTGTTGATTTATGTGATCCACATAGGGTATATGTTGTCCTTTATGGGACAGGAAGAAGTATTAAAACTTTCGTCTTGATATTTGTTCAGATATTTACGATTTGGGATCCCGAAGTTACAGAAAAATTCATTTATGTCGCAGTCAGTTTGTCTATCTGTTTAGTACATTACTTTCCCGTAAATTACTTTTCAAAAAGCCGTTGTTTGAAAAAATTAATACCATGCGAAAAAAATTAATTTCGGAAAAGATGATCTCTGAAAAAATGTATTTTTATAAAAGTGCTTTAAAAAAGTACTCGTATATCCCCCAAATGAGCAGAAGGCATAAATAATAAAAATGCTACAATATTTACGCCTCCATATTAATGAAACAATTTGACCTGTCGCGTGTCGCGTGTAAGCTAAGATGACCCACTCTTTTAGCTGTTTTTCTGTTTCTCCGAAAAACTATTTTTTAAAAAGAATCTTTTAAAATTACATTTACCGGAAACATATTTTTTTTGGAAACATATTTTTTCTTAATTTAAATTATGAATGAATGAATGAAATGTCAATGAAAAAATTACAAAACGATCCTAAACTCACCCAAACGAACCTTTTTTCTGTTTGGTCAGGTTTACGTTTCCTTGTATTTGCCATTATTTGCTATGTCATTCTGTAGTAAATTACTTTCAGAAAATTGTTGTTTTTTAATACAAATTTTCGAAGTCTTTTTCGACACAATGTTTAAAAAATGTTCTTTCTAAAATCAAGTTTTCTTGTTTAGTATAAGAAAAAAAATATTTTTTCTACAACCGAGCGAAAAGTACAAATTTGCGCTTTCAAAAGAAAGCGCAAAGTTGGACATTTTCGAGGAACAAGCGTTTGTTTTACTTTGTCGCTCGCCGAGCGACAAAGTTACTTTGTCGCTCGCTTAGTTACCATGGACACCTTAATAATAATAAAGAAACGTCCAGCGTATCTGCGACTTTTGACACAAAATATAAACTGTCAAATTTGATATCAATCATTATTAATTACATTACAAAATATTTTTATAAAAATACCGGTTGTAGAAAAAATCATGTGTGTAATTCGAGCGCAAAATGACATTGCCGCTCTCGCGAGATAGCCGCGCTCCGCTACGCGTCGCGCGTCTAACTTCTCGCCCAGAGCGGCAATATATCACTTTGCCCTCTTAATACACAAATAGCTATTTTCTACAACCGAGCGAAAAGTACAAATTTGCGCTTTCAAAAGAAAGCGCAAGGTTGGACATTTTCGAGGAACAAGCGTTTGTTTTACTTTGTCGCTCGCTTAGTTACCATGGACACCTTAATAATAATAATAAAGGAACGTCCAGCGTATCTGCGACTTTTGACACAAAATATAAACTGTCAAATTTGATATCAATCATTATTAATTACATTACAAAATATTTTTATAAAAATACCGGTTGTAGAAAAAATCATGTGTGTAATTCGAGCGCAAAGTGACATTGCCGCTCTCGCGAGATAGTCGCACTCCGCTACGCGTCGCGCGTCTAACTTCTCGCTCAGAGCGGCAATATATCACTTTGCGCTCTTAATACACAAATAGCTATTGAACACATCCCTAGTTTTCGAATATCTGTATTATTGAAAAAGTTCTGTTTTCGAGAAAATATATTTTGGAAAAAATGAGATTTCGAAAAATTTTCATGTACAGTCCAAGTGGACAGAGGGTATGGTTGATTTAAAAAATGCTAGAGTATTGGTAAGTTAGGATGACAAACGGTTCTGTTTTCGCATGAACAGGTGTAGATATTTAGTCCATACCTACATTTACTAGAACCATAAACAATAAAAAAATTAATTATACTTTTGTATAGCTCGAGACGTGACGTTGCGCCTCCATCCCCCCCCCCCTCCCCTAGAGGAAATTCTAAATACGCCCCTGTACTAAAATAAAATATTTTAAAAAATACCAAAACTGGATAATTTTTCTCACGCGCTGGTAGAAAACACATTGTACCCAACACGTGCGGAAATATTTTCCGCACTCGACTGCTGTCACAACTGCAGTGCGGAAAAGCAGCACTTTGCGCACTTTTTAAGTAGCTATTATCGTACTAGTATGCTATGTTAAATATGAGTTGGATTAAAAAATGTACCTACTTTTTGCATTGACGTACAATATTTCGAATAATTATTTTTTCTAGTGATTAAACCTCTTTTATGGAAAGTTTTTGCGGTGTCCAAATATAAGAGGTAAGTCATCCAAAGTTCCAATGAAAAAAAACATGCAGTGCCTTTAGGAGTTTTAAGACTGTTAGACCGAAAAAGCTTTCTACCAGCGACTATACCTATCTAAAAAGCTTAATTAACTCGCTTTTCAGGCAAGAGTTGTTTATCTTGTCAAGCGGGAACTTTCTAATAAGACAGTAATAATTCCTAAAAGGTTTTATACAGTGTTTGACCTTAAACCAAATACTGCTCTTCGATGATAATTAAAAGACAATGGGAAAAATGAAGGTAGTTTATGTCTTTTAAAATATTCAATACATTTGTTATAACTTATAACTAAAGGCGTCATAGGGATCTGTAAATTTTAAATATATGAACTCGTACATACCTACCGATGTATGCACACTGATATGTAAAGGGTGTGGCAATGTTCTCACTAATTTCAATATGTCACTATGTCCTTATCTTTATAGATATTAACAAGAAGAAGACATAATGTACTTAGTGCGTTATGATGCAGTTTTTTGCCGTAAAGAAATAACCGGACAATAACGCAGTAGACCATGTTTCGCTCTGTTTTTAAAAAACGTCACTAAGCATCAAAATCATTGCTTACAGGTGTAAGCTGTAAGTTGTCCATTAGTTGTCGTCAGTTTGTTTTAGTTATCATTAGTCTGAGTAGAAAAAATGAACAATTGGGCTGTTGAGCATCGTGTCGTTTATGTGACGAAATGCATTAAAACTGAGTCCATAACGCAAGAGAAGATTTCGTATTTACTTCAATGTTCCCAGACAAGGAAATATTTTTAATAATAATGGTAGCGTGCCGTCGAATTATGCTGGTTCAGTCAAAAAGAAGTCCCTCGCTCTGCAATCAAACAGTTACGGGCGCTCCAAATTTCAAATCGAAGTTTAAGACAACCTCATTACGTCTGATGAAGCACGTTTTTACCTATCGGGAGCAGTCGAGCAGTTCGAACAACCAGAACAGATTCATGAACGACCACATCATTCAGATAAGGTTGTGCTCTTTTTAAATGGCGACTCACCTATCACTAGAATGTTATATCTATATAGTGGGAGGTTCCGTGGTTTTATAACCTTTCAAAAAGTTCGAACTGAGATAAGGATTAGTTCTATTTATTGGGTTAGGTCATTGTGTCGGGAACGTTCTTACCTATTGTGCAGTTAAAAATTACCTTACTATTGTGAGAACAAATTAACATTAAATGTGGTCTATACGCCTTCTTAATGTGGTCAAGTTTACCTCTTAAAACGGTGTATAATAGCACCCATTGTTACAGAATGAATGGTGTTAATTTGAACTATCAGTGGTGTAAAATTTCCACTAAATTTAATTTACTCCGGTTTGACGTAAATTTACACTCAATTTCGACAACATTACTAGAATCAATCAAAATAACTACAAAATAAAGAACTTGTTTTAACTAAAACAACTATAATATTGAAACAAGGACAGAATCATTACATTAAAAAATGCAGTGTGGTCGAAAAAGTTTACATCCAGTAAAAACATTTGTTTATTAATGACCTTATTAATGTAAGTGTTCCGAAAATTTGGTGCATATCTCAAAAAAAAATAGCTGTTATCAGAATTGTGAAAGTCAAATAGAATACAGGGGAGAAAGAAAAATTTGTAAGTCACTCACGAGTGAAGTAATTTTATTTTAAAAAATACGACAAAATGTTATTGGGGACAGTTATTCAGAATTGAAAGTTATGTTGAAATGTGAAATCTTTGCCTCCTATCTGATTTTTTTTTCTGTTTTGCGGGTAAGCCCGTAATATTGATTTTTTAAAAACTTATTTAAGGATTTCTTAAATTTCATAATAATTTAATAGAATTTATAGAATTCTTAGATTTAATTCTTGTTATTCATATATATTTTCCTTTGCAAGGATAAAATTAAAATCTACGAAAGACAAATGCCATTTTTTTGTTTGCTAAGGTTTGAAAAAAAAATATTTGTCTTTTGCAGATTTTAATATTATTTGTCGCTGCAACAAGAAAAAACATTCCTGAATGACAAAAAAATCTAAAAATAGTACACAGATTTACATTTATTTTCTCAACAGTACATCTGCTGTATTCAGTTTTGATGAAGTTTAAGGATTAATTAAATGGGCTTTAAGAGTATTCAATAATTAGGGGTTAATGACGGGGTTACCAAAAAAACATCTTTTCTTTACAAAATTTCCCATTCGTTGCAAACTTGTGAGACCACACTGTATACATACGTACGATAAATCGTTGATCCTTTGTTAGTGAAAAGTAAAGCCATTTTCACAACAGATCACAAATTTTATTTACGTTAAATTTGGAAAGGCCATTAAATTTGGAAAGGAACTTTCCAAATTTAATGATGATACGTTTACCGCCCACCTGGACTTCTGTCAACATTATTCCTGTTGTAGACAATTATTGGCGTCAGCAGACTTCTACAATTTAAATAACAAAACAGGAATAATATCCTAAACAGCTATATATGCAACAGAATCTCTAAAATTATAACAAATAAATTAATTAAACGAAATATTTATTAGGAGCCAAAAGCCTGCCTTACTTTTGATTGTGGCATTTTTATTTTGGTGCAGCCATATTAAGCTATTTTTGGTACCATATACTCCATTAAAAGTACAAATACCTAGAATAATTACTTGACTTAAATAACTTGCTGGTAAACATTTTTAGAGAATTTCGAGACAAATACAATAATCTTAGACGATAATGGGTTAGGTTGGCTGGTTTTATTTATGCAAGGGAATTTATAGTAACTACGAAAAAGCAAAATAGTTTAAAAAGGTGCTTAATAGTTCGTGGGGCGTAAGTAGCTTCTCTTTGTAAAGAAAAGTGTTTCTATTTATATTCTGGGATTACATAATTATTTAAAACTGAAAATCGTGCTTTCGCTTGCCGTCTTTTACTTGATTGTCATCTATAGAAGATTTAAAAGCGAAGGTTACACAAAACAACTATATTAGGATCTAGGTATGGCTTCTGACTATCCAGAATCAAAAGCTGTAAATAGTTACCTAGATATCCTGAGAAGACTATCCAGGGGTTAACAGCTATGATTATAGGATATTAAATATATATTGAATATACTTGGCAAGCCTAAATCTGGGATTTTTTTTATTAATAGCCTTATTCGAAATTTGACTTTGGCATCAATTTCTGCTTCGATCGAGATGAAAATTAACCAAAAAAATAGTAGTCACGTTATTCGTATTACCTACCAAATTTTAAATTTTTCCAAAAAAAAATTCAAAAATGGGGTAATTTCTCAAAATATCGAAAAAAGTTATTAGAAAAAGGTTTTCTAAATGCAATATTTAGCTTCTATGCAATTTCAGCTGCATAAGATACCTAATTTTGATTTTTTACCCATTTTTTTTTTAAATTGGACCACTGTTGCAAAATAAGACTCAACGCAACCTACATAAAACTTCTTAGTTTTGACAATGCTTTATTCCAGACACATTTTCTCTAAGGTAGCGCCATATTAAATGTGTGTTTTTCTACAAAATTCAAATAGGACTATTAAAATTTGGTCACATGTGATGCAAAGTTTATTTGTTTTTGACCCTGTATAAGGTAACTTAATGAAATAGCTATTTTTGAAAACGTAATTTGTGTCTAAAAGTAATACACATTATAATTAAGACAAACAAGTCCACAGTGTCATCAGTAACGTCTGCATTAAGTGTAAAATAAATTTTCGTTTAACTTTACGTAAAGTTTATCTACTTCCAACGATTTAATTTAAAACCCCTTTATTAAAATTTGATATTTTGAGACAGGTATGTTCAAAGTTGTACTAAAAAAAATCCAGCAGTTTACTGAACATTTCGCAAAGAGTTCAGTTTTCAATTTGGGTTAAATTAAATGACATATTAAATAATTTTTAATACTTTTTTGGTCGGTATAGTAAAACCAAAAAATTTGAACAAATTTGTAGATTGTTTATTTTTGTCTTATTTGGAGCACTTCTCTATGCAGTAGGTAATATTTTTTAATTTTTTCGGTTTGTGACTTCCTTATTTCTTCCTATAAAATAAAAATTGGAAAGACCAGTGAATTATATTTTCTATATTATGATGCAATTACCTTGCGTTTGTAGTTTTAGATATTCATGAGTAAGGCTGCCAGCCGTAAGTGACGCTTCAGTGGCATTACATCGCGGGAAACTCGGCCGCAGCAGCAATTCAGTTTAGCTTTGCCATCGTGTTTGACTGCTAACTCTATTTTTGTGAATTCGGTCGTTCGTAATATGCCGAAAGTGTGCAGTAACACGCGACTCTTTGCGCACAGTGTTATAAGGTTTAAATGTGAATTTCCTAATTAATGAATAGGGTAAGAAACGATGCGTCCTGACTCTAAATCCTGAAACTAAAAACTATATTTGTTAAAGAACCTTACTTAAATCAGCTGCAACTGCCAGGCGCCTTTCCCTTTCAACTTGTTTCTGGCCAGATGGAAATTGTTTCTAATTAATCTTTTAAAAATTCATTCTTAAATTCCTTTTAAAGTGTGCGACATTGATTTTCCTAACTTATTGATGTTTCTTTCCTGCAGTAAGCTTTTATGTTTCAGACAAAGTTATTTAAAGGTAATTTTATTTTGAAACCTAAAAAATCCCAAGAATAAAAGATTGAAAAATAATATCGAGCTCAACATATTGCTAGTTAAGTTATGATTGAATTCCCATCATTTTTGGTTTAAGGTAAATACTTTTCAAAAGAAAACCAATGTTTTATTTTTTATGTGTCTACATAAAAGAGACGAACTATGAAATATTCATAAAAATGGCATCTGAATATCAGACAAGAGAAACGTATAAAAGGCAGAGGGTGTAAGATTCGAAGTTTTCAGTCCATTGATTTTTAGGATATCTGTATGTTAGATATAAAAGATATGTCGTAACGATCATTTAGCTATATATCTTGTATTCTAATTTTTTAGAAGTTTGGGTTGATATTGTGGTAATGCCAAAAATATAATTGAATTAAAATAGTTTTGTATTAAGTGCAAATTTAATAAATAATTAAGCAGAGCGCTTTCGACCTTATAGGTCATCATCAGTGCTTCTTGTCTGGTTAACAGTCAGCAATCCATCTAAGCAAACGATAGGAAATCCCAATCCTAGACTCACCAGGCAACTGCTAAATCTGAGCAGGATCCAGTTGAGGACAATCGTAGGGGTACTAACAGGACACATGGCTGTAAAGGACTTTCTCAACAAAATGAAACTGTACCAGGGAGACCTTAGCTGCAGACTATGCGGTAGGGACAGGGAAACAGTTCAGCACATTATATATAATTGCGAGTCACTAGATCGCAAGCGCCACCAACTGTTCGGGCAACCAAAGTTAGAACCGGAGGAATTGATCACCCGCTCCCTTGTGGACCTGTACAGGCTTGTGCAGGAAACTGGGATAACAGAGTGGGTGTAACAAAAGTTATTGGGTAGGCACAATAGGCCTCTAGTGGCCGGAGGGCTTCCGGTCTCGGACGGAGCCCAAGGAGAAAAAAAAAAAGCAAACAACAGTTAACAAATTAAAATATTATTACAATATATTTAAAATCTAGACCTTCATTTGACAATGTTTTGTCAAATGTAGGTCGAAAAATACCATGTGCAAGGCCCCTCTTTGGTAGCTAATAACTCGAAAACAAAACGTCGAATCGAACAACGGATTTGTAAGTGAAACTTTAAAATCTCAAATACCTTCTTTTTTCAAAACATTTACCTAAACCTAAAATCACTGGAAAATTGATATATTTGGGAAAAACTGGAAATTCCGATTTTTGACCCGAATATTTCACGGTTTTTAATTTTTTGTGGGGTCAAAATGGCTCCAAATTAAAATCTAAAATACGTCATCGGAAAGAGCTCGTCGAAATACATAAAATCCATACTTCTTTGTTTCGTCATTTTTTATACGAAGGGAGCAATCGCCGATTAAACTTCGATTTTTTAATTTTTTTGCTTGGGTCACTCTGTATTTTTTCCTATTTAATTTTTTAATTTTTATTTATTTATTTAATTTAAATTTTTGCAGGTTGTTCTGGAATATGCTATTTGCCAAATTGGTAATTTTTGGGAATTTATTTCGTAATTTAGTTAGCCCAAGTTGTCCTGTATCGAAAGGCCCCCAAAGACTCATTGGTATGGGAATTAATTATTTTTCTTATTGTGGTTTTGTAAGTCATTCAGTCCTTGTCTGTCTGTCGCTTTTTAAACCTCTGCTATCTTTTTCTGATTTAACTTATAAATTTAATCAGGTCTAAGTTAACAGCAGACTCACAGTCTTCTTTATGCAAAGTGCTAATTTTTCAGTAATTTCTAGGACTTTGGATATTCTGAGTCAGATTATTGATTTCTCTGTCTAATTGCGCAGTATTTTGAATGTTGTTATTTATAGTAACACTTTGCTTTAAGGGATTATGTACAGTCAGGAGGACTAAAAAAAGCGATTTTTCAACAATTTTTGCTGAGAAGACTTTTAAATTTGTTAATGTAAAAATTTGTACACATGTTATGGTTACCTTTACCAAATTGGCATATTTGAAGATATAGATTGTATGCCCCTTTTCATGGGAAATATTAGTTTTCCACTCTATTCGATAGGCAGCTATACGTGCTTCAAAAGCTTCCATCTAGTTGATTTCCAGGTTAATCTCGTTAAAAAATGCTCCAGTGGCATTTAAGTAGCAATATAAAATAACACTACACAGTTGATTTTTCAATGGGCCTTAACCTAGTAAAATAGGTAGGACCTGCTGATATATTTCAGTGAATGATATCGGAAAAATCTAGATTTGATCCCCTAAAGTACCAGCTTTGCAATTTTTTTGGTACATTTAACGTCCGACTAAAAATCGGAATATATATATATATATATATATATATATATATATATATATATATATATATATATATATATATATCATACTTCCGATTTTGGTTATCGTCGAAGTGTGCGGTAACAGCTATGGATGAGTCATCTACAATCATGACGATCTATCAACTTTAATTTTACAGACTGTTAAAGATTCCTTTTGTATTTTATTAATTCATGTAACTAGCAGAACAAACTTGTTGGGCGGTTGGAAAAGAGGAAAATTAATTATACATATTCCTACAAAAATAATGAGATTTCTTGTTTAAAACTTTAAATTGCACCACTTGGGAAGTACTCGTGCGGCAATTTAAATTGATCGTAATAACAATGTGATGGATTATAACCCTAATGCTTCCTATATTTGTAAATTTGTGGACTAAACGAGAAATTATTAACTGAATTTCGAAAATGGGACGTTGATCATTTTGTTCTGTCGACGTATTTATGACAATGGCATAGATTTATAGAACTTTAATTTGGTAAATATATTACCGTATTCAATTCGGAAAACGCCATTAAATGTAATCAGCGCACTAGCGATATATAAATTGGTATAAACCTAAACAACAATGCGTAATTTCCAAAATTTGTTAAAGCGTAAAATCCCTGAACAAAACAACGCCCGCGCTCTAACAATTTTGGATAATATAATGGAGTATGACCAAATTAGTGATAAGAGTAAACAAACTGGGGGGTTTTAACTGAACCAAGCTGGTGTTAAAATAGACACGAGTCGAAATTCGGCCGGCTATATTGATGGGAGTCTCACTAACCACGTCAGACTCATCAAAAGTACTTGACAGTGGTAGACGTCGAAACGTCACTGCAACTAACTTAATATGCCGACCCCACGCTTTGGGTCATAATTTCACCGAAACAAATACCGAATCAGTTGTTGAAACGTTTGTTTACAAATATGCCCTCTATCCGTTGGCCCACGCAGCACTGCCAGTTAAAACTTCCAAAAAGGCAGACGTGAAAATTGCTGCTGCGATAACAATGGCTGCTCTAGATGTCATTTATTACTTATTAAAAGCAAATGTTGCAATTAAGAAAAAGCCTAGACGAAAAAGAAGATGGTGGGTGAAATCAATACATCGATATTTCAAGCTCCATTATATTGGAAATTTGGATCCAAGCGTCATTCAACTAAAAATTGTATTATATTAAAAACCTCGAATTAATTTATTATAATATATTTTTTTATCTTCTGACAGCCCACGAAGACCGGAGTCTAAGTACTATGTACCGTGGGTGTACTGGGGAATCCACTCACAGATCCAGAGCTGCAAACATCCGTTGGGATTTCACCAGCCCTTTAAGAGGATGTGTGGGGTGGTACCACCTCGGTCGAGGAAAAATTCCTCTACAACCTTCCAACAATCACAAAATATCCATGGTCGAAGCGGGATTCGAACCTGCACCTCTCGGTTGCAAAGATGGCGCCGTACCAACTCGGCCACCGGAGACCCAACTATAACCCCCAACCCCCAACTATATCCCAATTATAATATGTTTAACCAAACTTAACAAATATCCCAATCAAACCCAATCATGTGTAGGGCATTTATTTGTCGCGAGTTGGTCAAGATCTGGAACACTGTTTTAATTTCTCTCTTTTTTGGCTTTGAGTATGAAATGATTTTTTGTATTTTTTTACAATTTAGTTTTCAGTTTTTGATTTTCAATTTACTGCAGGATTTTATTGTAGCATTATATCTTGTTTATTGTGCTATTTAAAAAAATTAATAACAAAAAAAAATAGTATTCAGAGCAGCCATATTAGCTATTAATGTATACTTAAGCTTGTAATAATGTTCAATTTTTTTTTTTAATAAATGAAATGAAAATGAGAAAATGTCTGTAGAGTTTTGGCAATAGTAAACTGTCTGATATTTTTCGTGTTCATTTGGCCTGTTTAGAGATGTTCTTATTTCTTTATTGCTGACTTATTTTTGTTCAGGTTATCAGGTTTCAAATACGAGTATACTCTGACAAATCTGAATTTATGTGGACAATGCTTGCGACTTTCTGTCATTCTCTGTAAATCTACCAACAAATGTTTCTTTTCCTAATGTCAACGCCAATTCTCCAGGCTTTTTAGCAGGGTCCACTGGGCAATGTCTATTGCAATTTTTCTTAAGGGCGTTCGCCACCATTAGCCGAACCATCGTCTCACTTATTACACCCTATACTTTTATTATAGCCCAAGCAACAGAGCAAAATATTAGCGATATTTTGACATTAATACTATTAGAAAACCGCCTGTGCCATCATCTGAAAGACGATCCGTAGATGATTTCTGTTATATTTCCAACTCTCAAATTTATTCCATTAATTTGTTATAAATATTTTTAAGCAAAAAAACGCGATGTTTTTAGTTTTTGCTTATAAAATGGAAAGTAATGAAGCAATCTTAATGGTCTTAATGGACGATTCGTAGAGAATAAAAATACGAACAAAATGAGAAGCCGACCGTCCCGATAGGATAAGTAGCAACGGAGAAAATCCGGAAAATTAAGAGTTTTGTTTTTTAATTCATAAATGGACCATTTTTAAAAGCAGAGGGTTCAAGCTTTGGGAAAAAGTAGTAATTTATAGCTACTTTATGTGTGCAAAACCCCGACGCTGTCCGACGATCAGTTTTGCCACCATCGTCATTTTAATTTTTCAACACACTATTTTGCAACAGGTCTGGATGCTCTATGGATCGTCCGATTTTAATTATTGAAACGAATTTGAAAAGTACGAGTTTAATTGAACAATATGTATATTTTAGTTTTTCTATAAAATGCTACGAAACCGGTTGAAAATGCACGTAAAGATGCTGAAAATGGCCGAGCGAGCGAAATCGATCCAGTAGCGGGAGAGAAGCGGAGCGAAGGGGAGCCAATATTCGCGCGCTCGGCCATTTTCACGCATCTTTACGTGCATTTTCAACCGGCTTCGTAGCATTTTATGGAAAAACTAAAATATACGTATTGTTCAATTAAACTTGTACTTTTCAAATCCGTTTCAATAATTAAAATCGGACGATCCATAGAGCATCCAGACCTGTTGCAGAATAGTGTGTTGAAAAATTAAAATGACGATAGTGACAAAACTAATCATCGCACAGCGTCGGGGTTTTGCACACATAAAGTAGCTATAAATTACTACTTTTTCCCAAAGTTTGAACCCTATGCTTTTAAAAATGGTCCATTTATGAATTAAAAACAATACTCTTAATTTTCCGGCTTTTCCGGATTTTCACCGTTGCTACTTATCCTATCGGGACGGTCGGCCTCTCATTTTGTTCGTATTTTTATTCTCTACGAATCGTCCCTTTAGACCATTAAGATTGCTTCATTACTTTCCATTTTATAAGCAAAAACTAAAAAAATCGCGTTTTTTTTGCTTAAAAATGTTTATAACAAATTAATGGAAAAAATCTGAGAGTTGGAAATATAACAGGAATCATCTACGGATCGTCTTTCAGATGATGGCACAGGCGGTTTTCTAATAGTATTAATGTCACGACAAATTTCTCTATTGTTTGGCCTATTATAGCATTTTAGTTATTTGATGGAACTTGCTACATTGAAACTAAATATTAAATTGCTGATTTTAGAACCCAAGCTTTATAAAAGTGCACAAGAATTTAATCTGACAAATTGCATTTGCCTATAAAACTTTATTGTTTTTCGTAAATAGTAACTTTTGTAACAAAATGGTCCACGAAACTGCGTTATTATTTAACGATAAATTCCTATACAAATATTTTAATAAAGTAGATTTGTCAATCCACAGAAATATTTTATATTGTATACGTGATTTATTGGATAGATTTAAATTTACCTTTTCTACCAGCTTTAGTTTATGTTGCTGCCAAAATTCTTGGGAAAGACAATACGTGCGACACAGAAAATAGTACAAATTACACAGGTACAAAAGGAAGTTTCATGTTCGGTAGACTAAACCCACCTACCAGTATGTATTTTGAGGCGCTGAACACGAATTTAGTATCAGAATTATTTCATCAGGTCAGAATTTTTTTCTCACCTCAAAGAATAGCAAAAAATGGTGATTCATTCTGATGCAAAGCTATATAATTCAAACACAACTGGCTGACATCACGAGAAAACTTGCGTGAATGCATTCAAAACAAATACAAATTGTTTGAAAGTTAGGAAATGGAACGTCCGGTGTACCTCAAAAAAAAAACTCACAGTAGTTCTGTATACATAGACTTGTCTGAACGCTCGATGACTGTGTGAAATGAGAGGAAACGCAATAAAATAAAAATCCTGTCAATTTAAATGCTCAAGGATTCAATGCTTCTAGGGTATGGATGAAAATTTCCTGGTCCAAGGATGAAAATTTCAACCTAACTTCAAAAAATCGCATTGAATCATTTAAAACGGGGGCAGTAAGCCTTATAGCCTATGAACCTAAACCCCTTGAGTATACACTATAAGGCTTACTACCACCGCTTTGAATAATCAAATGCGATTTTTTGAGGTTAGGTTGAAATTCTTATCCGTATCCTAAACGCATTGTATCCTTGAGCATTCAAACTCAGATTTTTTAATCCTATTGCGTTTCCTCCCATTTCACGCAGTCATCGAGCGTTCAGACGAGTAACCCGGATTGGATCGGTTTTTACGAAATTTACACCTGATTTTGTCATAAACTATTCACAACATGCTCATTTTCTATTGCTTTTGATTTCGGTTGTTTCACAAATTTTTGTTTTGAATATTGTTGCCACAATTAAGTGTAAATTTAGATAACGCCAGAAATGTATTTTATACATGCAGAAACTTTTTCAAAAATAGAATTTTCTGAGAAATCACAAATAAAAAGATTTACTATTATAGTGTCAACTTTATGTATGACACTGTGCCTATAAACTAGACTATTTTACCATATTACATTACATATATTTGAATACTTTAACATGCATGTTAAAAGCTTAGTGTAAAGTTGAAAAATATGTATAATATGTACAAATTTTGTTTAAATATCACCATAACCTTATAAATATTAAAGAGTATTGTGGCTATTTCAACATAGAATTTATACTGGAAGATATAGTAGATTTTGAGGTATATATGTGCCCAATTTGTCCAAATACTAAAATTACAGGCTGCAAATTTCACCTAACCCAAGCACGGTACTGAAAAATTCACCATCTAGGTTTAACTCAGAAATACAAAGACAAAAATTCTGATATTGGAAAGTGGCTTTATTATTATTGTTTTTTTCTTAGAACCAGAGAACGTTGGCGATTTTTATTTCTTTTATGACTTTTGACGATAGACTTGAAAAATTTTCTGATTACCTTCTCGAAAATTATTTTACAGCTAATTCGAAATTTCCACGCTGATGCCTCTGCTGCATTAAAGAAAACTACCAATGCTTGCGAATCATTCCATTCACATTGCAATGCATCCATTATACCAAACGCATCATTCTTTATTTATTTTTGTAAATCCAATTCGTAATGTAAAAGTCAAAATTTATATCAAATGCAATAGAATTAACCAGATTCATAAATTTAAAACTACAGCTACCAAGAAGCGTCATGATTTTTTTAATATTAAAAATACAGAATATAAAAATTACAATTTGTCAAAACTACACTATGTCTAAATAATATAGTTAAAATTTATAATGTGTCATATGTATATGTATTATAACTGGAAAAAAATTGTTACAAAGATTACATAACTGTATTTTTTGCAAGCAGAAGCATGAGAAATTATTCATGTGCCGAACTTAAGCATTTTAAAATCTTTTAAACTCTGTGCCGAGTTTGACTATTTCTGTTTTGTATACCCGAGGCTTGTGCCGAGTTTGTATAATCCCAAGACATACTATTTTACAATCTGACAATATTCTACATTCGGCAACATCGGAAAGGCGCTCGGAGTGATAAGAGATGCATGCTGATAGGACGGATTTTATTTTGATTGTGATTTGGCCAAAGCAAAAATCGTGCAGCGTTGCCAGTTCATTCAGCACCATTATTTTTATCATAAGAATAAAAAATAATGCTGATGCCAACTTTGCAAAAGATGAGAGAGAAGGAAATAATTATTGCGGTCTCTGTCAGTTATGACACTCGTAGCTTTTTCTATTCTTGCTTGATTCTTACTTTATGTAAAAGGAATTTCACTTTACAAATAGCACTAAAAACAGACATTGCTTTTTTCGATGATTTTTATTTAATTGGGTTCAACCCTTTCACAATAAAATAACTTTTTATCGTTTTGCACCGGACAGTTTATGTTTCGGCACGACTTCATTTTATTTTACTCTTTCTGGCTCAAAACTCCCAATCACGAAACGCATCAAACAAATTTTTAAATCTGATTTACTCACAACTGGATTATTTAATGGCACATATTCTGTGATTGATGGCATTAGCAGTCTGCCTGTTAACAATTGGGCAATTGTTTATTGTCAAATACAAAAGGTAGTATTTAAACTGCTGGTAACATACGCTTTCGAAACTGGTGATTTCATACAAATTATGTCATTGTGTCTCATCACCTGGGGATTTCTATTGTTATTAGTATTTAAACCGATTTTGTACTCGGAGATTAACGTTATTCTGCAACGTTTGGAATGAAGAAGCTGTACTTTATATTGGTGAATGTTTATATCTGACTGTTGTTTTTGTTTATACAGAATAAAAATAGGAAAATAAGGTAAAAGGTAGTATAACTAAGCGCATCGATCTGTATAATGGATACCTTAAGGCTTGAGCATGGACAATTGACATGTAAAATAGACAATTTTAAGGCAATTAGTTGCCCGGCGACTGTCGCCAGATCTAGTAGAGTAAGTAGAGCAATCAGTGAAAATGTATATTATGTTTTAACCAAATTGTATGCATATGTTTATGGGGTTAAGAATACCAATTAATACAATTTTTATTGGAAAACTCGCATCCTATAGAGGACCCTATGAAGGTACTGCAGGATAGTTGAGTCAGTCTGCTAGATTGCAGAAAAATATGTCTTCGTTTAAATATACCTCCTCTGTAATTTATAGTAATATTCCTTCTAGTCTAAAGGGCTTAAGCTATACCTATGACATTCAAAAATAATATCAAAAATTATTTGGTAGGGGTAGGATTGGAAAAATGATTTTTTATAAATCAAAATCCTACCTATTTATGCCAACTAGTATACTACTGTCATTTTTTTATTTTTCTGGTTTTCTTTTTTACTTTTATCAATTTTATATTTATATTTTTAATTTATTGGCATGAATAAACATCCTCCAGTCGTCCAGTCCAGTATATAATTTTCTAGTACACTGTCAGTACTTCAGGTGTTCTTGGTAATCGATAAGATTACAGTATTTTTATAATCTGTATACCTATGACACATATTTAAGAGTACAATTTTATGTCAGTAGTATGTCTTAGTACACTGTCTGTACTTTAATAGTTATACTAATCGTTACTGTTATAGAGTTTGAGAACTTCCATCGGCTTATAGGCCTATCTGTCTGCTTAATACTGTAAGCAAACTATTTGAAAGACTGATAAGGAAAAGGCTAGAGGAAGAGATTCAGGACAATGGCGGCATAGCACCAAATCAGTACGGATTTACAAAAGGGAAATCTACCATACAAGCAGTAGAGGCGGTTTTAAATGTAAAGAACACAAAAGACGAATGGCGCGCTCTAATGACATTAGATGTTAAGAAGGCCTTCAACACAGTAGGGTGGAGTAAAATCTTGGAGGAATTAAAGAGAAGGAGCATTTCCCACTACTTAATTAACATAATCGGCCAGTACTTTAAGGGGACGAAACTGAAGATAGATAAGGACACAATTGTTGAAGTAACGGCCGGTGTACCCCAGGGGTCGATCTTGAGACCAACCTTGTGGAATGTCCAATACGATGGAGTTCTGAGATTAGAACTGACGAGAGGCGTAACATCTATTGGCTTCGCGGATGATTTGGCGCTGGTGATCTGTGCAACGGACGAGGAAGAGTTGATGTTCAGATGCGATGAGTCCCTTAGAAGAATAAAAGTCTGGATGACAAAGCACGGACTGAAACTAGCCCCAGAGATGACGGAGGCTGTAATATTAAAGGGCAGGAGAAAAAGAACGAGCGTGCGCTTCACACTGGATGAATCCACGATAACTCCTGGGAAGTCGGTCAGATACCTGGGAGTCCTAATAGGGGAAAATGGCACTTTCGGAACGCACATTAAATGGGTCACCAAAAAGGCAGAAGAGAGAACTGCTGCCCTAACCAGACTAATGCCGAACATAGGAGGCCCAAGAGGTACCAAAAGACAGATGCTATGCGGGGTGGTGCATTCGATTTTGCTGTATGCAGCTCCCGCATGGTATCCAGTAATCAAACTCAAATGGACAAAAAAGATACTGGAGAGTACCCAAAGAAAAATGTTGCTAAGAGCAGCCTGCGCTTATAGGACTGTGTGGTCCAAAAGCAATCCAGGTGATAACCGGGGTGGTGCCGATAGATCTGCTGGCAAAGGAAAGGAAGATTGTACACCAAGAAGGACACGAACAACCAAGGGAATTCAAAAGGGAGGTAAGGCGAAGTATAGTGCTGGAATGGCAGAGAAATTGGGAAGACAACGTATTAGTGGGACAGTGGACAAAAAAATTAATAAGACACATAGGTGAATGGATGGATTGCAAGCACAGGAACGTGGACTACTTCATTACACAGGTACTGAGTGGGCATGGGCGGTTCAGGAGCTATGAAAAAAGGATGGGGAAGACAGATACGGATATTTGCCTGTATTGCGGGGAAATAGACACGGCAGAGCACACATTCTTTGAATGTGCTAGGTGGAACGAAGAGCGACAGGAAGCGACAACTAGATTGGGGGGTGTCACGCTAACCGTAGAAAATATGGTACCACTTATGGTGAAAGGTAAGGAAGGGTGGAACACGATCGGGGACTTAATGAAAAAAATTATGGAAAGGAAGGAAAAACATGAACGGACGGCACAGAGAAGAGAGTAATGTTAAGACGGCAACCATTCTGAAGATATGCCCATCAGCAGTTCCGGAATGGAAGGCGAAGAGAAGAGGGGTTTTAGTGGGTAGGCACGAGGAAGAGTTCATGAGTCCCACACTCCGAGCATGAGCGTCCCCCTCAGGAAAAAAAACTGTTATAGAGTGCTATCATAGTGGAGAGTGGAGAATAGGTTAAAAAACCTGAGATTTATGTGCAGTGGACATATCTAAACGATTTAGTCAGAGAAGTAAATAGAGAGAGGACAGTGCTTGAACAGAAGACAGCTAGTGGGTTCGGTTCCGGTGCGACTGTGAGTGTGCGGTCTGAAGTGACTGATTGGTCAACACCACATGTGGTGAGCACTTATATTATTTTTTACAATATAATATATTATATATGTGTAGGTAAACAGAGTGCAGTTTAATTTCCAATGCGATAAATGAAGGAAGGAAACAGTTTTACTGTGAACCAATCTCGGAATTCTTCTAAACTTGCTCAGCTTTTCCACAGTCTTGCGTCCTTTTGACATCCTTTAATAGATCGGAATTCCTAGATTTCCTTGGAAATGCGTAGAGGGTAATAAACCAGGTCTAACATGCGAAAGGGAACCCCTCCCCCCCTGAAAATTTGTTGTAAGAGCTACTAACAAAGAGCAGTCGTGCCCAGGCAATAACTACTTGAATACAAGGACACAATGCTTATCTGTGACGTCATCAGCCGTGGTCATATGAATAAATGAATACAATATTATATTATATGCTTTTTTTCGATTTATGTTTTTGTGTGACTTATAAATTTGCACTTTAGACCATCATTATTTAAATATTTAAACTTGCATTTGGGCAAATTATGCGTTAATAAGATCTAAAATATGTATAAGTGATAAAAACTATAATGATTTTAAAAAGAACTACTTTGTGTAAAATGTTTTACTGTAGTTTTTTTAGGTACATATTTTAAGGTGAGTATTAATACCAATTATAAAAAATAATATCTTCTATTAAACTAAGAAATCCTAAAGATTTTGCCTCAGATATTGTGTATCCTCAGATAGCAAAATTTTCCAAAAATTTAGGTACTCGAGGATTTACGAGTAACTAAGTACTGAGAAAAATTTACTGAAAATCATCATTGGATTACCTAGCCACTTTAAAGTTAAAGTTAATGTATGTCCAATTATTTTGTATATGTATTTAATTTCCTTTTATGACCTTTACCTAATCGGTTATTTTTCTTGGCACAGTAATTTTTGAGCAGTGTTGGTAATACTGCTAAGTAAAATATCAATAATTGTTTTTGCTGAGTGTGTATTGCAGCCATCAAAGTATATTAAAAATTCTTGTTTAAGGATATATTTAAATACGAGATTAGTCAGAAATGATTTTTGAGAAAAAATGTTTAAGAATGTATTCTCATGGTCACTAAGTATTTTCTGGAATAAAATATATGAAACAATAACTATTTCAATTACATGATCTCTAGGATATTGCAGGGCACCTCTGCTTAAGTTAGTTATGAGATTAAAATTATCTTCAACAATAAGTTCTTTATTGCATATCAAAGAATTTTTGCAATAATTGCATTTCAGCTTCTTTAAAGCAATATGGCTGCAATATCCCCCCAGATACGTAATCACAGGCATTTCTGGTTTAAAGTTGTCCATATCAGATTTTTGAATAATAATATTTTTAAGAATTTCGTCAATTTCTTTAGAACAGTCTTCAGCACTGTCCTGTTCGTCACAATCAGGTGATTCGTAGAATTTTTCAATTCTTAACTCTCCAAAATTATGGGATTTTAGTGTCAATATTGATTGAATTCGTAGTCGTTTTTCAGATTCATAAAGTTGTCGAATTGAGATGTGATAATGTCCACCCGCTAACTGTCTATACTTTCCAAAGCGATGGTCTAAGGGATCAGTTTGCAATTTTCCTAACAAAATATAATTTAAATTTAATTCCTCAAAACAATATTTCACAATTTCCAGCACACCATAAATTGTATGGGACAAAGCTGTGTGAGTTTGGCGTGTTAATTTTTTTAAAAAAAATTTCTGATTTCCAGTTATCTAACCAAATCAACATTTGTTTCAAAAAGTCAAGTTTTGGGTCGTTTACTATTTTACCTTTTACAATAGGTTCCTGGAAAATATCACGCAAACGCTTTCCTTTTAATGGTGTTTTGACGTTTATTATATTCCACCACTTTACTATTATTTTCAAAAACTCGGCTGTGTCCTGAGCATTGGGGATATCTTTGTCAAAATTTTGTAAGCCCTCAATTACAAAAGGATTAAAAACTTTTAATGCCAGTTTTACATTTTGTCTTTCCATGCTAGACGGATACAGAGCTTTTAAATTTAAAGAGAAGCCAAATTTTAGTAACATGTTGTGTTCCAAGTCATGCAATTTTTTAAGAGATGCAAAACATGCAACTTTTTCTTCGCCAGTAAAAAAGTCGGGATATGTAAATGTCTGATCAGGTTTTGAGTTTAGCCAGGCATTGAATATACATTTTAAGAGATGGACAGAATCAAACAAGTAAAATAAAGGTCTTTTAGCATCGACAGGGTGTGGGAACACTATATTAAGTTCTTTTTTTGGTGAAAAATTTGACATAGCTTTTCCATTAATGGCATTGTTGTCACTGAGTACACAAAAAACTATATAACCGATAGCCTCTAAATGAGTTATTATTGTTTTGATAAAATGAAAAAGCAATTCATGGTTAATTTTAGATATAGGGGCAATGTGAACAACTTCTTCCAAATCTGAACAAATACTTGTAATCATGAAAGTATATGCAGATGTTGCTAACAATTCGTTATTATTTACTGATGCCCCCACCAGGTTTCCCCCTTTATAGTCTAAATAAGGGTTAATATGAATTTCATCCATTAGCAGACAAACATTTTTGTCTTGATCATTTAAATATTTAAAAATATTTTGTGCGTAAGTCAAAAAATTTTTTTTCTCATCAATATGGGGATCAGTTAAAAAATTATTACAGACGCCTTTGATAGTTTCATTATGGGGTAAAATTATTGGCCAGTGATTTCTTAAATATCTGTACGCATGAGGACTGATTGTATATAGAATTGAACAAAATACCATAGTTGTAGTGGAATATCTGTATCGTTCTTTTGGCCAAGTTCTTAATTTTATTTGTTCGGAGATAAATTGCAAAGCTTGTGCTAAAATATCATTGTCTACTTTTAAGTTTTTTAGCAAATCTGAAACAAAGTTCAAAATTTCATTAATTTTTGACATATCCATGTTATTTTTTCTGTAGTCATATTCGGGATCGCGGTCAGGATTCGAGTTATTTTCAGAGTTATTATTGTCTTGTTCGGAATCTAAAGGAAGAATATTCA
Source organism: Philopedon plagiatum (assembly GCA_963971165.1). Lineage (NCBI taxonomy): Eukaryota > Metazoa > Arthropoda > Insecta > Coleoptera > Curculionidae > Philopedon > Philopedon plagiatum. Next base: position 22,981,800 of record OZ020197.1, on the reverse strand, counting down.
TCGAACAATCAATGGTATCAAGTAAATTTCGCAATTCATCCAAACTACTTGACAAAAAGGGCGTTTTTAGTTTATCAATTTGTATACTTACTGGTTGTCCGTACAAGTATGTACTTATTTCTAAATTATTATTTATTTTAACAGCCCACGTAATTGAAGGCCCCGGAATATGCTTAATCTTAAAGAGAGCCTTTGAAGTTTTTTCATTAATAATAAACCACCCTTCATTTAAACTAAATGTTTTAAACAAAATATTAAATTCTTCAAAAGTTTTATAATTTGTAAGTTCTTTATGTATTAAAATTTCACGCTTGCTTTCTTCAATACCTTTTTGAAATCGTAATTCGTCTAGTTCTTTAAGTTTTTCTTCTCTGCTTTTTCGATGCGTTAAAGTTTTTGATAAGTATTTTGGACAATTGGGAAATTTACTAGGTACGCTGTGCTCTTTTAATCTTGGTATATTTAACTTTACAGAAACGACCTCACCGGTTCTCGTGTCTTGCTGACTATAAGTACTGCCTGATAAAATCATCTTCTGTAAAATGAAGCTCACATACTCGGCTACTAGCATTTGGAATAAAATTTTCACGATGTACGGCGTTCTGCCATTTCACTTGCCCTTCCACACTCTTAGGAAAACGAAATACTCGTACTGTTGGTCCGTTTGGGTAATTACCCTTACAACCGACTACACAACATCTATAAGGCATTTTAATAATTATTTAAAACACTATTGAAACCGGTAATACACTTTGTTTTTTCACTAAATACACAAAACACTTGTAGATTGTTAACACGAAAAGGAAAACTGCATGTCATATGGTACAACGTTGCCAGATCGACGGTAGCGTTTTGTCTGCTGACTGCACGTTTACTAAAACTTATTATTAGTGTTATTTTTTTATTTAACTTCAAAATACTCCCAATAAAATACTGCTGTAAAATTATATTAGGCCTGTGTTAATAACTAAGTTAACGTAGTTATAAACACATTACACAAAGAAAAGTTATTTCTAAGCTTATCCTAATTAAGAATTATAGATAATCTGACAATATTGTTTCAAGCACATGTCTGGACGCACAGCTGACTATGCTGGACGTAAAGCGTATTCGATTGACAAAATCTAATCGATCCGGATCAGGTTACAAACATTAAGTTAGAGGAATACGTAATTGAATCAGGAAGGGTAGTAGAAAGAGATGAAATGTGTCGGAAAGTGATCCGGATCGGTCCAAATTTTTGTCAATCGAATACGGCTCGAGCGGCTGGACCTGAAAGGAGTTTTTGCGTATGGCCATAGATTAGGAGTTGTTGCATAGATATCCGTATATGTAATGACTTCGGGTGATGACGTCACATAACGTTAAGTCATAAGCATTGTGTCCTTGTATTCAAGTAGTTATTGGCCCAGGTCAGAACATCTAGATTACCTGGTAAAGGTGTAGCGAGCAGATATTTGGAATCAATTAAGTTACAACAGTATACTGGCATATTTCATCAGCAATCTCTCCCATTATGCAAGTTGTACTAGTACAATATTGGGCCGATTTATGGCTGAGCAAAAGTACCATAAACAGTACTTTATAACGAAATCGTACATAAATTATTTAAATTTATAGTTTATCAATAATTAAAAGATATAGCGACTGCTTTAAAAATATTTTATAAGCCCAAATTCATTTTTTTGCAATTTGAAAAGAAAATTTGACGTCAGTATGGCGATCTTCTAATACCCAGCGTCAAGAAAGAAGTGATTCTGGTATTAATAAGCCTTTACTAGGTCCATCTTATCGAATAATAATACAATAATGTCTACAGGAAAATTGGACAACTTTTTTATACTTTTAAAACTTAGGGCATGAATAATTTAACTTTTGATTTATGGCGGCTTTCCACTTCGGAAAATCCTTAAAAGTTTTTAACAAAAATTTTCATTATCTTCCTTACTTCCACCAGTGATGCGTTCAACAGGATTTTTATTTTATATCTATGATGTTGCCGATTTTTCTGCTTACCTTTTATAAAGTTAAAAGAACCAGAATACGTTACTTTAAGATACTTAAAAAAGTTTTTCTATTAGTTCTTTATGAAGCTTTGTGTCTAATATACTTGGTCTAAAAAGTCAGTTTATTGTAAAGAAATCAACATAAGTTTAACAAATACACGGCCTATTCAGAGTCAATATAGTGTTTTATCTTTAAAACCGGTCTAGTTCAAAAGTAAGGATTTAAACTACACAAAAGGATAATTTAATTATGCAGTATGTAATTATTTCTGTTTTTTTTTCTTAAAGTTATGGCTAAATTATTTAATTGTAATTAATGTAATGTAATTAATTGTGTGCTTTTCATGTGAACAGAAGTGTAGCGATTATTATCAAAGGAAGTTAAAAATTAAATAACCAATTACAATATTTACATGTACAGGGATATCCAAATAAAAGTGAACAGGCCTGATAACTTTCTTATTTTTGAAGATTGGAAAAAATGTCAAATATTAAACTTTTGGGGATTTTTATGGATCATTCATCTATCTTATCAGCAAAACAATTGGACATCGAATAAAAAAAATGAAATATAAAACATCGATTTTCTCGCTTATTTTAAATTGGATGGTATGATTTCATATTTTTGGATTCTAGGAGAAGTTCTATACATATTTTGTATAACATACTCTATGCGATTTTTCAATCGTTTTTGAAATATTTCAAATTAAGAATTATTTCGCATAAATATACTTTAAACGTAACTATCCCTGTTGCGAACGAAATACCTGCTATCTTTTGTAAAATATTGTCTTTGCCTCATTACTCTAAATTCGGGGTTTGCTGGAGACCAGTACCTGACACGCTGGGATGCTACAGCTCCATTAGTAGAAAATGTACATTCATCAGAAAACATAATACATTTATAAAAATGGATATTTCCACTAAAAAATTTTCTCCCACCCATAAACAAAAATCTAGTCTTTTCGTTTCATCTCCCTCCTCCAATGTTTGATTAAAGTGGAGTTTGAACGGAAATAACTTATTTTCTTTGAAGATCATCTGAACTCGAGTTTTTTCACAACTTCTAGAAGATATTTAGTATGTTTGCTAAGGGACAACACAAACTGGTTGGTTATAATATTCTTCTTCTTCTTCTTGAGATTCGAAACCGAACCACTTCTTTGGAACTTTTTTATTGTTGTAGATTGTCATTTCAGTTGTTGGGAATCCTACAAATTTCTCGTTAAATTGTTCCGTGATGTAGCGATACGATACATGACCATCCCCATAACACTGGACTATTGTTCAGTAGATTGCATTTTGATGAGAAGTATTTCAAATTAAATAATTGCTTCATTTAATAAAGACATTGCCAAACATGTCCATAGGTATCATTATTGTTTAACATGTAGAAACTAGTACTCTGGTTAAAGATGTAAGAGGGAATAGTTGGGACTTCAAAAAAAAATAATGTAATAAAACTCGATACTTTTAATATTTAAATTTTTTAATAAAATCTTGTTCTTCGGCTTTCGGTTTAATTTAAAATATATTTAGTATTTGTTTTTTAGTACAAAATGATAAACAAAATATGTTTACTCTTACGCAAAATAATGTTTTCTTATTTGTTATGTTCCCTGTATAAAAAATTAAATTTTTCATAAAGTGAATCGTATTGATTTAAATGGGAAATATAAGTCTGAACAAAGAATTTGAATGCACGTAGGTTTTTCATAAAATACAAGGGAAAATTTGGTTTAATTTTGCCACATCGCTAGAACATTAGCTTAAAAGAAACAACATACTGAGCCAAGGATTTTACGTGAAAAATGTAATTATTATACATCGTGGAAAATTTAAAAACAAATTAAATTTTGTTTATTTTTATTGTGAATATGTTTGATTATCGTAATAGGACGTAAATTCACTGCAATTTGACTTGCCATTAAAACAGAATGGTTAATGTAACTTATGTGTTTATTAATGACGAAAGACGGAGTAGTACGGAATTTTAAATTTAATTACGCTTGCTTTCATTTCGCGAGGGAATTTCATGCAGGAACTTTTCCAAATTTTTTCGGCAGTGTCAATACTAATTCGTTGTTAAAAAAATTAGAGACAGCAAGACAGCAGATCAGATTTTATCTAATAAATAACTAAACCATTAATTAACAAAGACAACTTAATAGGGATAATGTTTCGGCGAATAAAGCCTCGGAAAACTTCTCGACATAATTTTTCTTACCTCAAACTTGGCTATAATGAAATCGACAGGATTTTTATTTTAGATTTACAACTTCCGATCTTTGTGCTTACCTTTTAAAAAGTTTTGAAGTTTTAAACCACTTTTCTTTAAAAGATTTAATAGTTTTCTTAATAGTTCTCTCCTGAAGTTTTCCATTTAACACCAACTATGGAAGAATCTTGCTGAATCATGGGCACCGTTCGCGGAATTGAAAATAAAATAAAAAGTTTTCCTTTCATTTGATAGATGTTCTATTAAATTTTATATCAGTTTAATAATCTTGATATTTTGCAACAAATCGATAAACAATTGGTTTATTACAACAATGAATGAGGTCTACTTACTTTGTCAGGCGTCATGTAAATATATAAAAATATAACAAATGAGATTCAGCTCTCTAACCACCTGACGATACCTTATACTATAAGGATATGAAACAAATAATGTTAAAATAGCTATTCTCCGGGCTATATGTCCCTCCGAGCGCTGGATTACATACCAAAATTTGCCGTATTTTTACTAACACTGTTAGACAAAAAAATACTTGGTTAGACTGCAAGAAACTACTAGGAGGACTACTAGGACTAGGACTACTAGGCTTTTTCTTTAGTTAGGATGTCGTTACCTTCACACCGGTTTCGAACTCTTTAGTTCTCGTCAGTACAGGATAAACGAACATACCTACCTTCCGAAACAGCAATCCTTAAAGCTAACCATGTCGAACTGCAAAATCAGTATGACACAGGCAGCGCCATCCATTAGCAGTTTCAAGCAGTCGGAGTAAAGTTTACCGTGAGGTAAAATAAACAGTATAAGTAAGTATAGCATAGTAAGTATATAATATAATAATATATAAATATCTTTGCTATTAGTACAAACACAAACTTAATTGAGTTGGATTTCTAGCAGATCGTAAATATATTGCCATTTCTTTGTATGTATGTATACAGAGTGGCAGAACTAGGCTTTGATGAACGTCAACAAGATGATGCTCTCCTCACTTTGATCGTGAAGCCAGAGAATATTTGGATCAGCACCATCCTCAAAGATTGATTGGCCGCGGGGGTTTTGTTTCATGGTTACAAAGGTCTTGTGACCTTAGCCCGTTAGAGTTTTTCCTGTGGGCTACATAAAATATAGCGTATATGTCACCAGCTACGACAAGGCAAGAGATGGAGAATATCATTAGGGATACATGTCAAACAATAATACCAGGCATGCTATTCAATATCCGGAAAATATTAGTAGAAGAATTGACATGTCTATTAAATAAGAAGGACATCTATTCCAACATTTATTAAGAAGAAACTGATTTTTTTTGGGGGTTACAGTTACAAAAAAAATGTGTTCATACGTTTCAGTGTAAATGTAAAGATGTTTGTAGTTAGTTAGTTTTGCCTACAGGTTTTTAGTTCTACCGCAAAGGGAAGTACCCATTATCTATTGTATTCAAAATGTCAATCAAAAACTGTTAGGGATAGGACAATTATTCACAATATGTGAAGAGTTTTTGACAGAAAAATATGTTCTATTTGATAAAAGTAACATTTGTTAATTAGACGATTTCTGATTTTGGACTTAGAAATAAAACACCCTGTAAATGAGATGTAAATATTTCATAGTGGATATGTTTTCTTGACCTAATTTATTCAGGATACAAATTATTAATCGCTTGGACTCAAAATTTAAGTAGTATTTTCACAACAAAGATATACGTTTGCAAATGCTAAATTTTCAATACAAGTCGAATTATCTTGACAACTATAACCTTTTCGTATATTAAATAGTGGAAAAGTTATGAAAGTACACGTAGAAGTCATAAGTCCATTCAAATACACGCTGTCCTATTTAAAAAATCTAACTTTGTGACACCCTACTTTTTGAACGCATCCTGTATAATTCAAAATATTTTCAAAATGTGCAGAATATCCAACCATACCTTAACACAAAAGCTTACTCTGGACAAAACTTATCTGCAAGGCATAAAATTACTCGTTGTCTCACCCGGTACATGGGAAAGTTCGACTAACACATCCAGAGATGGAAACATTCGTAAGGATTTTATCTGCCCTGTAAGTGAATGCGTGGGGAGTACTTGTTCGGCTGAGGAAGAACTCGTCTACCACCTACATCAACCACCTATTAACCGTGTAGATGGTCGCTTAAACCCAGTGATCGGTCGGGATCGGGAATGGATCCGACCTGTAAAGTTAAACGATTACCTTCTCTCTGTGCTAAGCGAGAAATTGAATTTGTCTCTGTCTTACGTAGCACATGGAGAAGGTTATGAGTTAAATAATAGCACTCTAGTTATGTTGATTTTAAATAAACCTTGAAATCTTCTTCTTGAGTCTATGTTTTATTCAAAAATTTACCATATGCTATAAAGCTATGTATTTTGGGCTTAACATTTTTCCAGTGAAACTTAAATATAGATCAAATACTCTTTAAAATAACTGTATGGACAATGAATTATACTGGCCATTATAAAAACTTATAGCACAAAAATACACCGAAAGATCTTTGGCCAGATCCAAATAGGTAATAAAATTTTATTTGGCAGCACGATTTATATCGTCTTTTACCAAATAATAATTGCACGGTAAACTCTAGTCTGAAATGCTTCAATAACCTATGCTGGATGCCTGGATGGCTACAAAGTAAATTCCTTACTTTAAAACTTTTAATAAGGTGGATTTTCAGACGCAGTACTAAAATTGTTAGAGATATTAGGAACATTCTTTTTAATCTTACTCCCCAATAAAAGTTCAGCCATTACAATATTTTTGGATTTAAACTTCCTTGATTTATTGATGTGTATTATTGAACTACTTTTTACTTAAAGCAATAAATGCCATGATTAAGTCAGAGACTTTTTTATTACGAGTTTTGTGTTGTCAACAACATTTATGTTGTCAACCAATTATCTACAAATTCAGTTGTGTCATTGTAAGTTACAAAATATTTAGTAACCTGTTAAATAAAAAAATTTACGAACAAATAGCAAATTTACTAGGGGATTACCAATGTGGCAACAGAAAGAATAGATCCACGATAGACCAAGTATTTACAATAAGACGGATTTTAGAAAAACTCAATGAATACAACGTGGATCTACATCATCTGTTTATAGACTTTAGACAGGCTTATGACACTATAATTAGAAACAGAACTTGACAAGGGGACGCAGGAAATGAAAATAGCAACTAAACTTATTAACTTAGTCAAAATGTGTCTGGAACGGACCAGAGCAGTAATTAGGATACAAGACCAACTGTCAGAGCAGTTCCCGATAGAAAATAGCCCACAGCGAGGGGACGCTCTATCCAACAGGCACGGCTCATCCGTAAGGTCATTTGGTCAATGACCCACCTAAATTTATCTTCAATGAGATTATTTTTTAAAACCAAAAAAAATCTTTCCTTTCAAAAAAGTACAAGTTCCATGCGAAAACTGCCCAAAAAAGAATTAACCCAAGCTTACTCCGTTCTCGCCGTATTTTAAAATGACCTTATAGGTGTATATGGTCTATATAAAATGCATTAAAGCCAAAAGAGAAGCAAATATACGCGCTTTAGGAAGTTAAAAAGAGGCAAAATTTGTCGACGGCCCGGCCCACCAATAATATCGCTTTCGGGGCGCGCCTGACAAAATTTCTTTATAGATATTCGATCATTTCATACTATCATTAAAAATGTAATAATTTTCAAATACAAATTATTCTGTTAAAAGTGTATATGTATGTAGGAATTTTTCTAACGGACTGAATAACTAAAACTGTGGCAGCATCGTTTTGGTCATACTTGTTCTTCTTCTTCTTGAGATTCAAAACCGAACTAGTTCTTTGGAACTTTTTAATTTTGTTGTAGATCGTCATTTTAGTTATTGAGATTCCTACAAATTTCTCGCTAAATTGATACTTGGCCATCCCCATAACACTGGACTATAAAAATCCTTTGTTCAGTAGGTAGCATTTTGTTGAGAAGTATCTTAAATTAAATAATTGCTTTCTTTAATAAAGACATTGATACAGATGTCATTATTGTTTAATATGTGTAAACTAGTATTCTGGTTAAGGCAACGAGAGGGAATAGATGGGACTTAAAAAGTAATGTGATAAAACTAGTTACTTTTAATATTTAATGAAATTTGTACTTCGGCTATGGGTTAAATTGTCCTTCTGGTAGAAAAAGGTAAACAAGGTATATTTACTCGTACGCAAAATAACGGTTTCGTATTTTTTATGCTCCCTGTGTAATGTTTTTAAGTGTCCTATTTATTTCACAAGCAAAAACTTTTATTAGGAGTGACATTTTTACGTATCTTGCAAAATTTGGTCCATTTGTCCTCTTCTAAACCCCATCCGCAGACATACTGTATAAGTTACATCCTAAACATTCAGATCGATTATCTCCAAAACTATAGCTCGTTGCAATAATATCCTTTGACTCTCGTACTAACAATAAAAATTATTAAAATCGGTTATTAATATGTTTGCGAAATCCCCTTATAAGCGAAACCTCTGATAACTGTCAGCCGTCATCTTGACCGTGGCATGTCAAAGCGGATGAGCGGGAGTCTAGTTTCTGCTCCAACAACACATATAGTTAAATTTATAAGGAAATGAATAGAACTTAATTGTTTGTCCACTTAAAAACCACTTATAAAAATAAAATGAATACCAATTACATTAAAACGTCACCTTAAAACGTCGGGAGCCTTTGGGTCTAAAAATAAATCAAATCAATGGACTTGAAATTAGTATAATTTTAGTTAATGTAGCAAAGCTCGGAAACTGTACTAAAGCACGAAACAAAACCTCAAGGGTGACATTTCATCGTTCAAAGCAAAGATTAGAAAGGGCAATTCCAATTATTTCTGCGATAAAGTAAGGTATAATCGAAGCTTTATTAAGATATTGTGTTAGCAAAATTTAAATACCTCCAAACCATTTAGGTTACTAATGAAGTACAATTATAGTGCTTTTGTTGATAACATTTTACTACATTTCTTAAATAGTACACACACAAAAATAACTTTGTAGTAAAAAGTTCGGGGTTGGGCGTTCATTGAAAATGGTTAAAAATTAACTTCAAGAAGGGGTTAGGGTAATCCCGACAAAATTTGATCCAACACTCAAGCAAACCCAAGCAAAATTTAAATACCTCCAAACCATTTAGGAAACTACTGAAGTACAATTATTATAGTGCTTTTGTTGATAGCATTTTACGACATTTCTTAAATACTACACACAAAAATAACATTTTTGCTCAGACAATTAAAGGCAACTGTGTCCCTTAATATTTTTAGATCAGTATACTTTTCGCTTTTCCACTACCACCTTGCCTATGTGACTCTAAAGTAGGGCAATAGTCCTTCATCTACTGCAATTTTCAGAGAGCAAAAATGTGCTCTTAGAATAATGGCGGGCCGTCGCCTCAGAGAGCACTGCCAGCCATTTTTTATTAAACCGGAAATACGGAAATAATGACACTTCCTTGTCCTTCTATCTATATTTATTAAACTCTGTTAGAAACTCATAAAAATATATCTTTTATTTCATGCAAATCGTGACTCGCATGCGCATGAAACAAGACCTGCAGATCACCTGGTACTATAACTTTGCCAAGCTTAGAATACAAACCTACAACGAAGTTTCAAAATGCTTTCTGCAGTTTTCGACTTGCAAGTGACTCAAAGCAAATTAGATAGAATACATTATAATAAACTTCAATTTTATTTTCACAGCTTATCTTGTTTAGAACTGTTTTTAAGTAAATTACAGGTATATTGAGGTTATTATTAAAGTAGATATTAATAAACAGTGTTTTCTTTGGCTAAAATGATTTATGTGATTATATTTTTATTTGTAATGTAATGATATGCTCAAGATGGATTCAGTAAATCACACCCCCTCAAAAAGAGTGTCACATCTAAAAAATTAAGAATATATTGCAAGGTTTAAAGTGATACTTTAAGAAGAAACTTCTTGCGTGCTGTGTGAAGGAAGGTGGTAATATAAATTCTGACTGCGACCGAGAAAGTACTACCCCACACACCATCTTAAAGGGCTGGTGGGTCAGTTTTAAACTAGATACCCCCACGGCATATGAGGAATTCTACAAAACTTTTAACTTTTGACTATTAAAAAATTATGAGGCGCACCTGTCGTAAGTGCTTTATTATATCACTTTAATCCTAAATAATGACAAAAAATAGTGTCATTCATTTTTATGGATACCTACATAACAGAAATACAAAATACAGGGTGTTACAAAAAGATGTTAAGAAATGTTAAGGGCATATTCTACATCTGATATGAAAATAAGTTTATATAAACATGGATCCTCAAACGCTCCTATTTCGAGATACAGGGTGTTTAATATTTTCTTTTTTTATTATTTTTTTAATTTCTCGAAATGCGTTAAGATATTGACATGAATTTTGGTAGATGCCAGTATGTAATCAAAGGTTATTTTTGGGTGCAAAAATTTATTTTCTTCTATACTTGCATCAGTGGCGTGCGTGCTAGTAGCTCCTTATTTTTAGAGAAAAAATGGCACGCCACTGAATTTTTTGCAAAATTGATATTATAGTGTTTCTTAAACTTTTTCGCTCTGACGCGCCGTTTCCGGGATAAAAAATTATTTATTTCTTACTAGAAAAACATATTATAATGAAAATGATTTTTTTTATAATATTTTTAGTTCAGGAAACAATGCGTTTTGATTTAAGTTTATAGTAGATACTAGAATCGGCTTCCCCGTGCTTCAATACGTGCTTTAATATCTTAACACGTTTTTGAGAAATTAAAACAGAAGCGTTAAAAAAAGAAAATATTAAACACCCTGTATCTGGAAAATGAAGCGCTTAAGGATCCATGTTTACATAAACTTATTTTCATATTTTTAGATGTAGAATCTGTCCTTAAAATTTCTTAGCATCTTTTTGTACACCCTGTACATAAGACAATTTTTATTCATATCTGATAAACGTATACTGACAGATGATAAATACTTCATTTTGTTAAGCTCTTTTCTCGAGACTGGAAGAAGCTGAGCAAATATCAAAATATTTCAATCTTTATTATAAACATTTATTTATAAACATATCGTTAGCAAAGGTTTTCATGCAATTTTTGAGCATATTCATACTGTGTCGATGGAATATCATGTCGATTTTAAAAACGATTGGCAAGATGAAATATTAGGATTACAATGCTTATCATTTTTTTGTTGAGTTTGGCACGTCAATTCAATTTTCAAAATCAACGCTCCTTTTCTTCAGCATCAAACGTGTAGGAGATTAATTTTTGAAAAAAATGCTTAAATGAACTTTTTTTATATAATTTCAGATACTGACAATGATGAGAATACTAATTTTTTCTTGTTTAGTCGATATCTACCTTGTTAAGAGCCTTACTAAAAAGAAAAATCAGTAGAGTTACACGAAGAATCATTAGAAAACCGGTATATTATTGATTTGTAAAAGTGAAATATTCAAAGCAATTGAAAAAATTGGTCGTGGCATAAATAAAGGATAGTTTCCACTCCAAGAAAACAGTTTCCCTAAGTTCTGCGAATTTTCAATGCGGAGTTATGTAGCAGTAACATAAAAGTTAAAAGTTTGGTAGAATTCCTCATATAAGTGCTTACCCTTGCTGCCTTCGTGGGATGTACCAAAATAGAAAAATACACAATTGCTACTAGCTAGAAATTGTTACATGCCTAGAAAGATAAAGTTTAGGAAATTATCGATTACTTAATGAACATCACATCACGCAATCTACTAAATCATCAATAAATTAACCGAATTCTTATAATAATTATTATCAAGATTATAAATTTTGGAGCGAGAGAGGACCTACGTCTACGTTGTATCTTTGGTTTCTACTTTATTTGTGACTTTAAGTTAAAAGTGTTTCTTTTTCATATTGACTTGTGGTATTAGCCAAATAAAACTTTTTTTGAACAAAAATTCACAACAAATTATAGAACTCCATAGGCTTTAGATTATTAACAAGATAGATTCGATATTATAGATAGATATTAGATATTTAACAATCTTTAAAATAGCGTCAACTGCAACCCACAGTAAACCACTGCACGTTTTTGTAAGAATAAAAATCATTTTTGTTTAAAATCCCTAAGTAAACAAGCATACGACGATGAAAATATTTACATAGTATACTATATAATATATAAAGAAAATATTTCACACCAGATTACTAGTCAATGGAGTGTAAAGGAGACAAAGAACAACTTACGCTCGGCAATAGCAGTGTTGCACGTCGATCAAGCCAATGTACATGAACTTCGACACTTGACACATGTTTAACATTGTTTCATGTCTATACAGGTTACTGAGTTCTGATTTATTTTCAGCTTATTCTAAAGAAAATGATATGCTAGATCGGTGTTTTCTTTAGTAAGACACATTGAGGGTAAAAGAAGAGCAGGTGAATAATAGTGGGGAGGTAGCTTTTACTAAAATTAAGATTCTAAAAGCATACATTGGTATTTTTTTTTTGTGAGGGGGATGTTGAAAGAAAACTGGGCAACTGGAGGAAACCCTAGAAGATGGGGGCCTACAAATCAGTAGACGGAGCACCTAGTACATGGAATTCAATAGAGAAGGAAATTCGGAATTAAAGAAACAAAGAGAAATGATTTCACCATCACAGAAGATAGTAAGTTGCATTTGGAAATAATACGCAGCGGCAGGTGCAAGAGAGATGGAAGAATTAAAGAAAGGTCTCCGGTGTACTGTGTGCTCATTAAAGAATTGCAAATATAATATGTAATTCCAGGGCTGTATCGGTAGTACAAAGCGACGATGGACGGCACACCGCGGTATTTTGCCAACAGTATTTGGTTACAAAGTGCAAAGATTTTTATATTGCTTTCCTCGCCTAAAGTACAATAGAAAGGAAATAAAATGTTATGTTTGTGACACGTGCATCGTGGGTTGGAGTTAGAGTATCAAAGAACAAAGGAAAAATACTATTAGGTCCGAATTGCATAATTCGCGAAGCCATATGTACTTGCAACTAAAAGATTACAAAAAGGAAAAATTGGACATTAATATGAACGTCCCCCTGCAAATTTTCTCTTAACATTTGTTAGAAAAGATTTAATACTCTGACCTCGCTAGCCACGAAATTGACATGTTAGTTAACATTTTTGAAGAAATTCCTAGTCACTCCTTTTTATCACATCCCCTCTCGTTATTTTTTAAAACATCTGTTACAAAATTATATTTTTTGACCTCAACAACCCCGAAAATGACAAATTAGTTAACATTTTTGGATAATTTCCCAGTGAATTCTAACCTGTAATAATAATATGAACTTGAGAAAGAAAAAAAAAGTTTTTAAAAGTAAATTACATTTAATTATTTGTTTTTAACCTTCTTTAAGTAATATCTTTGCTACCAACCATCCAAGGCCAACAATTTTATATTCGATAAATGAAGCAATTACAATCTTCTCAGTAGGTACCAACCTTACTATCAGGTCGTTAGAGTAAATCAGGTTAAGTTCTATATAAAAGCAACAATAAAATATGTCTTCCACTGCAATTATTATTTGGTGTGTTATGGCTCGTTCCTAAGGTTATAGAATATTAACAACATTCAACGCAATAATATAGTTATAGTTATTAGTTCATTGCGATGAGACTATTTTAAAACACCTAATGAGTCTTAAGTTTTTACACTCCTGTTATTCTTGAAGCTTGGAAGGTGCATAAAATATGATTTTGCTTTTCCTGTTTAAACCTAGTAGGAGTGAAGCGATATTTAGACAATTTCTAGAATAGAATATTATGAACATTAAAATATACTCAATAAAGACAATAAGCAATTTTTGGTTAAATCTTCCAATTTTAATAGTGTATATTTTAGAAACATTGTTGTATTTCTTCGTCTTTTAATAGCCTAAGAATTTTAAAAAATATTCTAACAAAATTAGTTAAATTCTTTTGATTTTTTAGCACACTTTGTATGTGTGTTAAGGGCATACCGAGAAAAATAAGGGCAACGGGGCTGCAGTCCCTCCAAAACAAAGATTTTGTAAAACTTTGCTTATACAGGGTGCTACAAAAAGTTGTTAAGAAATTTTAAGAGCAGATTCTACATCTAAAATCATGAAAATAAGTTTATAAAAACATGGATCCTCAAATGCTTCTTTTTCGAGATACAGGGTGTTTAACATTTTCTTTTTTAAATGTTTCTTCTAATTTCTTGCGTTAAGATATTGACATGAATTTCGGTACACGCCAGTATGTAATCAAAGGGTACTTTCACGTGCAAGAATTTATTTTCTAGTGTACTTGCATCAGTGGCGTGTGTGCTGGTGAGTCTGTATTTTTAGCGAAAGAAATGGCACGACAGTGATTTTTTGCCAAATTGATATCGTTCTCTTAAAGCCCAATTACTTCTGCTTAAAAAGTGTTTCTTGAGCTTTTTCGCTCTAACGTTTTCGAGATAAAAATTAATTCAATAATAACAAAAATGAATTTTTTTAACATAATTTTTGTTCAAGAAACAGTGCTTTTTGATTTAAGTTTTAAGTGACTGCTGGAAATGGCTTCTCCGCGCTTCAATACATGCTGTAAATCGTCTAAACAGCTATTTTCATATTTTTAGATGTAGAATTTGCCCTTAAATTTTCTTAATATCTTTTTGTAACACCCTGTATATAATATTATTGGGCCACTAGACGTACCCCCTTCCACTTATTAGTTCTTCAGTGCCTATTTTTCAGGTTTGCTCGAATGTGTATTATTTACTCTCTCAGATCTGAACAAACCTGTCCATTAATAAGTTCAGTTCTTTTCATCGTGTAATGTATAATGAAAAAATATTTCCTCATCAAGTATAAGAGTTGATAATAAAAATAAAAAAATCCATTTAACCAGGGCATTCCTAAGACTAAAAATTAACGAAGAAACTTTTAGGTGTGTTCTTGTTACCTGTAAAACCACTAGGTACTTGATCATTTCATATGCGCACTTGTATAAAGCCATAATTTTCTTCTCGTAAAATATAAGTTACCGCCGTAAAATTAATTTCAAGCTCTTATTAGGTACTCGTTACTACTTATCTTATTAAATACGTGAGATGTATCAGGCAGTAGTCTTCCCAATTACTGACCATTTTTAAATTAATTAAATAGAAATTGCATTATTTCTGTAGTAGCATCGTTCGCTTCGTGATGCAATTCTTGCTTTAATATTGGAAGTAATTTTTGCATTTCTAGGTGTAGACAGAAACACTATTAGCTTTGACAAAGAAATTTAAATACTAAACGAAAATAAAAAGAAAGCAGTTTTTATTTAGCCATTTCCTTTTCATAATAATAAAAACGTACAACGTTTAAAGTTTCCCTAACACTTTAGGTTTACATGCATTATATTGCTTTAAACTTTTGTAAACCTTATTGAATTTATAACATATATACATCATGGTAAGTAACTTCGTTATAAAATTAAACAGTTCTTTTACTACGTACCATTAACAAAAAGAATAAGGCCTATAAATATTTCGAGGTTAAAAATCTTTACGAATACATTTGTAAGGAAAAATATAGGTTTAAATCGATAAACATACACTTCGATTTACATATTACTTTAACTAAATATTTTTTTCTTGGATATTACTCTGGAAGGGCGGTTTGAGTCAACGTGGACTCGTAAGTTCCTGAATGTCATTGGCTACATTACTGCTTTTAAAATTCCTTATTGGTCAGTGGGAAAGAAAAGGACGATGTCTATTGGTCAGCGTTAGTGGCACAGTATCTGTCACCATAACATCTCAATTATTAGTAAGAGATTTTACAGTAGTCTTTTCGCTCAAATTTGGACTGAGCAAGGAAACCAAAACCATGGATGAACTTGCATTTCTTATCCCAAGAAGTCTCCGTGCCACTATGTCGTTTTGTTGAGAAGTTATTGGAAACAATTGAAAACAAATTTAAAAATTTGACACCCTATATCTTGGTTAATATCAACTTTGGAATTAGGCAAGTTCAAATAAATCGCATTATTTCGACATAAGAAATCTATTGTCGCTCTATGGACCACCCTGTATATGTACGTAAACATTTAGCAACTGATGCAATGCAGAAAATATTACTGCCACGGAGCTGCGGTTGTAGAAAAAGTATAGTGTTCAAGATGTTGGAAAATATCATTTCGGCAGACTTGTCACAAACGTCTAACTCGTGTGAATAGAGCAATTTTCAAATCTTGTTGTGCAATATACTAATTCCACTTATTAAAATAAAAAAAAATGATTACCGCCTCAAAGTTAAAGGGACACTATTCTCTATAAAATATTAATATTTTTGGATAAATATTTTGGCCATATAATTCAATAAAAGAAGTTAAGTTTGGAATGTTTACGTCCAATGGTTCATAAAATATTAAACTTGGATAACTTTTTCCATCATATTACGTTCGTACTTCTAAATCTTTCCAAATTTTAGGATAGACGGGCCAACTGCCCGAAATTCATCTATCAAAGTCCGATAAGTTACACCCGTCCGTTTTACTTCTACCCGTGCCTCATATCAGATACATTTCGTGTGAAAAATGTTTACCGGAACACGAGTATTTACAATCCCGTGAATGTACGGTTGATGAATGGATGCATTCGGATTCGTATTATACGACTGATCGACGGGCCGTAGTGCCGTACATGAATGCGTCTACAAAATATGGGTTTAATTTTAAATAAACGCACTGTGGAATGTCTTTATTTAAAAGGTGGCCAAAAGTGAAAATGCTTACGGCCCATTAAATTCTTGCTTAAGCAGTGTCCAAAACTTCATTTGGCAAGTAAAACTCAAGAATGTTTTTTTTTTGTAATCTTTAGACTAATCAATAGGGTCCGTAAGCACGGTGCCTGCGGTGCCTGACCATCCACGGCGCGGCGGGACCGCAAATAAACAGTGTTTAAAAGTAAGAGATAATTTACATATTACTAAGAAATACTTACCCAGTAAATACTACAGCTCTGAATGTGTTTTTCTAAACACCTGCAACATAGCGTATATTTCCACAGTCGTTGCTGTGAGCCTTGTTCGCAGCGGTGACAAAAATGTTTTTATATAAATAAAACGACTGTTCGTCAACTAACGATGTAATGTTTGCATAATTAAAATGGTCTCTAAAATAACTAAATAGATCTGCGGGCACACTATTAGTAGAAATCTGTCTAAATCTAACCAAATCCGCATTTTTTATAGCACTATTAAATTTTTCTGTAACACGCACATTTTTTTCGTTGTTTAAACTTTGTAGCACTACTTGCACGTTGTCCACTATTTGTAATAATTCTACTAACGATAACGAATACTTCTGTAATGCTGTAATGGCATTCGTTATTTCTTAGTAATTATTAAAAATAGTTTGTAAATCAATTTCAACTTGAGGGCCTTGAAATTTCAACTGACTTGCTTTTATGGCAGCAGCTTCTTTTGCATCCAATTTTAATACTAGGAGCCGTATTTGTTGAAAATGCTGTTAATAACAAAACGCTGATTTTAACCATGTTCCCCATCGTATCATAACAGGCTGTGGAGGTTCTGGAATGTTGGGACACTTTTCATGAAATTGACAAATTCGGTTGGGGGATTTGAGAAACATTACTTTTGTGTGCATTATTAGTGCATCCAAATTGGAACTCACGCCTAGAAAGGACTGTCTCTAAAGCCTCAATGGCAATCTGGTCCTGCCGTAGGCTTTTCGGAAAAACATGGGGCTTAAAACCCAAAATGATCTATTGGTCATACCTGACTGTTGTAATGCCTATTATCACATACGCCTCACTGGTGTGGTGGACAAAAACAGAGGAAATTACAACGCAAAGGAAGCTGACAAAATTACAAAGGCTTGCCTGTCTGGGTATTACGGGCGCAATAAAAACCTGCCCATCTATAGCTCTGGATGCTATGCCAGACTTTCTTCCACTACACTTATGTATAACGAGGGAAGCACTGACAAGTGCCTTAAAAGTTACCCAAACAACAAAACTTACATAAGTCAGGAGATCTGACTGGTCACCTCAAAATACTAAAAGACATCCAGGTAGAGGATATGATCAAACCAATTAATTCAATGCCAAAAGTGTGCGACTTTCAGCGCTCTTTTCAAGTGGTTATAAAAGACCGTCGAAGTATGAGCGAAACAGCGCTGCAATTTGAGAAAGTTTCACTAGTGTGGTACACAGATGGATCAAGGATGGCAGAAGGGGTGGGAGCGGGGGTCTTTGGGCCAAAATGCCGAATTTCAAGCACCTTCCATCTTTCAAGCAGAAATACACGCGATAGATTTATGCGCCACCGAATGTGCCAACAAAGACCTTAAAGGCGCAAAAATCTACATTCTAACGGACAGCCAGGCAGCTATAAAGGCACTAGCTTCATGTACCTTCTACTCCAAACTGGCATGGGACTGCCGACAATCCCTCAACCAACTGGCAAAAAACAATAGTATAACTCTAATGTGGGTGCCGGGCCACAAAGGTGTGGACGGCAATGAAATTGCTGACCAACTTGCTAAAGAAGGAGCACAGGCACCTTTTTACGGACCTGAACCCTTCTGCGGCATCACTAGAGGTCACCGTACGGAAAGCCTCAGGGAATGGGAAAAAGAACAGAAAACAGCCCACTGGAGGAACGCTCCAGGACAAAGACAGGCAAAGAGAATGATTGGTTATCGGCCTGACTACACAAAAAAGCTCCTCGAGCTTCAAAAGAATGAACTTAGACTGGTTACCTGCCTTCTTACTGGACACGGCCCTTGGAGGTATCACCTCAAAAAAATGGGAAAGACTAATGAAGAACACTGTAGATTCTGTAACGAAGCAGATGAAACTGACGAACACTTGCTCTGTGAATGCAGAGTAATAACCCGTCAAAGGCTGCAATATCTTGAGGGAGCGTTTCTCACGCCCGAAGATATATTAAAATGCACCCCCAGAAACATTTTAAACTTCGCGAAAAGTTTGGGAATTGATGGGTAAATAATGTAGGGTATTCACAAAAGATCTAACTTGGCCGAAGTGATGTAGGGCTATCAGAGCCGAACGACCCCATTTAATACAATACAATACAATAGTGCATCCAACAAAAGCGGATACTTTTTGCTACAAGTGATACAGCATGCAGCATGCAAATGACATGTAGTAAATTTGGAAAACATGTTTGAACTTTTCAACGACACTTCTGAAAGCAAAAAAAAAAAAATAAGTACAAAAGTAGTATCAATATGTTATTGTATATAACTAGGTTTTATAAATGTCCCGTATTGACTAGACAGTAAGGTCTAAATCCTTTTAGCATTCAACCAGTATATTTTTTGGCTTCGTGAAGCATAAAATTTTAATAATAGAATCAAGCATGACTTAAAAAAAATGCGTTTGCATGCAATTAAGACAGCTAAAAAATTATCAAATTGATTTGATTGCCTGCTCTGAGTGTTCAGCTTATTAATATTATGATTGTGTTAGTTTGTTTTTCTTATGATGGTAATTATAACAAATCATAAAGGACATTTAAAAGTAAAATATTTATGAACAAAATTTTAAGTTCCGTTCTCACTTTATTTGTTTTAAAATACTGAAATGGATAACGGATGCAAATGGTTGCTAGAGCAAATTAGAAGATTTTAAACTACGAGTAGGTGCTAAATTCGTTGTAGATTAGGTGTCGTATTAAACTCCAGTGCATTCATTCACATTATTCACATGCAGATGAATTACTCCACTGACCTTCGGCTCGTGTTTCACACCTCATATCTATGAGTAATTAATTACCAACATTACGTGCTAGGTAAAGAATATATTAGGATGTAAATAATCTTGCTTAAAATCAATCTAAGTAAAATAATTTTGACCAACTCTAATTACAAATACCCCACTGTGACGAAGTTTTACTTTATGCTCATAAAAGTGAAACGAAGAGGCCTTTTTGTTTTTTAGTTATTACGCCGATGAAATGGTTGTGAATTAAATTCTTTTGAAGTGATACTTTATTGCTTTTGATTGGCCATATTGGTAAAAATGCTATTTTGATGAAATTGCCACTTTGTGATTCGATGAGCAAATGACTAGAGGGAAAAGGTGATGTCAGTTGTTAAAACAGTGAAACTCTAAATACAAAAACAACAACTTTATCTTTCCTTTAGTAGGTATGTAACCTTCAATTTTTTTTTTCAAAAAATAAACCAACTTCACAAAAGAAAAATTATGAAATAATATTTTTGCTTATTTATAACTGAGGTTGATGCTTAAATTTATTTTGTTCAAATTTAGGTAACTTGAACACCGAAGGTTTAAACTTTGAAGTCGGCGCAGTTTTGAAGTATAATAGGTATCCTTAACCCATCTTTGCACGGGTGAGGCCTGTCAGTCCAGGCCAATATGAAATGTGATGACAACTTTTAAATTTTTTAAGTTATACTCCCGAAACTCGAGGTATCTTTCACACTTGTAAAAAGGCATTACCGACCTTGGAACTCTGGAACGCCAAGAGCCGATTCCAGCACAAATAATATTCTTTGTGAAGCGCACTCCTCCACTAGTCTACTTCAGAAGGTTACAAGGACATACGTCCAAGATCTCTTCAAACTCTCAAAAATCCAAGCACGGCCAAAAAACATCAAAGAGGTAGTCTACAAAGCACCGTCTCCTTGCTCTCAAAGGAACATGGTACAAAGATGCATTGAAATAATTAATCATAGATAATTAATTAGGTAATTAATCTGGTTAAATAATTAGGCTGGGTTTTCCCCTTTAGAGTCAAGAAATCTCTAGAGCAATAGTGGGCTCTTATGAAACCAGAGAGTATTATTTAAGGGTAAATTGTGGTCCGGAACTAAAAACGAGTAGGTGTCTTTAAAAATTTACTATTGTATCAAAAAACTTTGACAAGATTAATATTTATAGCTTTATAGCTTTTTCGTTTCCACAGAAAAATTATTGATGAGATTTTTTATCTGAACTCAATCTCGTAAATATTTTAACAGTGTGAAAATATTGTAACAGAGAAAACTGGATGCTCGAAAAAAGTTCCATTTTTATTGCTTGTATAAAGTGGCCATTCAATTGAATAGAGAAAAGCTTTTTTACTTGCCGTCCTTTGTTGGCTAAAAAATTGGCCCAATCTGTTATACGTCTGGTGTTTTTAGTTGGTAAAAATCATGTTAGAAATAAATTATTGCATAATATGAAATAAAAGATATTCTTCGATTTTTGTTTATGGTGGTTAATATGGTTTTAGGTTAGAAGGTCACACAAAAATAATAAAAACACTTTACTTTTAACTTTACTGAATGTTTACAGTCAAAACATTTCAATGCTAACATCGAGCTTACCAATATCGTGCGAATTTTTTTTATAGAACTGTATTATTGTAGTATTGTTTATAAACTTGTTTCGTTTTATACTAATCAACATACTATTATTTTGGCTGTATGAATGAAAAGTATCGAACGCATTATTTAACAATAATATTGCTAAAAAACTGAATTTCTAAAATTCCTGAGCAAACCTGGCATTCTAGAAGAAAATTTGCTTTAATGAATGAAGGATATTTAACACATCGACAACTCTGGCGTTATTTTACTGTAACTAAATAAACCAAATCGTTCGTTATTTTAGGATTTAATTATAAAAAAGTTTTGGCCCGTCAAATAGCTAGAGAAAGAGGACCATTTTTGCTTCTGATCCAGATGTTTAGATGCCGTTTCCCTTGTGGCTGAAAACCAGACCACGTTTTTACCAGAACTAAAATCAGACTTTGTACATTAATTGGCGATACATTTATTGGATGGATAAGACTTAGTGGCTCGCGATAACTAGTTCAACCGGTATTGCTCCGAAATCGTATTCTGTTAACAAACCATAAGTTAAATTTCTTCGACTATACAGGTTCACCTCTGAATATGAAAAATAAGGAATTCTTTTGGTCTATAGGGAATATGGGGTGTAAGGGGTGACGGCATCAGTTAAACCGACTCAAATGACAACCTCACCTGCACGTGGTACACCCTGCTAGATAACTGACGAGGCTCTGTCGACCGAATGATTGTCGGTATAAACAATCCCTCTTAATCACCAACAGCTCCGAGTGGATGAGCTGTTAGGAGTCAGGGCACCTCCTTGCCCTTGGGGTAAGAAATTACCTCTAAAGGCGGAAGAACCAAATTGTGGTCAACGGCATGAAGATGCAGAAAGCAACGGAAAACTACTGCATTAAAGATCCAGATGGATATCCCTAGTAAAATCAACATGGCGAGTAACAGAGAAACTGAATAACAAATAGAAAGAATAAAAAAGTACACGTACCTTGGAACAACAGTGAACGAGGAATGGGATCACTCTCTAGAGATTAAATGCCGCATTGAGAAGGCCAGAACTGCATTCTTAAGAATGATCAAGCTATTTGGATGTCACGATCTGTTATTGTCGACCAAGATCAGATTGTTGAGATGTTATGTTTTTTCGGTGCTTTTGTATGGGGTTGAATCATGGACCTTAACAGAGGCTTCCTGCAAGAAAATAGAAGCATTTGAGCTGTGGCTATACCGACGAATCTTGAGAATTCCTTGGACAGACCGCGTCACCAATCAGGAAGTTTTGAGAAGAATTGGGAAGGAGAGGGAGCTAATCACGACAATAAAAACACGAAAGCTTGAATATTTGGGTCACATCATGAGAAATGGCCAAAGATATGAACTACTACAGCTATTACTGCAGGGAAAAATCGACGGAAGAAGAGGACCAAGAAGGAGAAGGATATCGTGGCTAAAAAACTTATGGACATGGTTTGGCACGACGACAGTGGGTTTGTTCCGGGCTGCAGTAGATAAAGTGAGGATCGCCATGATGATCGCTAACATCCGAAACGGATAGGCACTACAAGAAGAAGATAGAGAATATATTTAAAGAAAGTCAAGAATAATGTTTTCGCTGGTGCAACACAAGGTCGTCAAATAACTCGAGAATACTATTTTTAATTCTGGTCCAGGTACCCTTCTGGTATCACGATTTCCAGTCGCTTACCAGGATGGCTGAAGAACAGAGTATGTTTTAACCAGAATCAAGATCATACCTTAAGTGTTGCTTCGAAATTGCATTGGGTGTCAATACAATATACTTCGAGTTTCTTCGACTACACAAGTACGAAAAACATTGATTTATATAGGTAATATATTAAGGCAAATGTAAATAATACTTACTTTCTTCTGCATTACAAGACTGTCAAAAAACAAGTTATGTGTTTTCAAAAATGGCCTTGGCTGCGGATACAGGTGTAAAAATCAAAACGGAAAAACTTATCAGCAAAATAAAAATCAATAGTTTATTTATGTAAGTAACATTATCTCTTTAACATGTTTAAAACCAGCTATTTACAGCTTTTCCATTTTCCAATACTAGCTGCACCATGAAAATGCAACCATAAAGAAAAAAGTAAAGTAGCGTAATTTTAATCTAGTTTCGCTAGTTACTATTCTGGCAACAGAACACGATTATACAGGAGCAAAAATAAAATAAACGTACATTTAAGCCTTTGTGACAGGGTACGCCTTTTGTGTCATTATAACGTAATTTAAATTTAAACGTAAACTTGCTACATGGTCCACTAAACTGCTTGCTTTAATTTCTATTTATAAAAGCTGGACGAAATTAATACTGCCTGAATACAAATGCAAATGGGGTTGTAATTACAACGTTTTGCAACGTATGATACATCAAATGTTTTTTTAATTGGTTAAGGTCTTTTCTAGTTTTATGCAAGGTGTTCTTCATAAACCCATTAAATATCATACTAAAACATAATATCTATGTGGTCGTATTTCGCAGGGGCTGCTAGTCCCCTACCGAGCGTCTCCCCAGGTAGTCGGTCGGTAATTGCCTCCTAGATATGGGTAGTACCGAGGAAATTCAATACTCGGGACGGACAAAAACTAGTAATATTGATTGATTGATTGATTCAGAGTGGGCGGCTGCAAACAGCGTCTGTTCCAGGGTGGACGGCTGAATCACATAGTCACCAACCCGCCTAGGCATCGTGGTGTTTTTTTGCTAAATACCCCTTAAAAATAAAAATAGAACGGCTCCCAGTCTCCGGCAGATCGCTCAACCTGGACCAAGGTAGCGATCGACATGGTGGAAGATCAGACGGTGCTAAGAATCCCCGGATGAGATCAAGCTATCATGATGATCGAAAATTGCATATTGTTACGAAAAATACGAGGATTGTGTTGAGCGAGTCAAAGCTGCTTGAACTACGGGAAGAGCTAAAACACTGGCTGGGCTGTGTGAGATTAGGAAAAGAGAAGAATAGCAGATAATATTGAACTCCGGCAACTTTCTATACTATAAAGTTGAAGAAAACTCATTACTAGGCGGTGTTGGATTCATAGTGCTCAAAAAGCATGTAAAAACATAACCCAGATAAAAAGTGTAAATATTAGAATCTGTTTCATAACATTAAGGCTTAACACCAGATACAATTTAAAAATTGTCCAAATATATGCCCCAACTTCCACCTACCCCGATAAGGATGTTAAACATTTTTACGAAGATATTCATCGGGCGCTGCATGATTCACCAGCTCATTACAATCTGCTGGTCGGCGATTTCACTGCGAAATTAGGTATAAAACAAGATGAAATAGAAGTACCAATCGGAAATTTTGGAATAGGCCGAAGAAATGACCTTGGTGATATACTCCTGGGATTCTTGCTTCAGAATGAACTCTTTTCTATAAACACGTTCTTCAAAAACCAAAACATCGAGAATGGACTTGAATATCTCCGGATGGAACTATCAAAAATGAAATGGATTTTGTGATATCAGACAGAAATGATATTTTGACTGATGTTACTTGTCCGCGTAGAAGAGCTCTGCTGTTTGTACCTTTTCCATTCTCCAGTATCCTACCTCATGCGCTCTGGCCTCCTTCTTTGCTTCTTTAATTGCTTCGTACCAACGAGAATAAGAGTGGATTCATCAGGAATGAACCTGTTAAACCCCTAAAGTAGTTTGAAATAAATTTGAGCTTTCTTGCATTTTGTCTCTTTATATAAACTTTGGATTCCTTCGATTACGCTTTCTGGTGTTTCCATGTTTCTTAAAGTTGCCCATATGTCTTATCTTTTTATCTGGTCAAATGGTAAAATACCTTTTTCTGGTCTGCGTTATGGCTTTTTCTTCCAGCTGTCTCATAAAAAATATTGCGTCGCTTACGCCTCTATTTGGTCAGAATCCAAACCCTTTTTCTAAGGTATGTTTCACTCTTTCTCTTCGCCTTCTCTATTTTGAATTAAATTATAATAATTATTTGTCCATCCACTAGACACGAATTAACGGCTATAATTAAAAGCGAGTTTGCGTGGCTTAGAATATTTTTTTTCACTTAGATATATCAGCGGCTTGAAAATTGCATAATAATGGTTATTAAATTGCTATTTGCTTTTGTACCACAATCTAAACCGGGTTTAAGTAAATCTCCTATTGACTTCATGAATGTATATATAATTACTCAAATTAAAAAACAGATACTTCACATAGGGATATGGTATGGGTCACAGAGAATGCTTCGAGCCAAATCTTATATAATTACAAGATTTTAATATTACAATTATTATAAATATATTGTATAAATAGTTATTACTAAGTTATATCCCATATTCTAAATAAAGACAAATTCTTATATTAGTTACATTTATACATTTAAGAACATAAAAACCAAAAGTAGAGTGCTCCGCTAGACAGAGACAAATTTGTCTCTATCTAGCGAAGCACATCGTGAATGCCATGGTTGCAACGCATCGCACAACCCAACCCCCCAACCCAACCTGAACAAAATTTTAACTTTTTTCCACAAATTACAAAATATTTTTTTTATTTACAAAAACATTTCTAGTAGGCTCACTATCAAAAATCCTGAACTTGGCCTGGGTCCCGTAAGTAGCAACAGAGATATAAAACTTTAAAATTTCATCCGGCGCCCATGGCCACGGCCCCCCTGGTTCTCCTCTGTGGGCGCCCATGGTCGCGACCATACTAAAAATATAGCTAGGGCAGTAGCTACTGTCGCGTCAATTATTGACATGAATTACTTTTTTAATATGGCTACTATATTTACGCTACATTGCATTGTCGCTGATACTACGTTCGAGGCTAAGGGAAGATTAGTTGTCCAATTTTGCATTTGATTTTAACTTTAATATCAAACTTGGTATCTCTGCAAAAAATACATACAAGAAAATGGATAAATAAAAAAAAATAAGGTGTAAATGGGCATTAGCCCAAGCCTCGTGTGAACGAGACTTGGCGTCAAATTTAACTGACGAGAAATGAAGTGATGTAGCCTACTTCTTTCTATGAAATAATGACTGTAGGCTAGGTAGGTCGTAGACTACAGTACCAGTTAAAAGCTAGACGACGCGCGACGTTCAAATTTATGAGTGAAAAAATTATTACATTGGAGTAAAAGCCTATTGTTTTATCAGATTATAAACAGGATTCGACTAAAAATTATTTAAACATGAGTAAAAAAAATGTAATATAATAACAGATTAATCTTAGTAAGCTAATAATTTTTCGGCTCCCACTCAATATCACGGACCGCCACTGCATAAAGCCATACTTATTGATTTATTATGTTTTGTCTCTTTTTCGTGGTATTTGTGGGGTTGAGTAGTAACTATGCAACCAGTCTTTGTATCTAAAGTCCCCAGTAAATCAATAGGTAATTAGTCGCAAGCATTATTCACAGAGTTATGGACAACAAAGTCTGTACGGCCCAATGACTTCAAAATGTCAATAAGAAAATGGTGAAATTAATTATTTTGATAAATATTCTTTTCCTAATAATGAACATTTAGATTTATTTTAATTAGCTTTGTTTTCCGCCTCTGCCAATTGTAATACGCTTTTCACAGGCAAATAAAATCATAACTACGCGCCAGCTAGTTAATTTGTGGCATATGTAAATTAATTATGTGGACATTTTTTTCCTAACCTTAAATCCAATAATTAAAAGTCTTTAATTTAAAATCATATGATTGAAAACAACAAACCAGAAAAAATTACAACAAGAACAGATGTCCATGGTTAATTATCACTTCGTTGCGTCATCATACAAATGTTTGAATTTTGGAGTTGTCAATAATTTCAAAATGTCACGTTTTGGTTGTGATATCGGTAACAAAATAGATCAAATAATTAAATCTAAGGTACCAAAATAGCAAAATTGTGTTATTTCTAAAATGACCACCTTACGAATAACCCTCGAACATCGACAATGCTCAAAAATCTTATAACAACTTTCTCAAGCATATTGTTTATAGAAAACAGACCTCCGCCTACGGCGTTGGTCCTTTCCAAGCAAAATGTTTTCGAAAATTGTCATAACTCATAAGTTATTCTCTATTGTCGATGTCCTTGGGTTATTAATACGGGGAACAGTATGTAAATTAAAAAACATTCAATAGTAATATAGCACGTGAAATATAAATTATCGATAATTTTTGGAAAATTTGGCCGAATGCATTTTAAGTTGAAAAAGGGCACGATTGTAGGTAGTGCACGATTGCCTTTTTCAGTTTAAAACGCACAAGTGTAAATATGTCAAAAATTATAGATATATTTTTATTGCACTTTGCAATTTTCAATTTTGGGTATACCTCCGTAAGTATAAAATATCATTGTCGCAATAAATGTCAAAGAAATGGCAAAATCCAGTAACCAGAGCTTCGTTGTCATGTCACAAAAAGACAAATTCTTGATTGATACACTTGTCTCCATAACAGATAAATAAAGCAATACAAACACTTATAATTTTTTTTTTTTCAAATTTTTTGAAAAATGTTGCGATTTGGGGCAGCAACGCTAGAAGAACAATCAAAGCACTGAAATTCTTACCCCAAAAAACATCAAAAGTTTCAACGTTTGGAGGCAATTTTAAGGTTTCCTTGCTGAAAAACAAAACTGCACACTTTGGACAATAGTACATAGATATATACCTATAATAGAGAAGTTCTTTTTAACTTTACAAGATTGGGGAGATAGAATAACATGCGAAAAAAAGATGGATCGTTTTATAAAGAAAATATGATCAAAAGTATATGGAACGTTGCAGCTACACTGGTTCAATAAGAGTTCAATAGATAGTTTGGTGTGGCTATTGATCCCTTTACCACCGAGCATTCTTTAGTCTATGCCTTTACTGATGTTTGACCAAAAAAGGCAAGAGATGTAAGAGACGCTTTGAGACATAGCTTACGAAACGATATGGATAAACGTAGCACCAAGAACTGCTGATAAATTTATACAACGAAAATACCCCAGATGGCCTTCAGAAAAAATTATTTTATGTATGGTCTTATGAGTTAGCAATTCGAGGAGGTAAAGCTGCAAATTGTTTGAAGGAGTTTTTCAAGAAGAAAAACTGAATCGTTAAGTAACAGAGTCGAGTACTGTCCAGTTTTTCAAAAACCTGCCAGGATGGAGATCCCAAACTAACGGGAAATAAATGGTTGATTAGGAACAATACAAAATGAGGACATTTGTCCAGTAAGGCAGGTCCTTGCTCCAGCTTTACTTTCCTAAAATTATTTAAACTAAAGTTTTTAAAAAACTATTTAAAAATAACAGCAGACGTGTTTAAATCTTCACTTCACTGAATTTTTATTCTTAAAACGTGACAATTGTTTCGACACACAGTGTCTTCATTGGATCGGAACGAAATAAGCATGCTTATTTCGTTTATACCACAAGCCTTCACACACTGATATCACCGTACACAACATGTCCAGTCATCCATATAGTCATAAAATCTCTGCTTACAACTCTTTTGCCCATAGACTGTCAGAGGAAAATTATAATAAAGAATTAAATACTATTAAACAACTAGCAGTTAATGACTATAATACTAATGTAATTGACCAAATTATTAATAAAAAACTATATAAAAGGCTATCACTTTAGCATATCCTACATCAAAAGCTACACTTAAGTACAAAACACTCATATATATCGGTGCATCCTGCTTTCAAAACGAATAACAAATTAGGTAAATTAATAAAAAAACAACAAACGTAAAATTAAAAAAGAACAAATATGGTGTATATAAACTTAAATGTGGCAGTTGCCCAAAAATTTACATAGGACAAACCGGTAGAAGTTTTGAAAAAAGACTTAAAGAACACAAAACTAGTTATAACAAAAAAATATATAACTCCCATTACGCTCTACATTTGAAAAATCAATAGACTACATTCTCCTTCTCTTCAGACGCCCACGGTACGTTATTACTTAGGCTAGAAATCTACGTGGGATGTCTTAGATAAAAAAAGTAGAAGAATTAAGGCAAATTGTTTATGAACACCTACAAACCCCTATCCGGCATTTAAGCCAGCAAGTAAATGTATCCTACGAAACCAGCATTACAATCCTGAAATGTGACCTGCATATGCACTAGGGTGTCCGTTATTTACCAAGTTGATTTTTTTTCTTGCGACGCCCCCTAAATTTTTAGGTTATCGTCTAAAAAAAACTGTCAGACCAAAATAAGACCTTAATATTCATAATAAACCGTGCCCTAAAGACGATACATTTCCCATTTAAATTACATGGGATTTTGCCACTTTTTACAATTTTTTTTTTCTCTCGGACAAGATGACTTATAGCAATGGGATATACATATTCGTATACGAAAGTGAACGCTCTACAAAAAAGGTCTCTTATACTTTTTCGATTAATTCACTCCTTCAAAAGTTAGTCCAGGTGCTAAATGCGACTTAGCGCGCTTGCGTGAATAGAAAATCCGTGTATTGGCGGGAATGCTTGTACTGTAATTTTGAGTCACTTACTGTATTGAAGGGAAATTTCATGAAAGTATACAAAAATTTATGAAATTCAAGAAAAATTAGTTGACTGCGTGTTATAAATGAATAGTCTCAAACATGATTCAAACTAGAACCAGCTACCTGTTATGCGGTATATTATTTTCCATGTTTAAATTTTTTTCCCTAATACCACCTGAATGACCTATTTTTAGAAATAAACTAATAACTTTTATCGAAATAATAATCGCTTTGCCGTAGCAGTAAAAAAATCTGAAAATTTACATAGAGTTCAAATTTCACCTTGAATAAATTTTGAAGGACTGACTTAATCGAAAAATTATAAGAGACCTTTTTTGTAGAGCGTTCAATTTACTATACGAATATGTATGTCTCATTGCTATAGGTCATCTTGTCCGAGAGAAAAAAAATTACTTGTAAAAAGTGGCAAAATCCCATGTAATTTAAATGAGAAATGTATCGTCTTTAGGGCACGGTTTATTATGAATATTAAGGTCTTATTTTGGTCTGACAGTTTTTTTTAGACGATAACCTAAAAACTTAGGGGGCGTCGCAAGAAAAAAAATCAACTTGGTAAATAACGGACACCCTAATATGCACGCTTATCGTCTAAGCTCAGTCCAAGAATTGACAATGAGAATGTGGAGTTCTGAAAATCCACATTTCTTTACAGAGAAGGCTCGGCATTCACAGAAAGTTGGCGTGTGGGCGGCCATATCGAAAAGAATTTTTTTAGGGACTCTTAATTCGGCGCGATACCGTAATGAAATTTTAGAAAATTTTGTAAACATATTATGCCGAGGCCACACAGAGCGCTAAGTACGCTATGTTTGCTATATTCGCGATGCGCTCCGTTTTAAATGTACAGACGCAGACGACGTAGCAAACAAAGCGTACCTAATAGTGTCTGTGTGGCCAGATACATTTATAACAATCGATGCTATTTTTGGAAAGCATCGCAAACATAGCGTTCGTAGTGCTTTGTGTGGCCTAGGCATTAGACGATAAAGAGACGCGACAAGGCTACTTCCAGCAGGACGGCGCACAGTGGAACGAGCTTATCTGAACGGTTGGACATCGCTCATAACTCAAAAACTATTTGACCGATTTTAATGAAATTTGGTACTCAGGCTTGGTTTGGGCTCTAGTTGGTCCCGTTTTAAAATGGTTTTAATCAAACCCATAAAAGCCGAAAAAAAGGGTGGGGATAGTTTTGAAAAATTAAAATGTATGTCAACATATAACTTGTGGGGTATCAAATGAATGGTAATTGGGTTCAGAGTTTTAAAAAAAAAATTTGCCAGTGTGACCAAATTATATTTTTATGAAAAATATGGCTTGTGAGGTATCAATTGAACTTAATTCAATTTTCTTTAACCTTCTTAATACTGAGTAAATGTGTGCCTCGTAAAGCACTACCTGGGGTAATTTTGTACTCCAGCCAGCCTATTATTTTGTTTTACAAAAAAAATATCTTATACAGTTTGGTCACTTAAGTGTGCAACATATGGGAATTTTTCTTATTAATTATTGCTCGACCAAAATACAATTATTGTCGAAAGTTGGTTCATGTTCGATAACCATTTTAGGTGCACTCAGAATGGTTCCAAGTCAAACGGTATACAGGGTAGTCATAAAATATAAAAATTGCACAAGAGTAAAGTACCCTTATTTCAAAAAGTTCAGCAAAATGTTACTAAGAAAAGTTGTGTAGAGTTAAAAGTTATGCTCGAATACCAAAGCATGGCCTTCTAAGCATTTTTTTTTTTGAAAAATGTTAATAATTTGATTTTTTTTTTCATTTAACCTAAACACGTTTATAATTTAATCAAAATCAAATCAATCTGGCACAATTTTGTTCACATTCAAGTATATTTGAAAAATTAATTTAGATTTGTAATATTTTAGGTAGGTAATCCCAAACTTCATGTTTGTCGCAAGGATATTAAACACAACTTTAAAATAAATTTCTTGTCAAGGTAAATCATCAGTAAAAATAGGCATATTAAAAAACTAAAATTCAAAGGGCAAAATCTTAGTAATTGTTATTATTTATTATCCCATATGTTGCATAGTCAAGTGACCACACTGTATACCTTATATCTGATTTTAAATCAAATATAATTAATAAAATATTTTTTATACAAGTTAATTATATCAATGTTACGATTAAAAATATTGTATTTTAAATAATTTCTAATTATTTTCCTTTAGGGGGGCAGACTGGGGCAACATTTTATGATACATTTAATATGTGGACATATTGGTCTATTATGCACAGACATTGTTTTTTTGGAATGCTTTGGATAAAGTAAGATAATTAGGAATAAATATTTGCTTCCAATATAAATTTAATTATTTGAAATTTACGTCATAGAGAAAACGTCAATCAGTCTAATGCAATTAAAAGTAAATTAAAAACAGAAATGAGTCCTCCACATACCTACTATAACCATGGAATTAAACTCAATTTTAAAAAATAAGAATATAAACGGCCTAAAACTTCAAAAATTTCACAATTTTAGACAATTCCAAAATACCTAACTCTCATACCCCTGAAAATATGTTTTCATCAAATATTTTTAATAAGTAACAAATAAAGTATACAGATATACACTTCAAAATTAAATAATTATTAATACTTAACCATTATTCCTATTTTCACATTTGGTCAAATGTCCAAAGATTAACACAGGCTCGTTCCACTGTGCGGCGCACCAATTCACGAAACTCTTGATAATTTAAATTTTTTGAAGAATTTTTCGAAGACCAAATCATTAGTCGTAATATACCAGTTAGGTGGCCACCATGGTCCTGCGATCTCACGCCGTGCGACTTCTTTATGGCCACACATTAAAAACTCGGTTATCCAAACCCCTTGGCTACTGGCTACAATTACAAATAAATTTCAGGAGATTAAAAACTCCCCGAAGTACTCACCCATGTTTTTGATGCTGTAAAAAGAGCAATGAGAACTTGGGTAATTATTTAGATTAACGTAAACAGCGAATTTTTTCATGAAATTTTGCACAGACCCTAATTTTGGGTCGTAGAACACGAATCCGAAGTCAGTTTTTGGCGGTCTCGTTAAAAAAATTTTTTTTTTGCTCACCCAACCTGAGCAAAAAGGTGGTCAGGTTTGCTCAGTTTTGATTGACATAGATATATATATATATATATATATATATATATATATATATATATATATATATATATATATATATATATATGTATCTATATCAATCAAAACTGAGCAAACCTGACCACCTTTTTGCTCACCCAACGAAGTTAAAGAAAATTCATTGAAAAAGCTAACCTAAAAGTTTAAAAAAATTTTTTACGTGACCGCCAAAAACTGACTTCGGATTCGTGTTCTACGACCCAAAATTAGGGTCCGTGCAAAATTTCATGAAAAAATTCGCTGTTTACGTTAATCTAAATAATTACCAGAACTTGTTTGGAACTAGAAGGTGGACATGTCTCTCATTTAGTTTAAATTTTTAGTTTTCAGGTTATTTGTTGTATATGTTTTTTTAATTCTGTATTATGCAATGACAATGACAATAATGTAATTTTCTGTAGTAATATATTAAGGGATGGGGAAATTATCGAAAATCATTCCGAAGATTTTTTGCCGTGGAAATCGCTCGAGGGCTTGCCCGAGAGCGATTTCCTAATGGCAAAAAATCTGAGAATGATTTTCTGATTATTTCCCAATCCCGAAATGTATTTTGAAGATTATTTACCAAATAAAAAACTAACGATTTATTTTGCACAATTTAATGTATTGTAATTAAACACACAATCGGTATACTGTATAACAGAATGCTGATTGGAGTTTGAAGAAACAGAGCCAATTTTCGCTGCTGTGGTCTCTTCACAAATATCCATTCTGGGATGAATAGGTTGAGTACTGATGGGTGCAGCAGGGACCATGTTCCTGGAATTGCGTCCGTACGAAGTCTCTTGATCGCTTTGTATTTTCAGATCCATTTTTATCGACATTCTTGGTGATTTCTTCAAGAGAAAAATCTCCAAAACGTTCCATTTTTGTAAAACGTTTAAATGATATCTCGAAATGACACTTTGACGTTTGTTTGTATTTTATTTGTTGTCCATAGTAACAACCAAAAACGCCATTGTTCGTTATCTAGATAATCATCAAACATCACCACGACAATAAAAAACCTGTTCTTACAGACGTGTGATTTTAACTGTTGACAAGGGCGATTTTCAGTTCTGACGGGGGAGATTTTCACCTTTGACAAGGGTGATTTTCACCGGAGAGCGGGAGATTATCGCTGAATAATCAGGTGAAAATCAACCCGCTTTTATAATGGATGAGGTAAATAATCTTAAAAATAGAAACTTCAGAACTTGACAGTTTTATTTTTCATTCACCTATACTTTCTACCATTGTTACCTTTCAAGAATACTAATTCAATATATGCGTGATTGATTCGATTATACTTTGAGGACTTTTTTTGATTTTGCGTTATGTCTATCCCGGAAAATCATAATTTTTTATAGCCAATAACTAATCAGCAACAACGTTAAGATCATAATTTCTCTTTAAAGACTGATATATTAAGAGAATAACTATGTAGTGGTGCAACAAAACTATATCAAGTAGATGTACAAGAATTTTCTTTATATTTTTAATGGCATGTAGAATGGACAAAGTTTCTTATTGGAAACTGTAGACTCCTATTATCATTATTATTATTTATTTTATCACACCATAACTTGATGTGATTTTATTATTTACTAACGGCAATACTTATGCTTTGGTCTAATAAAGGGCCTTTATAGTAAAATCCAAGTAAATATTACATACATTTATTCAACATAGAAATACCCTTTTTATTTTTCAAGGAGGCGCCATTATGTGTCGTTTTATATTGCTATTTATTTTTATTGTCATCCTAACTTTCCTTCGGAACACATGTCGTAGTAAAAGCCAGAGTAAAATTTGGACATTTAGAAAATATTTTGGCAAATAAACCAAATATTTGTAATAAAAAAATAGGCTGGTGGGATTCATTAGGCAGCTAATCCAACGCAATGGTTTTTGTTTTTCTTTGTATGTACGAGTATAGGCGCTGCTTTCAAGTAGATTTCAATCTTTAGCTAGTGAGCAGCAGGCGCGGCCCGTCCATAAGGTCATTTGGTCAATCACCA
Organism: Philopedon plagiatum; assembly: GCA_963971165.1. NCBI lineage: Eukaryota > Metazoa > Arthropoda > Insecta > Coleoptera > Curculionidae > Philopedon > Philopedon plagiatum. The sequence goes on along the minus strand of OZ020197.1, from coordinate 22,946,503 downwards.
CCTAAAATTATTAATGATCTAGCTAATAATTTATTTTTTAATTTTTAAAACCAAAAAAGAATCTTTTGCTTTAAAAAAATGCAAGTTCCATGCGAAGCCATCGTCGAAAGATTATCCAAGCTTGTTCCGGGCTGGGTCGTATTTTAAATTGACCTTATAGGTTTACATGGACGATATAAATTAATTAAAACTAAGAAAGAAAAAGACATACGCGCTTTAGGGAGTTAAAAAGAGAAAGAATTGGTCGACGGCCCACCAATAATATCGGGCCACTCCCACTATGGAAATACACTCAAACCGCCCCGTAAAATATACTCTTTCAAAATATTTGGTTAGGAAAAAGAGAAACTAATTAGGTAGCTAATATGCGCATTGTATTTGCATTGTATTAATGTATTATTAATTAACGGTTAAACATAAAAAATTATAAATATGATCTCTGTCACGCCAGCGCTAAGCATCAAATATGTCGGCATCGGACCGGTTTTCTTACATTATCAGCGTAGTCCAGAGGTAGAATCTCAGCGAGTAGATCAAGAGGTCGTGGGATCGAGTCTGTGTTGGGGTAAACTTTTTTTATTTTTGATATTTAAAAAATTAGATCGGCTCTAAAAGGTGTATTGGCAACAAGTTAGCACTTGTTCTTCGATAAACTATTTTTAAAATTGTTGGCAATCTCATATCTACTACAGCTGGCAGCCTGCACGTGCGTAGACAAAGATCATAATAATATTACGATGTCTAGTCGCCTGTATTGTATTTATTAAAGCAAGCGGAGTATCGGCAGCGTTCCTAATTTTATTTTACGAATAATCATACTTTTAGCTCAGAATTTAGACCATTTATTCTGGGCTTTTAGTACAAGGCGCGACCTCTATTGAGGAGATGCTAAACGTATCAAAATGGGAAGCCGCTAACAGTCTACTAATCTAGAGTACTAAAATACATGGAAAAAAGCCATAAACATCTAGAGTAGCAATGTTCAATATACTGCAGTACTTATTTTATGATTTTTGCGGTGTTTATTTGTAAGTAAATAATTTCTCGGCACATTATTAAAAAACCTTCATTAATTAAAAAAGTGTATTTTGCTTGTTGCGTGGATATCACTAGATGCCCTCAAAATTTTGACCCACCTGTAAAAAACTGACGGGCCGCGCCTGGTGAGCAGTAAAAATTTGACATCCTGTATTTTTTTCGCTAGCTTATTTTATTTTATAGAGTATGGGCGATAGCACATACCATTGTCTTATTTCAGTCTGTATTCCACTCGTTTCTGTTAAGTTCCCTTTATGTACTATTTTAGCATGTTGGATTGAGAAGAATACTCCATTCAATGCATGTATATTGTACTCTTGTACTCTGGTATGTACCGTAAGAATTTAATCCGGTTAAGCACGATTAGAGCGACAAATATGAGAATAACACTGGATAAAACAAATTACCTGTCGAGCAAATCGTTTGTTTTGCCAACGGTGCATATAGCGTTAAGTATTCTTCACTTTTCACTTTACCTATATATGGAGTATGGCCATTGGCAACTCAAAGTTTTAGACCTGAAAGCTGGAATTTTCAATGGCTGTAGATGATCGAAATTTATATTCAATGCTTTTAACATTTAGGTGTAGATCATTTTTTCCTTCTACCAATTGTTCCATTATTATCCTCAGAGTAATTCTTGTTCGAGTATTACACAGCTCCACAAAAAAAATTCGATAAATTACCCCTGGAATATGAACGTGAGGATTTTTCATAACCTCAAAAGAAAAATCCGAATCGTCAAAAAATCCTCTATCCATTGATCACTTAATCCCAATAACCCCATAACCTCTTTATTCCTTCATCCCTTAAACTCTTAATTCCTGAAAGCCATAACCCACAAAACCCATAAACCCTATAACCCCAAAACCCATAAACCCCAACACACGAATAAGTAGTACATGCAAGGAGCAATGATGTCCAAAGATTTAACTTATAAGATTTCGTGCATGAAGCTATCCTTTGCTGGGTTATTGAGTTGTGTGGTTATTACAGAATATGGGGTTAAGGCTCAAGACGCATGGAATGGCTTGAACATACTGTGTTTCAGTGCTTTAACGCACCAAAGTCTTTTCCTTACGGGGTTATGGGGTTTTAGGGGTATAGCATTTGGAGTCTATGAGGTTAAAGGTTTATGGGTTAAAGGAATTAAGGAGTTATGGGCTTGTAAAGTTGTTAAATAATATGAGTTTAAGGCTCAACAAGCATGCATGGCTCGAACATACTGTGTTTCAACGCGCATCTGTTTCTATCTTGCTGGGTTATGGGGTTTCGGGGTTATAGAGTTTTGAGGTTTATGGGTTTTGGGGTTTATGGGTTTCGGGGGTTATGGGTTTCAGGAATTAAGAGTTTAAGGGATGAAGGAATAAAGAGGTTATGGGGTTATTGGGATTAAGTGATCAATGGATAGAGGATTTTTTGACCATTCGGATTTTTCTTTTGAGGTTATGAAAAATTCTGACGTGATGTGGTTAAATGGACCCCGAATTTGGATTCAGCGACCCCAAAAGCATATGGTAGATATAGTCATATTCCAGGGGTAATTTTTCGATTTTTTTTTGTGGAGCTGTGTTATTCTTATTTAGTACCTTACTGGACCGAATAATAAAATATTTAAAGGGAGCCTGGTCTCCCCAAAAAGCAAACAATAATTCAATACTCCAACGATTCACCTTTTTCATATGATCCACGAAATACATACCTATCATATTTGAGCCCTGTGTAATAATTCTTATTTTACTACCTATTTTTGTGGCAGTTACTGTATACTACCAAAGAATATATTAGTCCTTGAGGCTAAAATGAGAAACATCTAATTATAAACATTGACTTTTTAATGGACCGTGTCTGACAAGGGCGCGAAAAGACAACACCAGATTGTTGATTGCATTGGACCACTCCGAGATTAATTTAGGAAATAAGGTTTACTATGACTATTACTGAGAGAGTCCACTTTGTATGGTACTACTGGTCACCAAGATGTATTAGATCTGTTTCGTGGTACGGACTATGCAAAACCCCAACATTTCGCTTAGACCTTTGAAGTCTTTCAGACGTGATTGAATATCGAACATAATATATAATGTATTCTTGTTTTCAAATACAGATTGTCGGGATATTTTTGGCTTATTTTGATTTACGCAGCAATAATCTGCAATTCCGTTTTCAAGAATCAAACTATCAAGCCTAGCAACTGATCTATACACTAACTACATATTTTATTAGATATTAACCTTTTTTTAAAGCATTATCTTATCAGTGTCAAGTTATTCCACAAAACTGTAGAAAAATATAATATATAATAAGAAGTAGGAATGAAGTCTAGAGTTCAAAACCGGTCTGCAGGTGACGACATCCTAACTAAAGGAAAAGTTTCCTTCTTCCTGGCAGTTTCTTGCATTCTGAAAACGTATTTTACAATCTAACTCTGTTAGAAGAAAATACGGCAAATTTTGGTATGTAATCCAGCGCTCGGAGGGACATATAGTCCGGAGAACAGCTTGATTTACCATTATTTGTTTAGTCCTTATTATATAAAGCATCTTCAGGTGGTTTAGCGAACTCTAAATTCTCACTCTACATAATAAGTAGCTTTAATAAAAGCGAAATTTGTAAAATCTGTGTAATTCCAAGGTAAGAAAAAATGGACAAGATAGGTAGTTATGAAAATCGGAATGAAAATAGAAACCCTGTAGGCATTAAATTAAGTCCAAACTTTAGGGTGGCGGTTTTTTTTTTCGGGGAACTACAAACTTCCCGAAAAAAATACTCATAATAATCGCATAAGAAAGGTTTATTTTTTCATTGATCTATTTGTTGTTGTACATTATTTATATATCCCGAGTTAATCCTTCTAGTTTTAATAATTGTCCCATAAGTTGACGCAAAAGCTGAACTTTTTGTCGTGTCCTTGTAGTCATTATTTATACGTAAAATCTCGCTGTCATTTTCCCTAATACATATTATACCTTAGACCGTCGATCGACCACTGTGCGTCGATATTCTCTCAAAACCCCTGGTCTATGTCTTCGCTCTATTATTGTTGCTCTAATGGGTTTGAATAATGGTCGATTATTCGCAATCGCTTAATTACGGGACACGATTATGATCTCGTCATACATCGTCTCTAGAAGCATGATTGATCACATTTTGTCACTTTATCGGAGATTATTACTTGGTAATTTGCGGAATATTAATGGATGTCATACCGCTTACGCAACTCCGGCAAACTTGGTGAAGTATTTGGTCATAAATGACATCATCGAGGTGATTAATATATCAATTTAAAAATTTTAGATGCTGTGGGATGGAAAATAAATTAGTTTAAATATTAACTACATCAGTTATCGGCAGCATTAAAAATAAACCAATACTTCCAAATGTGGCTGTCCCAAATAGGTGATCGCTGCGCATACCAGTTCAGCATTTTTAACACGCTTTTATTAGCTTGATTTGTAACTTCTTAACATTGCATTGTATTGGAATCTTACAACTCACTTTTCACCCACTTCTAATTGTCGTATTGATTTGAAACTTTACAAACTTATGCAGTTCAGGTGACAATACAATAACATGTTTTTTTATTAATAAAATATACAGCGTTTGTTCGAAAATTCTAACCGTCGTTCTTACCATACGGAAACTTTTTTATTATTGATTTTACGAAAAAAAGAACCTATTTATAAAAAGTTCTGCATCGTGTGAAAATATCATTGCCATTCAAAAATTTGATCTAGTACATACAGGGTGGCTCAAAAATGTAAAAGTCCTAATCCACGTGAAGCTAAAAAGACATAAAATAGTTGTTTAAAGGTAAACTGCCACTGCAAATGTACTAGAGTTCATTTTTCTTTATGTTAGTGAATTAGGTTTGAAGCATACAGGAGGTCTCAAAAATATAATTAATTTTTACTATCGCCTTTACAGAAAAAGTATATCTTCATAAAAAGTTATACACTATGAAAAGGAGCACGGTTATTCAAAAATTTTATCTAGGGCATACAGGGTGGCAAAAAAATTAAATTGTGAAATTCAGCTTTTTGAGCCACCCTGTATTGTCCTAAATCAAGTTTTTGAATAACCATGCTCTGTCTGGGGGTGTGCAGTGCTCGCATCGTGCGGAAAGTAAAGCAACTATTCGATTATAAAACAAGTAATATTCTTAGTGGAGCGCGCTCCTCCACTAGCCTACTTCAAGAGGTTTAGACAGGAACGCATATCCAAGATTTCTTCAAACTAGCAAAAATCTGCTCACGACCAAAATATCATCAAGGAGGTAGACCTCGAAACGCCGTGGCTCAAAAAGTTCATTCAATAAATCACCTGGGTTTTCCCTTATGATCAGATTCCGACACGTGAAATTATAGATTAGAATTCACGTATATACAAAATATATAATAAAAATGATAAAAATCGACCCTACTCACCCTTTTTGAGTCCCTAACAAAGAATTATCTGTTTAAATAGGAGGGATGAAACTAGATTTTAATTTACTTTAAAACAGCGACTTTTCTCTCAACCCACTTTAGGAATATCATCGGGAAAATCACAGCTTGAAATGTCAAATGTCAAACGTCAAACGGTGTGACTGACACTTCTACTTCTTGGGAGTTCATGCTCAAAAATATTCAAAAAATTAATCAGCAATTGAACTACTTGAAAATGTAACAGTAACGAACGTTACAAGCATTTGCTCTTAACATTTACCTTAACATTCTGTTAAATGTCCTTGTTCTTCGATAAAATCCTATAACAGTTCCTAAAATATTTTCGGGCACAAACCTGGATTTTCGTAAAGCCAACCCAAAATAACTACATTATGCAGTACATTGTTTATTCCTTCCAGCTGATTAAGCATTGACTAAACCAATATCATGAAAGCCTTACCGAAATCTTTTATAGCTCTCCTTTGGTTTCGTATGAATCCTAAGGAGGCCCGCTTTATTCAAAATAAAGTAGCAATCTCGGTTTTCGCAAGATAGAATAAAAAAGAAGTTTACTTGAGTGGTAAAACGAGTATAAAAAAGCGGAGCACGTAAAATGATTTCCTATCTTTTCGAAAAAACATTTCATAAATTAATATTGACGGGAGTTTTGTCGGTGAAAATTAAAACTCTTAAAGATAAGTGATTTTTAAACCGATTCAAAAATTAATTAAAACTTTTCTTTACTGGGCGATATATTTTTTTAAAAATTGATAATTAGGTTCTTCCTTTGGAAAAAGGCACATTATCGATTCAATTTAAAATGGAGATTAAAAAGTAATTTGTTTTATAAAAAGGAAAATTAAAATTTTGGTGTCTTTGATGAAACGTGCATTATCAGTTAACATTTCCGAATACAATACGACTTCGGTTGTTCTCTTCATTAAAAAGAGTAATTGTCGAAAATTTAAAAAACATAGCTTTATTAAAAATTACATTATTTTGCATGTCTTGCTTAATTATTTTTCTTAATATTTTCTAGTGACTAATTAGCACACAAAAAAGTTACTAGCGCGTGCATTCAAAGCAAGAGTGTGGAGAATATTTTGCCTAAAAAACATTCATCGGATATTCATTTAAACCAAAACAAAATTTCGTGAATGCTCGCCAACGACGAAAATTGGAACTAAAGTTTAGTCTTTACTATAATTTTTGCACATGCCTCATGTTTGGAGAAAAATAAATTATTATTTAAGACAATGCAGCTACATTTGTTGACAAACTAAGCTAGCATGCTAAAGACTTATTTGTAACAAATTATTTTTATATCTTAAATCAACGCAAATAACAATAAATGAAGACATTTCAGTGTCAGCAAAATAAATGTAGATTTATATGTTCGGTAACACAAGATCGGAATACAATACACGTTCTTAGGGGATCGCAGCAACCTGCATGCTGTTGACAAGCGACATCCGCCTAACTTCCTGCTGCCACATGCAGAAGCTGCTTTACGACATTTCGCCCACGTCACATTATCATAAGCTTAGCCTGGTTTACCGTTTACCTGCCTAGCTAACCGGTAAATATTATGCAAACTGAATCAAATTTGAATGCAACATTTTATTTGGGTCATACCAGTAACGATGCAGTCTTTAGTAGAGGTCGATACAAAGTTATTATTGACCAAGTTTGTAGGGGAAAATCTGAGTAATATTTTGTGATTAATTTTAAACAAGAATTCATTATTATAAACTTTTTTGGTAACCTGTTTCCACCGCAAAGCATGTCGAACTGCACCGTGCTCGCGAGTCGCGACTCATCGCGGTAGTTATAGTTCCGGCGCCTATGGCACCCTGATTTACGAACCCTATATCATACCTAAGAAATAATTTCGCGACCTCGATTATATGTCATTTGGCGGGAAATTTGAATTTCCTTAGGTCAGTTGACCGAAAGTCACATTATTTGTCGAATCATCGAAAAATCTACGCCAATAGTTGTTTACAACTTAATTTAATGGCTGGAATTTAGAAAAACGAAGATTTTCACTTTTTTTCTGTAAAAAATATCTTTATTTGCATTTTTTTAAATTTACAAATAACTTTTAGACACCAAAACAGATTTTCAACATTTTTCTTTAGTTCAATACATAAATAAGTTCTTTTTCGAGGAAATTTTAAAAATGTTATTAGTAATTATTGGAAAACCCAGCTGTCGCATAAGCACTTTTCAAATCATGTAACTCGGCATTTTAAATACTCATTTTTACCCTTTACAAAATACACAAGGGTAATCATTTATCACAATAAATTAGAGGAAAAACCATTAAATAAATTTTAATTGCAGAGACAACTATTCTACCATAATATTAATAATAATAATAAAATAATAATTGTAGGAGAGTTGTCGTGTTCTTTATTGATTTATCCTAAAAGAATAATAAGAAACGGGTCACATATCGCCGGCTTGCATACGAAAGGGCATATCTCAAAAATCCATAATTTACAGGAGACCAGTTTAAGAAAGTTAAAAGAACTTATTCTATTCTTACAAAAAATTAGTTCAAAAATATCCTAAGTAATATTCTTTTTTATGTAGATAATAACCGTAGTGAATATATAGTATTTTACTGATTTTTCTATTTTTCAAGAAAAAAATCAAAAAATTTTAGATAAGCGTTTTCGTGTGCTGTAACTGTTGGGAACACCTACCTTATTTTTTAACTACATACGCCTTTTAAAATCTAATAACACCTTATGTTTATATTTACTGAGAAAGCAACAATATTATACCTTAAGCATGTTTAAACATTCAGAATCAAAATGAGAAATAAGCATTTTGATTAAGAAAAACAGACAAAAAATAATTCTCCAAAAGTTTTATAAAAGAAATGTTACAAAGCGGGTGTCGGTTCCAAAAAATCTGTTTTGGTGTGTGCTAAAAACTATGAAAACAGAATTTTCAATCCTGTTGTTTATTTTCAAATACAAAGTAATAATAAGTAATAAACCTGTTTAGATCAGCCACAAATAATAATTAGCCTGAAATTCTGCACATCCTGCTAAACAACAACTAATAATGGAAATGCAGAAATGAATGGGAATCCAGAGGTATAATTAAATATAGTAATTCCATAGCCTAATATACCGTGGTTAGAGTGTATTAGTAAATAGTTTAGGGGCAATATATATATATATATATATATATATATATATATATATATATATATATATATATATATATATATATATATATATATATATATATATATAAGCGATATATATAAGCGATAATATATAAAGCGAAGATATTTTGTAATACAAAGAAAAAATGTTTGTATGTTAAAATGGGAAAATAGGCAAAGCGAATAGAAAAATTACACAAATATAGAAGAAATTAAACTTCTGAATATATACGTATTTATACGTACGTAATATGTATTTCTAATTTGAGTTGTATAAAACCATTGAACTATAAAATAGCGTAAAATACCCAGCAAAATTTTTATAATTTTCCTGTATGTATAAAGCATTTTTAACGCAAATTTTAAAAATTAACTGGAAAATTATAAAAATTTTGCTGGGTATTTTACGCTATTTTATAGTTCAATGGTTTTATACAACTCAAATTAGAAATACATATTACGTAGGTATAAATACGTATATATTCAGAAGTTTAATTTCTTCTATATTTGTGTAATTTTTCTATTCGCTTTGCCTATTTTCCCATTTTAACATACAAACATTTTTTCTTTGTATTACAAAATATCTTCGCTTTTCGTTTTACAAGAAGTACAAAACGCTTTGTTGGCATTAAAATCTGACGTTTATCTTTCGACTTTTCCCGATGTGATATGATTACATCCGAATCGGGGATTGGGAACGAAATTTGAATCGAAGCAGGCCGGTATTTATCACCGGAAATAAAATTTAACAACGTGTTAAATTTAACACGTTGTTAGTTTAATTCGAGATTAAATTTTCTTTCTCCAACCTGGTGTTAGGCCATATTATGAGAGTTCAAATTATTACTGCCTTTAAAATTTCGCAGTGGCTATATGTCCGCCGGCGGTAGGTTACAGTTAGGCTTAGAATTCCGCCGCAAGGCGGACTCGTGCAAATAATAAGAACTTATCCGCCGTAAAAATTATAGTGCGGCGGAACGCAATGGTTGATAATTCATTTTCCGCCTGTCGACGGATTTTACTGCATAGTAGCTAAGATCCGCCGACAAAATTTTGGTTATAACTTATTTATCTATATAAATAACACTCCAAATTTACAAGCTGTTTTTCCCACAAGTTTTTAGATCAGCTTTAAAAGGTGAGGTGAGGAGGTGTGAAATACGTCCTCGGACAGGTTTGCTCAGTTTTAAGTTTCAGCAGTATTTTTTCAAAATTTTTGATCTATCTTTGTTGAGGTTTTTACTGCGACTGCACGACTCGTGTTGGTATAAAATTTTATCAACACCGCATCCAACTGACATTTTATTAAATAAGATACTGATGAAACCAAAAACTGAGCAAACCTGTCCGAGAACTTTATTACTACCTGACAAGGAAGTAGACCTTCTGTTATTACTACCTGACAGTAAAAAACTCAACAAGCATAGATAACAAATTTTGAAAAATACTGCTGAAACCTAAAACTGAGCAAACCTGTCCGAGGACGTATTTCACAACTCCTCACCTCACCTTTTAACGCTGATCTAAAAATTTGCGGGAAAAACAACTTTTATTATATAGATATACAAATTATAAAGCTTGCCAAAATTTTGTCGGCGGATCTTAGCTACTATGCAGTAAAATCCGTCGAAAGGCGGAAAATGAATTATCAACCATTGCGTTCCGCCGCACTATAATTTTTACGGCGGATAAGTTCTTATTATTTGCATGAGTCCGCCTTGCGGCGGAATTCTAACTCTAACTGTAACCTACTACGCCACTACGTTAAAATTTACTAAAACATCAGTTAAGACCTTTAAAAATGACCCACACACTGATATTAACATTTTATAAATAATGTGGTGTCCTCTAGAATACAACTATATAGAAATTAAGTAAATATAGTTTTATTTTGTTACGGTAATACCAAAGCATGAAACGTTTAACATTTGCTAAGTCTTGCCAACATTATAAAAAATAGACAGAAAATCTACTTATTTCATATTAAACAATCTTTAGAATTCTTTCTTTTTTCGTGCCAATTCTAGAGTCCCTCGAGAGCCAAAATAATGATAAATATTCAGCTAAAACTAAAAGTATGCTGCTGTTATAACGAAATGATTAAAAGCTGGCTCACGTCCGCTCGGGATCGCAGCAACCTGCAAGTCGTTGACGAGGGACATCCGCCTCCTTTCCTGCTGCCACATACAGAAGCTACTTTACGACATTTAGCCTAGCTTTGCCGTGGTTTAGAGTTTACCTGCTCGACTTGTGTTATATAAGTTGGGAAAAGCAAATTTGAACTGGAAAATAAAAATCACGGGTTATGTACAGTATCAGAGCTTGTAAAATTTTGCGGGTGGAGCAGCTTATAATAACAGCATATGATTATATGTATTTTGATTGTGAACCTGGTAATAGGTTCTGTGAAACTTTTACTGAATTTTGATATTGGTGGCATTGCATAGAGCAAGGAAACTATAATTTTTTGCGTTCTTACTTGGTTATATTATTTTTTCTATGCTTCCTTCTGAATATTTTTAGTATAAGAAACTAAAACAACAAAATGATTCTTTCTAAAAAACGTCGCAGAATGGACGATCTTCACAGAGGTCACCGAATGATGTTGCCACAAGTTTAAAAGCTTAAATCTATAGATTCATTTACTTTAAATATTGTGTCTTTAATACCACATTCATTAGAACAGGACACACCTGGATGCCATCAAAAAATGAACTAAATGAATTTAAGAAGAACCTGAGTAATCTTGAGCAAACCCATTGTCAGTCAAAACAATTATTTGTAACCATTTAAAAGGTTAAAAGGTACATTGTGATTGATTCATTAAACTGGTTTTGAACGTGGCAGCAGGATAAGGCGAAATTGCGAAAACAGAAGTCGGGTTAATCTGACTATTAAAATTACTTGCGTGAAATAAGATACTGCTTTCCTACGTATTTAAAAATATATAAGATATATGACGTATTTTTGCAAAAAACATAATTTCTGTATAGGTTGCTTCTTTAATACTGCACATTTAAGCAGCGTTCGGTAATTCAATTTTTTCCATCGTTTTGCTCAGAATTTTTGACAGGCACGTGGTCAGTCGTACTGATTACAACAATGAGTCATGTGCCTGTCAAAAATTCGGATCAGAACGATGAAAAAAATTGAATTACCGAACGCCACTAATAACATTTTTAAGAAAAATAAATCCATAAACGTGTTCAAAACAAACGTCGTAAAAGTTCTTTTAGCGACCCTTCAAAATTTGACTGCACTACATAAAAATAGTAAAAGCAAAAGCACCCATTTCTTATTTATTTTTTTGGTAAGTTTCTGCCTTCGGTATTCGCATTAAAATGGTTTTTGTGCGAAAAAATACCGACATCAAGGTTTATACTGACATACTTCTTCCGCATATAGTTTTTGACAACAACAAAATACAGCTTATCTCGCTCCTGTTTCCCTGTCCCTGTCTAAAAAAGGTCATGTCAAAAAAGGTCGGTCAGTTCTGGTAGAGTAGTGGAAACTGATACTGTACTGGGGCCACTCCTGTTTCTCTTCATTCCTGTTTTATTTCATGGGGTTGACTGCATGGGGTGAGGTGTATAAAAAGACGGAGAGGGGTCTCTGTGCGGTCCAACGCTGGCTAAAAGCTAGTCTACTTAGTCTAAGTATTCCTAAAATACAGTTTTTGGCTTTTTCCATGACTTCTTCTAGTCAACCCATGAAAGCCTGTATTAAGGTTCACTCCACATCGTGTACCCTACTCGCTAAATGATTGTCAACCTCTTTTGAAAAAGATCAACATCACATTTTAACTTATCTAATTGCACCTATCTATATCATTACAGCTAATAATATTGTACATGGAACTTCTAAATAATTCTTTGAATCTTTGATTTACGTCAATTAAATTTTTTGAATATCTTACTTTAAGGTTGCCATCATGTTTGACCTGTCTTAGCATGAAGATATAAAAATCTAGGGGCGAATATCTTTTTTCTGAATCCCACCTTTTCCTTTCATACCAAACATATGTTAACAAGGACATTACGCCCATGTTTAAATATATTTTTACCTAAAACCAATATAACATAAAACTAAACCAAAAGAAGGTCTTTGAACAAACAGATCATAAAGAAAATATTGAGAAAATATGTATTTTAGGTATGGGCTTCAGGCTATTTAATTTGTTGGATAAAGACATAAAAGATTTTTTTTTGTATATGATGTACAAAAAACATTATATAAGAAGAAAAAGAAAATTATACATTTGTGGAAATAAACCCTACAGATGCCCACAGGGAAAGCGACTGTGAATTTTTTAAAATATTTTCGTATTAAATATAAAAGTTGTTCCTTTGTTCAGATATGGAAATTAAATCTTTTATTTAGACTGATTTATATTGTACTGTTCATGTTATTGTTTTCCAATAAAGTTTGATGTTTGCCTATCCTATGTGTTACAAATGAGTATTTGGGTCTGCGCATTTTCCATGTGTCCAGAAAGTCTTATGTCCGGTTGCGCAAACAATTTAATCACGAATTAAACTAATTAGACACTTGTAATGTGACAGGATTCATGTTAATGTCATTCCCAAAGATGCCTCTAAACGTCAATTAAATTCACTACTTGATTAAAAGTTTTGTGCAACCCGCTGTTAGTATTATATTTATAAAGCAAGTATATTTATAGTTGCTTTTAGTAAAGATAGAGACACCAAATTTTAGGTGAGGTTTGGTTGCATCCCTATATCATGTGGTACCTCATTTTAAATATTTTCAAACATTCTACCGCAAACCCGAGGTCCGTATCTTTTTTTTTTTTTTTTTTCTAAGAGAGGATTAGGAATCTTCAAAAGACTTGCAGACGAGTGTTCTTATGTGCCTGCAAAGTGTCACGATTCATGCCCTGAGGGGGTCATGCCTACGGACTAAACCCTTCCCTCTCTGTACAGACATCTCGTGGGTGCCGGGAATTCCTGGGTTTGGTACATCAGTCCCCACAGATGGTTCTTAGTCTCTTCGTTCGTTTTGTCTTTGCCTGTCTTCTTTTTCCTTGGTTGCAATGACCTTCGTTAGATACCTTTGTATTGCATCCCACTTAGCCCTGCTTCCCACCATGATTTCTACCAGGTTATTTGTTCCTATTATTTCTCCTATGCCTGCTTGCAGTTCTGTCCTTTCTCTATCCCATCGCGCACATTCAAATACAGTATGTTGCGGTGAGTCTTCCCCCTCACAGTATATACAGACGTTGTTTGCTGTTAGTTTCATTTTGGACGTATAACTTCCAAATCTGCCGTGTCCAGACAGAAACTGTGTCACAGAGGTCCGTATCTTAATTCATTTTTAAATGGCAAACCTATACAAATTAAATATCGCGAAAAAAAAATTAAATACCTGTTTTTCTTTTGTTACTTTAAAAGTTGTTGAATTTCTTGGCAGTAATAAAGCCGGTTTTGGATCTATGCCAAGAAGTAACACCTGTCATTCTCGAAATTATGAGAAGTGAGTTTCAAATCCGACTTTATTACTGCCAAGAAGTTCATGGTGGTCATTTTGAACAACTTTTAAAGCAATAAGAGGTATGTAAATTTTTTTTTATGATTTTTAATTTTTAAAGGCTTGCCATTTGAAAACTAATAAAAATACGGGCCTCGGGGTTGCGGTAAAGTGATTTTTTTTTAGAATACTTTTGAAATAAAGAGCCATACGACATAGGGTTGCATCTGAAATTTTTGACCTCAACTTCCTAGCGTCCCTCAAGGTGTTAAAAGAATCAATTTAAATAACATAAGAAGTAGATTTATTAACCAATATGATACACCTAAAATTTGGTGTCTCTATCTTTATTAATAGAAAAGATATTTGCCCATACTAAGACTTTTACACCCCGTACATCAATCCCAATCAAACCCAATCAAACCCAATCAAACCCAATCAGAACTGGAAGAAAAAAAGTTTTTCCAACCAAAAATTAACATAAATACTGTGCTGGTACCGGTACTCCCACGGATTTTGCTCTGAAGAACTAGCCAATATTATTTCCCCTTGACTGTTCCTAACAGAATAACAAGGGGTGCGTTACGTGTGCATCCCTTTACTGTCCAACTACAAAAGCCTAGAACAGACCACTTCTCTCGCTCATTCATACCTAGGGTCTCCAGATTATGGAACAAATTGCCTGCAGATGTTTTCCAGTGCCAATCTCCAATTCGTTAAATCCCATGTCAATAGACTCATTTTCCTTCTCTTCAGACGCCCACTGTACGTTAGTGCTTAGGCTTGAAGTCTACGTAGGATGATTTTAATATTGCATGTAAGTCATTGTACAGGCTGCCTGAAATAATGAAGAGAAAACAGATTTACCTATGTATGTTAAACGACAACTCGTAGTTTGCATTTATAGCATAAAATTATTGTGAGGAAACATGGCTACATATCAATCGAAATTTGACCAAAACTCAACAACCCATTCTAATGTTATTTAGGTTCAAAATCGTTGATGATTTTGGGTTTGTCACTTTTTTGTGGGTCAGTGTATTATTTAAAGGCAAACATTTCTGCATACTAAAATTTTATTAAACGAGGCAAATAGTCTTAAGTGTTTTGTTGTTGTATATTTGACTTCCCATCAATGCAATGTGACAAAATTATAAACCATACTTTTCCTTAATTTTTATTAAAACTGTATTGCGCAGTTTTATTGATAAAATCGGCAAAAATTTCAAATATAGAAATAAAATAGGCTCGAATATTTTTTAATTATTTTAATACATTACAATTACAACACATACATGATTTTAATAAATATGTAATCTAAAAATATAGTAGTAAGCTTTATAAATTTATTCATTTGCTTAAACAACTTATGCAATAAAAAACACACGCATATTCCCTGGTGACCCTTGGAGTAGTCTTTGGCAATGGCATAAACATGAGTGTTCTTACATTACAAGTGTACCTACCCCGTGTCCTCATTTTGTTTAAAACTTATAACTTCAACAAAATATTACAGTATAACAGTGGTTTATCAATCAACACACAGTTGTAATTATAATAAATTAATTAATCAAAAAAGACCCAATATATTACCTAAAATCATAAATATTTATCAAAGAACGAGGAAATGCGGGACACGTCCATTAGAAATCGCTACAACCTGCGTGTCTGACAAGCGACGCGACGTCCGCCTCCGTTTCTGATATCGCATGCAGACGCCACTTAACGATATTTGAGCTATGTCATGTTATCATAGCTTTGCTGTGGTTAGCAGTTTACCTGCCTAGATAACTGGCAAATACTATGCAAATTAAGGTTAATTTTGGGTAAGAAGTTAACGCGAGCAGAATGAAATCTAGGGATATTTTCAAAGCGAGGGAGATAAATGTCGTTCTTTGTTTGCAGGCGGCACTCAAATGATCAGAATAGTTTTGAAATTGGGTATTATTTTAGTTAGTGATATAAAGTTGTTTTGGTAGAAGTCAGTTTTTTGAAAATATACCACATTCACGTATAATTTATATGATTCATAATAATTTCCGCCTCTATGTTGTTTGTAGTAGATACTTATCTTTTTTCTGTAAATGCTTTAAACCTAAATAACAAAGCTCGTCGACTACTTTTATGTAGTTTAATTCCTTGAAGGCTTATATACTTTTTTGTTCATGTTTATGTTTTTTAGAATATCATTTCCTCCATCTAATTAAATGCTGCTTGTGTGTTCTTTTTTATTTTCTTTGGCTAGCACGACTATATTTTATATTAAACAACTTATTTTGTACTCACTTATTTAATTCTTGTAAATTGAAAATAGCTTTGGTTTGTTTGAAATTGTCCTTTTACTGTCCGTAACTGCGTTCTCGGATTTTTCATGTTTTATTTCAGCCAGAGCTGATATTATAAAACTTAAATCAAACTTTTTTTAAATTTTGATGCATTGTATCCTAGCTAAATTATCAGGGTGGCCCATCGAAAACGTACCGCAAGGCATTACTGGCTGGCAAAGACCTTTTCGACAAAATTCAAAAATGCGTCAAGTTTGTTCGTCAGGGCGACAACTTTTGACGCAAAAAGCATAGCAAAACTTTGAACCCCCTAAGTGGGGGTGTTATCCCCCAAATTTTTTCAAATAGGAATATGGGTCAAGTGATACATCATTAAAAAGGGATTTTAATTCCCTATACATTGGTGCTCAGTTTTTGAAAATCAATCCACTCGTTGAGAAAATATGGAGCTTTGAAATACCAACAATATATAAGTTTGAGGAAAAATGCCAAAATCCATTTAATTTTACTGAAAAACTTACCGTATTAGTCAAGTAAATGCTGAAACTGTTGTCCGCCAACGTGCATACAGTGATACAGGATATCTTCAAACCGTTGCTGTACACTAGAGGTGTCACTTTGCGACATACGTCAATGATCTTCGCAGATCTTCCAATGTGGCAGGTGGGGTGCTGTAAACTTTGTTTTTTATGTGCCCCCACAAAAATAATCTAAAGGACTTAAGTCGGGTGACCGAGGGGGCCACTCAAATGCACCCCTTCGTCCTATCCAGTGTCCTGGAATCGTGTCATTTAAATAATTGCGCACATTTAGCGAGTAATGCGGAGGAGCTCCGTCTTGTTGGAATATCATTTCCTGTTCATTGTATGCAGGGTCGTTCTCTATGATATTTGTTAGAGCTGGGTCGATGGCATTTTGTAGTAAATCCAGGTACATATCCCATGTTAAATTTCCAGGAAGAAGAAAAGGACCTACAATGGTATTTCCAAAACTACCAGCCCATACATTCAACTTCTGGGGGTGTTTTGTGTGTGTCTCGTGGAAAATCCTTGGATTGGTATCAGCCCAGTAACGACAATTGTGCATGGCGATTTACTAAACCATTCAAGAAGAAAGTTCACTCATCCGAAAAACACACATTATATAGGAAATTATCATTATTAATTGCTCGTTCAGTCATAATTTAGCAAAATTGAGAGCGACGATCAAAGTCGTCTTCATTTAGTTCGTGTACTAACCGAATCTTATAAGGATGGAGCTTGTATTTTTTTAATACTCGTTGCACACTTGTACGACTCACGCCCGTCGCAACAGCCAATTGTCTTGTACTCAGCGTACTATCCATCGCAACTTGCCCCAATACTGCTATTTCCGTAGGTTCTTTTAGTACGGGATTTTCAAGCTGCATCGTCTTATTATGAACGGAACTTGTTTCGCGAAATTTGGCAACCAAATCTCGAACAATTTGCCCAGAAACATGTTTGTCATGATGCCATTGGTTAAAATTTATGTTTTAGCGTTTTACTTAAAAGTAACTAATTAAAGAAATATCTTATGCGGGATTTCTGAACCACCCTGTATTAGGAAGCTCACGATAAAATATTGCATATATTAATTTAATTTGCCTCATGGAAAAATAAAAAGAAAAAACAGAAACTCCGCAATACGAAAACTACATTGTGTATTATTATTGACCTTAAAAAAGTGTCTGGAAATTGTGTTTTCTCGATATTTTTATAAATAAGTGCGCAGTAAAATAAAAACGAAATTGCAGAAAATCGAATATCCTCGTAAGCACAGCAAATTTTATACATTTATTTTTGGAGAAATCTTTATAGTTTGAAGGGAACTGATAATGGTAATACTTCATATATCGTATTATTTTATTTCCAGGACTTACAGAGAAAATATAAAAAAGGGGCAAATGTTGCTTTCATAAATTTAAAAGAGTATATTGGTTGTTTCAAGAACAGAGCACCCTTGTAAGAAGTATAAGACCTTTAAAATTGTATATTTTTAACATTCGCTCAACCATGTCAGGCTACAGGGTAGATTAAAAAATATATGCCCGTTTACATGCCTTAGCACAGTGTAAAAATGGACAGTAAAAATTGTTGCCTCTTACTTTCGAAAGCAAGAGCCGTAAAAATATAGGAATATGTATATTTTATACAGGGTATTTCAAAACTTCACCGACAAAATTCTATTGGTGATTATTTGGTCAAAAGTAATATAGGTTTTAATAACAGAAGAAAAGAAAAAGAATGCATTTAGACTTCAGATACCGGGTGATTTTTTTTGGGTTGTCAGTGAGATCGGCATATCAGCAGAAGCAACCTCTAAAATTAAATTTATTAGCTGTTTCTTTAGAAATTGTAAATTTTCTGAATTTTCTGAAAATAAGTTGTTGTTACCTAATAAAGGTCTTTTGCTTTAAATGTTTGCTTAACTCTAGGATTTATTAAACCCTTAAACTTCTCAAAAA
Organism: Philopedon plagiatum; assembly: GCA_963971165.1. Classification (NCBI taxonomy): domain Eukaryota; kingdom Metazoa; phylum Arthropoda; class Insecta; order Coleoptera; family Curculionidae; genus Philopedon; species Philopedon plagiatum. The sequence goes on along the minus strand of OZ020197.1, from coordinate 22,927,594 downwards.
AATATCGAGGATAAACAGCAAATACCCATAATTTGCACTAGTGCAAATTATCGCTATCATTCATTCCCTATTGGTTTAAAATTGCCTAATGCATCATTTTCATTGGTTAATATTTTTTGAAGCAGTCAGGTTAAAATTTGTTCAGAGAGACTGAAAATCATTGAATTACCTTCGATTTAAACTCCCCCATCCCCCCGATTCATTAAATTATGTCCTCTTATGGTAATCCACTAATGGTCAATTTTAACCAGAAATTTCGTAACATTTTATAGGACACCAACAACAATCGGATTCTGAAAGTTAGTTCTTTATTAGTATTTTGTTTATTATGTCTATTAATTAAAATTACAAAAAATAGAAAATTTATGGCAAACATATTTTTACCCATTAGATATGTGTCAAATTTGTCCGTTAGGCATTAAATTTACTACGCGATGTAGTTTTTAAGTAGTTCGTAAAACATTTTCTCTCTTCAACACTTAAATTTCTTGACAACGCGACGTCCTTTTAATAGCCAACAATAAGCGCTTTAACAATAAAATAATTTAACATGTATAGCGTCAACATTTTCAATGGGAGGCTATTGTATAGGTGTTTTTGGGTAATAAAATTATCCCAGGGGGTCACATAAATTTTTATAGGAAAATAAAATTAATCCTAAATCTAGTGGATACGAAAACATGAAATCATCGCAGAAGAATAAGTCAAATCTGATTGGTTTTATGGAAAATATATAAATTATCATTGCCGTTACTCTTATGCGGCTCTTTAATAACCCCCTCCCCCTTTTAGTTTTTAAAAGGTCTTATTGAGTACTTTATGATCTAGAATATAACGTCATTATTCGCCCTGAGAACGAAACGGCGCGGAAGTTTGTTGAAACAAATATTTTTAGAATAAAACGTAATTAATAGCGCTGAAGTTTTTTAATAGGCGGTTTGAAAATACGCTTCTGATTTAGTTAAAACAAATCTTTTGGTTTTTACGCAAGAATTACTAAATATATAACAATTAGAAAAGACAAAGAAAAATTCTATGTCGTTAGTATTGGAAGAACTTTATCTGTTCCTACAGAATCCTTTAGACATTACTTGCTTATTAAAGAAAAAATCTTTAGGAAAATCTAAAAATATATAAATTTACATGGCAAAAATTGAAGTTAATAAATTAGCAAGAAAAATGATATCTTTTAAAATACCGAATTGTAAGAAAAATAAAAAGTATCATAAAATGATTTAAAAAATTTACTTACACCTCAATCCTGTTGACAATATATTGTTGCTGGCCTTTTTGGGCCTCATCAGCCCAGGAGTATGAGGCCCCTAATCTACACTTTATCTATTTTATGATAACGGCGAAACACATTTATGACAAAAATAGTATGTCAAAATGACTTATAAAGACAATAAGTCGTATTGTTATATTTGTTGGTAAAATACCTTAAAATATTCTTTTCCTTGTGATTGTTATAGTTGCATCCATAAAAAATAAATAAAGCAATACAAACACTAATAATTTTGAACGCCCACGTGTTTTTGGAAATTTTGTGAGAAATGTCGCGACCTAAGTAACGCCTAAGAAGGCAAGAGACGCTCTGCGAAGTAGCTTACACAGCGATTTGGATAAAAGGAAAACCAGTTCCTCAGCTTTTACGCAAACTGCTAAAAATGGTAGATTTAGAAAGCAAAAATACCCCAGATGTCCTTCAGAAAGAATTGTTTTACGTAATGTCTTATGAGTTGACATTTCGAGGAGGTGAAGCTTAAAATGGATGGAGTTTTTAATAAAGAAAAACTAAATGATGACTCGCTAAGTAACAGAATCGAGTACAATCCAGTTTTTTAAAAACCTGCCACAGTGGAGATCGCAAACTGACGGGAAGCAAATGGTTGATTAGGAACACGACAAATGAGAACATTTGTCCAGTAAGGTAGGTCCTTTTTGCAATTTCACTTTCCTAAAATTATTTAAACTAAGGTTTTTGAAATTCATGCATTTTAATGTTTTGTTTTTGTTACAGATTGTATAAGAAATTGGTCTCAAAGATAAACTCCAATATCACAACCAACCGCCTTTTCCTCACTTCACATCCTGACTGGGAACATTCTGGCAAATGGTATAAGAATAGTCCGGTGGGGAGAAACGAGATTTTGAAATGGACTAGAACATCAGCAGAAAAAGCTGGTTTTGATGTTTAATGAAATTGTAACAATTTTAATAATTATATATAAATGCCTGGCAATTTGTTAAGTTTATTTAAAAAAATTAAAAATAAATAATGGATGTTGTTTACTGAAATTGCATATTTTGCAACTAAAGAAAGCAAAAAATAAAACAGAAGCTACTTAAAGTTAATTTCAACCAATTTTTCCAAAAAAGGCTGATAATGATGCACTAGTGCGACTGTTGGATAACCTTATTCTGATTGGTTTAAATCAACAATTAAGACTTGCCATTTTAGTGTTACAATGTGATGAATTAAATTCTCAGTAAAAGAAGTGTTAATTTTTCAGGTGCTCCATTATAATTACACGAGTTTTTAATAGTTATTTCCTGTTTTGTACCTGAATAAACTTTAATTATTTGTTTTAGAAAAAGAAAAATAAAAGATTAATCCCGTTAAAGAAAGCGTACTTTAGATAGTAGATTTCTGTCGATTTAGTGAAATTTCTTTTGTGTAAAAGATCCCCTAAACAAACTTGATCGTAAAACAACTGCTTCGTGAAACATGATGTTGGTTTATTTGTCACTTTTCCCGTTTCTTTCTTTTCTTTATCGTTTCAGTAGGCCGCTTTTTGGTAATAAGACTGACAATAATGGCTTTCGCGGTATTAGTTTTTAAGAACGACACAGCGGAATATTTTCCAAATAATGTTTTGATTATTTTTATGTGCTGAGGACTAAATTAATTAAAGAGTTGGCTATTAAATATCTAGGAACGTGTTTTTTTAAATTTAATAATAAATATATTTTAGAAGTTTTACTAATAATTACTATCGGAGTAACATTTAAATTAGTTAATAAAATTAATTTATCTGCCTTGTTTAAAACCCAGCAGTATGGGAAATAAAAAACACTAATACTATTTTTTTTTCTACGATATGATAAGATGAAACTTAGTTGATATACGATTATCTCCAGAAAGTTTAAGATCTGACGGAATAAAGGATTACCAGTGCTTTTTTAAATAATTTAATAACAAAAGTTTAAATTTATATGCAGTTACTTAGCCGTGTGGAAATTGGTGCATTACCAAGCAATCGTGTACAGTTAAAGCTTTCGATAAAATAATTTTCGCTTGTGTTTAATTCTAAATAACTATTATTTGACTATTCCTCTCATATTTTTTACAGCCAACCAAAATAAAGCATTAATAGAGTTTATCTACTCCTATTAAATTATATATTAATTATTCAACTACTTTTGAACAATTAATAGTATCTATAAACAAACAACATGAGTTATAATAACTCACTGCTATAACTCACTATAATAAATCGGGAAAGATTTACGAACCGAATATCAAGGTGTCTCTGTACAAGCCGATTGGCCGAAAGGAAACAGTAGAAGTAATGTCACTCGAATAATTTTGACATTTTCAAATTAAGTTAAGCTTGGTTATAGGTAACTATCAAGATGTGTGAATAAAGTTCTTTCTCTGTACTTGTATCTTAGTATTTAGTGTTACAGTCGTAGATAAAGTATAGTATTCAACTTGCGGTAATGGTCATAACTCACTTGATGAATTACAGCACTCGCCTGCGGCTCGTGTTGCAGACTTCATCTGCGTGAGTTATGACCTACATTACCGCTCGTTAAATAATATACTAATTTACTTGTATTTCAGCGGGAAAATTATGAAAGTAAAATATTGTCGAATTTTTAAGCCAATGGGAACTTTTAAACTCTTAAAATAACCCTATTTTAATGCAAATTAATTTAGTTACCATGGTTTCAATTATTGTCAAAAAATAATTAAGTATTCCAGGAGCTACTGGATGTCACGTTATTGTCAATCGGTCGGTGTTCAAAATGTCGCGTTGGGGTCAAGATTCTTTGGAGAAAATAAAAGAAGCTGCACAAAATAACATTCAGCATTGCCCCAATGAAAAATCTATACTTATTTGTTTCGTTTTAGTGCATCGTAGTTATACAAGCTTGTTTTTAAAAAGTATTTTTTACATAATATTTTATTTTCAAATTTTTAATTAGGTACGTCTTAACCTATGAATTTTTGATAATGCATCATTATTACAAGGCTTTTACCTGTTATCGTATTCTACCCGTCAAATCCTTTCAGTTGATACGCATATCGAGGGGATTGTAAAGAAAAAGTTAATCCTTCATCTTGTGCCGTCCGCCATATTGCGTTTAAAGTAACGTCACATAGCTTATCATATTCTACTCGTCAAATCTGGCCGTCGAGATTTGAAAACTTTAACACTTTTATCTTAAACATTTTTTGTTTACTTGTCAAGCCGGTCCGAACCTTTTTACGCAGTATTTGGTAACGTAGCCCAAAGAATAAGAAAATAATCCTATGTCAGTGAACAAAATTTAAGCAGGGTAATTTAGTCATAATTGGAAAAAGAGCGATATTTCTGTTATAAAAAAATCCCCTCGAAATATAAAATTTAACAATATTGTGGAATGTATGGAATTCAAAACATAAACTGTCAGAACAGATAAGTTTTTAAATATATTGTTATATTATAGGCCCCTTTTGTCACGTTATATTCCTTGTATTGTAAAAATAGCCTAGTTTTCTGAAATAAAAGGGACAATTACGGCTTCCGAGCCATTTAGTTTGCAACAGTATTATAAAGAATGCCATTACCTAATGTTGTTTTGATTTTCTTTCTTGCCGGAGCCTAAAACATTGAATAAAAGATTTATGTTTCGTAGGAAATAACAATAAAATCTGGAATCCATTAGCTCCATTACGCAGTCAATAGGTGATAACTTAAAAGTCATCCACGATGAGGTATTTATTGTTAAGTAACTATACAGGGTGTTTTTTAATGTGTCCGATATTTCACAGGACAAGTCCTTAAGTGATTCTAAGACAAAAAGTTCTTATAAATATGTGGTCAGAAACGCTTCGTTTCCAATATACGTTTTATTTTTGCTTTAATTTTTTGGATGTCTATCACATTTTTTTAGATAATCGATTCAAATTTGGCATACTCAATAATTGTTACGATGCTTACTATGTAGTCTTATTAATGTTAAATTCTACAGGGCGATGGCTTTTCTGGGGGCATACCACCTGGACCCACTTCAACTTCTCTAAAATAAAAAAAAATCGTGTTCGTTTCATGCACATATGAATATTTTGCTAAATAGTTCGACGGTGACACGTACGAATAAAATGCATTATTATAAAAAGATTTAGAAGAGAGCGGGGAACTTATTTTCAAATACGGTAAAAGTCAGTGCCGCCGTAAAAAAAGTTCAGGGGGTCATTGCCCCAGAAAATCAAGTGCCCTGTAGATCATATTCAACATTAATAAGGCTACATTGTAAATACTGTAACAATTATTAAGTATGCCAAATTTGAAACGATTATCTGAAAATATGTGATGGACAAATCTAAAAAATTAAATGAAAAATAAAATTTTAACACCCTGTATCTTGGAATCGAAGCGTTTTTGACCACATATTTACACGAACTTTTTACCTTAGAATTACTTAAGAAATTGTCTTGTGAGATATCGGGCACTAATTAAAAAGACCCTGTATAGGTAAGGTGTGTGAAACATATATTTATATATTTTTCAAAAACAAAAGAATTTCTAGAGAAAAAAACAAGCTGTTAGAGGAAGATACAACCAGTAAGCTGTCCAAAGATTAAAATAAAGACAATCTGATTGTCATAATATGCCATGTTGTAGCTCACTCTTTAAACGAAAAAAACAATTGATTTTTAAATTTACCTAGTTGTTGCGTTTTTGTGACAAGGGGTTTGTAGAAAAAAATGCAAAAATCGACAGAACAAAAAGAAGAAAATCTAATTATGATAGTAATTAGACACCCTTTCTTTAAAATTGCGTTACAATATATGCAGTGCCAGTTAAAATTCTTAACGTTCAGATTCACTACGAAGGTTTAAGATTTAGTACTGATCCAATGAGAAAAAAGCTAATTATTCCTTATAAGAATTCTTAAACTCTTTTGCAGCTGTTTAATACTATATGGGACAGCAACGCGCTTTGCTACTTCAATACAATAAAAATTGCTAGACCGTTTTACTGTGGTAGCAATATGGTGACTTATCCAGTAAAAAATTGAAATCACAGCTAAAATACAGCTTTCTGATAGGCATTAATCCCCTAGACTTTTACAGTAATCAACCAGTAATATTGGGACTATTATGTAGTTTTATAACTGGAATAATATAACTTACAGTTGTGATAAAACGGACAAAGCCATAATAACCGTTTCTTCGTACCGTTATTAACCAGTATTATAATAGCCACAGGAATTCCATTGTATAATCACTATAATACGAAATAGTTGCTTGTATAATCCACTTTTTTTGGGCTAGTAAAACTGTGTAGTAAGCTATATGCACTATGCATCTACCTTATTGCCTGTAAAATTTTAGACTGTTACCATTAATATTCAGTTGTATTAGGACGGTTTGTCTTATTACTACGGTTACATAATATTTCGAATTGCAGTTATAAAACTGTTTCATTAGAGTAGCAACATTTTCTCATAGGTATACAGGGTGTTATTAGTGGGTTTCTGTAACGTGCAAATTATCGGAACAAAATTTTTAATCCAAAAAGTTGTTATAATTTTTAATATAGCATATTTTAGAAATACTCTTAACTATACTACTATACAGGATCTATAAAAAAAGCGTTACAATTCACAAGTTACTTTTTTTAATGAAAAATCCCATATATTATTAAATTTTTGGTTTCCTCTAAAAATTTCAAATTCCAATACTTAAGTTTACTTTACTTTCAGATCTTGAGCCATAGGATATCAAAGTTAACTTAAATATGACATTATTCACAAAATTAATTTGGATTTTTTCAAAGACCTCGTATAATTGATAGTACTTTTAAAATATGGTACACTGATAATTAAAACTTTAGTATAAAAAGATTCCTCTTGTTCCAATGATTTGCACAACAACAAAAAACACAAATCGGCTAAGAAAACATACATATCATGAAATCCCCAATCCGCCAAAATGGCTTCCATTTTGAGAAGATGAAATGCAAAAAGTTCATACCTGATCTTCCCCTATAGAACGATACTAAAACGATAAACCGCCGATGGGCAATGATATTATGCGGAAATGGTACCCGCCCTCTTCAAGGATTTTAAATAATAACAGATCCAAAAATTTTTTTACAGTTGCATGACAATTTTGCGAAGTTAATAAAGCCTTGTTTTATTATTGTTAACGTGTAGTAGTAAGAAATGAAATTTTTACCTTATGAGAGTTGTCCTAGGACTGGACGGCACAAGACAGAATTATCTTGCTAAAATTATTAATGTATACTCTTTATAAATGACGTTCTAGCAGTTCAGCGATTTCTGTAATTGTTATCCTGTGTTACCACACCAATAGTTTAAATAATACTGGTTAATAAAAAATTGTTATCCGTCCAAAATAATTCTTAGCAGTAAGTGTTCCTGAATATAATACACTTAGGTTAAACTTTTAAATAGCATTTTCAACGTATCAGCTAAAAAGTTCCTTTTTTTTTAATTTATACCCGTTGCCCCAAATCCGTTACCCAGTCTGTAACAAAGACGTAATAAATTAAGCCCTTGGGTCCAGCCATATAGAAAAAATTCACATTCCATGACAGTTATATTAACGATGTATTATATGAAAAACTTTTAGAAGCTGCCTTCCGTTATAAATGTATATACTTTAAAATAAAAAATGGAGAAAGTTATTGAGGGATGAAATATGCCGTGGGGGACTTGCCACTTATAAAAATTGGCTTTAAGAATCCTAGTATTAAAAATAAAGTAGAAAAATCGATCTCTAAACGCTACTAAATAAACTACTTATTTGTTTATCTATCCATAACAATCGGATTGTATGAAGGTGCGTTTACATTATCCAAGTAGTATCGGTTAGCTCCTAGGAGTTTTAATTTAATTGATCGCCTTTTATCTCTTCTAAGTCTCCTTGTCCTATGGCTTTAGCAGCTTGTAGTGTAGAGGGCCTTTAATTTGACGTAACCCTTTTGTTTTTGAATTTATTCATTTTGTCGCCGTGCCCAAGCCTTCACTTCTGATGGAAAGGTGCATTTAGTTAAGTTTTCGCTAACTTCATACTTACCTTTTTTTCCTTCATGAAAGAATTTAATACTTATTTATTTTATGTTTGACCTTTTTTGACATTAGAACTGTTCAATTCAAACAGCGCCGTCGATTCACCTTAGAGATGTGGTATCGAAGTGGGGAGAATCAGCTGCTTGACGTTGCGTTTTGACGAAAGAACCAGCGGCTTGGGGTGCACCAGTGTAGGTGTAGACGGGGCCGATTGCCAGTGTTGTCAACCTAGAATTTCAGATTTTCCCTAGTAGCCTTCGGGCGTTTTCGATTGGTATGGTATGGTGTTGGTGTTGCTTAGTAGCTATCGTCATCACTTTCATCGGGGTATCGCCGCAAGACCGGAAAGATTGGCTCCTCCATTTTGTTTTGGTTTGCTTGGGTAAATTTATCCGCGTAGTGTGGAGATTTGTGGCCTCGTGTTGATTTGGTCAGTTTATTTTTTCCTTGATTTTTTTACGAATTTGTATCTTGGTGCCATGTGCCGGTAGAAATTTTCAATTCTAAGAGTTCTTTTATTTTATTCCTTTCAACAGTTATCAACATCTGTATGGCGTTGAATGCCCCTTTGTCAGAGCACTGGTAGCTGTCCCTTTTTGCTGAGATTATAACATCTAGGGCCCTCCCAAACAGTATGTATGGAACATTTGAAGTGATCCATATAGAAAAAAAATGCTCGCGACGTCGCGTATGAAAAAATGTTGGTTTGGTTTTAATTTTATGTAGTACGTATAACATGTAATTCATCACTTAACGCATGACATAAAGACGTTTATTACACAAAAATTAAAAATTTCTGAAATTTTCATTTTTAAACAGACATCTTGCAAGCAAAATTTGCATAATGTAAACTCGCTTTAACTTAAAAATGTTTTCTGGGCAATATGGATCCATATTGCTGATGTTTGGTATTTTTCAAAAATTGTTTTTTTTAAGTAAAAAGTCTGGAAGTTTGTATTCGCTAAAGAATGCGTTTTTACGTTTAAATGCTCTTTGTCAGTTTAAAGTGACAGACCTAATAAATGAGTATAACTGTACAAAAAAAATATTTCATTAACCTAAGTGATGGTTCAAATGAATATTTATAGTGATTACCTGTACACTCTGCGTTATTCTTGAATCGATACTGCTGACCATGCTGCCCCTAACAAACCGCCATTGAAAATTTACTTCAAAATATATTAAAATAGTTTATTTCTAAAAAAGACTATTCCAAGGTTTCAGCCTGTCAGACGTGTTTATGCTTTTCTTCTAGTAATAAATTTCCTGCGAACTGATAAATCAATAACTTGCGTAAAGGGCAGACATTTGTTTTAAAGTTACCTTTGCATTGCACTTTGCGTAGAAGCCAATCTTTGTAAGTGGCAGGAGCTATAAAATATATTTCATCTTCCCATCTTAACTTAAAAACCATATATACTTATTGGGAAAGTTTTTGAGAGTATTTTTCACGATAGCACCAGCTCTAGGCTTTTTCTTGCTCAATTTAGACAAACAAAAAATTATTACCTGTATGAGTATCTGGTGGGTATATGTATAAGAATGTTTAACTATTGCCGCCGACTCCGGTTTATTCTTAGTTAGTAGCTACGGACCACGATTTAAATGTGTATCATACTGTTACAGATTATGTTGTCAGAAACTCAAAATTATAGTAGTGTTATAATATTATGACTTTCTGTATCCCTCCACGTAAACAAGATAAATGGAGTTCATTTATAATCGATAGTAGTACATCTACGCTGTCTTCGTTTTTAACGTTTCTTAGTATTTACGTAGATATGATTTGCTTAGCAAAGAATTCTCTGTTAGAAACTAAAACTTAAACGATACTGTAATTAGCTACAGACAACTACAGACCGACACACTATCGTTACTGTTTTTCAAGACTTGTTGTTGACTTAATTAGTTAAAAAAAAGTAATAAAAAATGAATATGATTATCGAACCTACTCACTGGCTGAACACTCTGAAATAAAAGACTTCTGGAATAAATGTTTTATTTAATACAAAATACCTGAGTTTACATTTTATAGATCTACGCTAGGTTATACGAACAAGATCTTTTACTAAAAACCTTAAATTTGATTTACAAATTGACAATATGTTTTTTGCCTGAATTGAAAATATAAAATAATACAATGGAAAATTCAATTTCGCTGTCTTACAAAAAAACTTTCCGTATTTCTCGAATTACAGAGTAGTTATTTTTATGAAATATTTAAAAAAGTGCTTTTAGAAAAAGGTAAACTATCGATAATAATAACTATGCAAATTAAACAAATTACGAATAGTTCTAAAAGTTATTCGGATATTTCTGAAGTATGACTTTAGTGTGACATTATTCCAATGGTTTGTGAAAAAGGTTAAAAATGTAGGTACTAGACACATTTTTCTGAAATATTATAAAAAAAGCTAAAAAAGAAAAACGTTTACTTAAACTGAAATACAAAAGTCAGCAGTGTTTTACCCAACATTTACTTTGTATAAAAAATACCTTTAATTCCAAGGGTTTAATAAAAAATCTCATTTCTACCTATAATATAGAAAAAAATAAGTTACTTATTTCATAGTTTTTTTCAAATAATTAATGAAAGCAAAAATTTACAGCTAACCTTAATTAAAATTACAGCGCCGGGGATTAGGAATTTGGTGCGTTTTACTTTCTATTTATGTGACTTCGTTATTTTACCAGAATTATTTGTCAGCACTTAAATCAGGAAATGACAAATTGTTCTGGAAAAATGCTTTATTATATATTTTGTTGTCTCAGAGCCATAAAACCAAAGCTAATAACTAAAGCTTTGCAAACGTGGGTAACTCCAGGGCGGGAGTTACCAAGCGATGGACGACGTCGACGGAAGGCGGCAGAGCGGCTAGTTTCGCAGCAGCAAGCACTGGGAGCACAGCGGGCTGCTTATCTATTCGCGTTTAGCATGGCGATGTCGAGACATTGTCGCTCTTTGCCGTTTGGGTAAAAAGTTCGACGATTTTTAAATCGCTTTCCTGCCCTAAAGTACAACGGAAAGGAAATACAATGTTCTGTTTGTGACACGTGCATCTTGGGTTGGAGATCCTATAGTTGCAGACGACATATTCAGAGTGAAAAACTTGTGTTAAACCGGCAGCTGCAGATGCCTTATTGGGGCTTTATATTTGATCTAATATTTGTATTAAGCTGTTGCAATATTCCTTTCTACGTACTTCAAAATTAACATTTGCGATCTTTTTGGAGACAATATGTGTGTAAGTGGCCCCGACCGACCTAGTGGTAATTACGGTACGCTTTTCCTCGTGTCAAAGAACAAATGGTGCATACCATTAGATCCGCATGTTAGTTACAGACGACGACAAGATGGCTCCAAACTGTGTATCCTGATTTATTGCATATAACCTGTTTACTACATGCTTTTCATCGACTGTCTGAAACAATTCGAAGCAAGTATCTAGATGTTGACAAGCTAATTGCCAATACCAAAAAGTTTTTACAAAATCTCCACAACGTATTAAAAAATTTCACCGGTTGTGCCCCGGAATTACCGAACCCCCGAAGCCCGTTTTAACAATATGGGGAACGTGGTCAAATGTTGCGTTTTATTACAATATTTCCAAGCTGTTAAATCTGTAGTTCCGCAGTTCGTCCGAAAAAGTGCCATCTGCGTTAAAGAAAGTCAACCGCACTTTAATAACCCTACAATCTAAGCAGATTTGCATACTATAAACGCAAATTATCGTGTATTAGTAGAAGCTATTGATCGCCTTCAACATAGTTATCAGTCACTTCCTGACTCGTTTCACATAGTTGATACTGTAAAAACAACAAACTTTAAAAGATGTCCCTGGTGTTGAACCTGCGAGCAAGTTTAAGTCTTTGTGACACAGAAATCCGAACTTCGCGAAGCAGTGCGTAAGTGCGGACAATTGCGGCAGTAACTTGCAGTGTTCTAGATACGCAAACATTATATCTTTGGATGTAGAGCGTTCATTTTAAAAAATACACTGCAATCTTTACTTCAAAGCGTACAAGCTTAAAAGAGTCTACCGTTGAAGGTCATTTAATGATGCAGGCGTTTACACAGGCTCTAAACTAGATTACACGCATGTGTGTCAGGGTATATTGTGATATCAACACATTGAATGAGTAAAATATGTTTCTATTATTTTAACCGAAGGCTCTTCGTATTTCGCATTTTTACATTTGACACTGGAGGTTAATAGATATTTGTATTTTATTTTCAAATCGGGTAGAGACGTCCCTGGAATAACCCATGTTTACAATGCTTTACTAAGAACCTATATGAATTTTACCCTTTAAAATATTAAATATTAATTTACTTAAATTATACAATAGATAATAGAAAAGGACAGGCCACCACGCTCCTTAACCCTTTATTTACAAAATATACATCTTAAAACCTAGGGATATTTGACTTTAATCTTACAACTATTTGTTGATGCTTATAAAAAGTTATGCAACATATAAATCAGTTGTTTGAGTTGAACTGAAAAGAATTTACACTTTAACATATTTTTGTTGTTATTAGTAGTCTTGGTATACTGAATTAAAAATTTCTAAAACTTATGTGCGTACGTTTCTGAAATTGACTTTTTAAATATTTTTGTCAAGTATTTTTTCGGAATGCGAATATTACAAAAGTCATTTCTTTGTAGGTCAGATAAGGCTAGCAGTTTTATCACTACCAACTATGAGTGCAACAGCTATTATTTACAAAAAATATACACTTTCCTTCAATGTATCACATAACAATTATATACGTTTTTCAGTAAGGGAAAGGTGTTATAAAAAAAAATTACAAGGAAAATCTTAATATCATCTAAAATATTTATTTTTGGAAAAGAAACTAGCTTAAAACGGAAAATCATTTTTTTTATATCTTTAGAATTACTTAACTCATGTGCACAAAGAAAGTAGGGAACGAGACTACTGAATAATTTAAATAAATTTATTGAAGCTTTTAGAATTGTAGCCGAATCTTTTAAAATGTTCTAACGTATATTCTTGGGGCAATAAAACTCAAAAAATAGGTACAAACTTATACAAATATTTGATACTGTGCATTATATATATATATATATATATATATATATATATATATATATATATATATATATATATATATATATATATATATACATATATATATAGTAGAAAAATGGAAGATTTCTTGGCCTATAGGTAATATAATAAATGTAAATGCGAAGATTTACTTCTTCGCTAGTGCAGCGAAAAGGTCGTGAATGAAAAATAAAAATAATGAGGACTATCTTTGATTCTGGTCTGGGTGACCTCCTGCTATCTATTTCTGGGCCCTTACCCATCAGCGGGCAGGCTTACACCCAGGGTGGCTGAAGAACAGACCACGATTTGACCAGAATCAAAGAGAGTCCTTATATCCAAAATGTTCGGAAAGGATGGGTAAGATGTAGTGGCTCGCGCCAACTAGTTCACCCAGTGTTGCTCCAAAAATGTTTGGCTGCTAACACAATAATACTCGAAAGTATGTCGAATGTCGATTTTCTCGACGTCGACGGTACAAATGCACCATTGTACAACAATAGTAGAAAAATGGAAGATTTCTTGGCCTATAGGTAATATAATAAATGTAAATGCGAAGATTTACTTCTTCGCTAGTGCAGCGAAAAGGCCGTGAATGAAAAATAAAAATAATGAGGAAGATTATTTTTATTTTTCATTCACGGCCTTTTCGCTGCACTAGCGAAGAAGTAAATCTTCGCATTTACATTTATTATATTACCTATAGGCCAAGAAATCTTCCATTTTTCTACTATTGTTGTACAATGGTGCATTTGTACCGTCGACGTCGAGAAAATCGACATTCGACATACTTTCGAGTATTATTGTGTTAGCAGCCAAACATTTTTGGAGCAACACTGGGTGAACTAGTTGGCGCGAGCCACTACATCTTACCCATCCTTTCCGAACAATTTGGATATAAGGACTCTCTTTGATTCTGGTCAAATCGTGGTCTGTTCTTCAGCCACCCTGGGTGTAAGCCTGCCCGCTGATGGGTAAGGGCCCCGAAATCGATAGCAGGAGGTCACCCAGACCAGAATCAAAGATAGTCCTCATTATTTTTATTTTTCATTCACGGCCTTTTCGCTGCACTAGCGAAGAAGTAAATCTTCGCATTTACATTTATTATATATATATATATATATATATATATATATATATATATATATATATATATATATATATATATATATATATATATATATACTTAAATAATGTACTGCTAAAATAAACCGATGAACAAAGATTTTATTTATTTTATGTAATAACCAAATATTTGGGTTATTTTTTTTTAAATCTATATCTTTATAAAATTTAGAAAATATATTAAGCATTCCCCATTTTGCAAGTATTTGAAAGTAAGCAAGTTTAGAGAAAAAAAAGTTTAGAAGTTTCTTAAATTATATACGGGAACGCCACAAAATAAAATGAGGTTTGACATTTTATAACACAAAATAATTGAGTCAAAATTTTATCGCAAGAAAAAATTAAGTATTTAAAGTTAATAAACATATCTGAGTTGTAAGTATGTATGTATGTATATAGTTTAACTTATTTTGCAGCAAAACGTATAAGCATTGGAACAAACAGTTTTGGAATATTTGAACTAATTTTTGTAACAATTATTAAAATCTATATCCTATTTTTATATTAGCTATAATGTTGATTACAAAATATGTAGGTACTATGGAGTTACTGAGATATTATTGGAAATTTTGTACTTTATAATTGGTACTGAGGGTTTGTAGAGAAGTATCGAGTTTATTGTAGTAACCTCATTGCTATTCTACACTGGTAGGCGACTAACATGCGTTTGTAGTTGTCAGAGTGAATACTATATGAATTTTTCTAATTTACTTTTTCTAATGCATAAATTTTGAACGCATATTTCTTCAACTGTGGCTTAGTTAATACATACATACTTATACAATGAATATGACTTATTGTATAAGTATAAGGTTAGAATTGCAATAGTGAAATAACAAAGGGTTCGCCATTAATCTGCACTGTTTTCTCTAGAAGTCCTTAGTAGAAGAGGGGAGTATTTATTTGAGTATATATACTATACTAAACTATACTAAATACCTATTCTAGACAATCACTAGCTATTTTATAAATATGTAATATTATTTACATTATATCTAGGTGACATTTAGTTCACTGGTCAGGTTGTCACAGTTAAGAAACTTCTGTATACAAATTGTATCTTACAAGCAAAGCTGTTCCAAACCAAAAAGTAATTTTTAATGGGAATACATTTATTAAATTCTATTAAGCAGCCAAATCTATAAAAATTTTATTGTATTGCATATTATTGTTGTCTTAATTTTATCTTTGCAATGCTACGTTAAAAAAATAACAGCCTAAATATTTGAATAAGCCCATGTTCGTCATAAATAAACTGATAAGCAATCAAAGTGCACAAACAAAATAAAAACAAACCCAAATGTACATATCTCCAAAAATATAAGAAATATTTAAATGCGGTTTTCAGCATGTCCCATGCTCTGTCGACCCAGTGACTTGGCGTTGTTTATAATTGCTACAGCCTTTATATGCAGGATAGTGTACACAACACTGCAACTTTTCCAACATTTTATTTAATCACCAAATCTATAAAATACATTATTTATTATTTTCATGGATTTTTTTGTTTGGATATTTACAGGGAACAAAGCCCTCAACTCTACATAGTAATATACAAGTTGAAAAAAGTGTATTTTTTATTTTTCTTACATTTAGCGCTTTATAAGTATTGTGAAGTATATTTAAAGGTTGTATTACTTTTTTAAAACATTAGCTAAGTTTTCGAATTTGAATCTGAAATGCCGAAACAGTTTGTCCGTTTTTAAATTTGGTGTCTTGTTTGCTAAATTGTTAATTTTTTGGCGGCTTATAATCTGCTTGTAAAGTTAGGTCCCTCTGGCCACTGCGGGCAATTGAATTTGTGTGATTGGATTTATTGGGGCTCAGTGATCCGTTTAATCACTATTTACTAGTATTTATAAAGGAAACATGTTGTGTATGGTACTTTATATTTCATCACGTACTATAGAGGGATTATCGCAAAGACGACATCTGAGAAGTGAAGCGCCCTTGGGTTTCTTTTAATATCTGGAAAAGGCGATATTAGGGCTGGGCCGATACCGATAGCTATTATCGGATATCGGCCGATACTTACTAATTTCCGATACCTGCCGATATCTAAAGCGTCAGATATAAAAGTATCCGAATATCCGATTTCAGATACTTAACACTCGGCTATCATCGTCCGCCTCCGCTGTCATTCTCGAGCGGATACCGATAATCGATAGTTATAAACAAATTGTTGTGCCCTATCTATGCGTATTTAGTTATTACGTTTTAGAATTATCTGATATATGGGAAAATTTTGATAAAAATACGGAAAAGGAATTTTCACTCATTGTGGAAAATCTTGCTCTCGTGGAGATCAATACAAACGATCGTTTAACACTTCAAAAGACCCCGTACAAACCTTACGGAAAATGGATCCCAGTCGATTGGGCCAAAATTTTAATATGACCTAGTTTATGACTCCCTAATCAAAAGTCCTCATGGGCCCAAAACCCTGCTATGGCTAGTTTTTGAGATATGGAAGGACGAAATGTGGGATATTAGATAGCATTTTTAATGGAAAAATCTCTATTCGACCACATATTCCATTACCTAAAATAAAATGTCGGTACATAAGTGCTGACAATAACCAAAAATGACTTGGAATATGGAACTAGTTGAATAGAGATGTTCCCAATGAAAATGCGGTCTCAAAGTGCGTGACGCAAATCATCGCCATTTAGCCAATATCCCACATTTTGTCCCTCCATATCTCAAAAAGTAGCCATCGCAGGGGTTTGGGCCCATGAGGACTTTTTATTAGGAAGGTCGTATTAAAATTTCAGCCCATTCGACTGGGATCCATTTACCGTAATCTTGTGCGGGGTCCTTTGTCCAAACATCTTAGAAGGTGTGATGATTTTATTAAAAATTCTGGTAAAAAAGTTTTTACTTGTTAAAGTAAATGTTTTGTTTTAATTTTAATCATTATTATTACAAATGCTCATTTTGAAAATAAAGTTTGATTGGGTAGGTAGTTGGTCGGGTAGGTTTCAGATATTGTATCGGTATCGGCTAGAGAGGTAGATACAGTATCGTTATCGGTATCTGAAACGTGGTACTGGCCCAGCCCTAGGCGATATTACTTTTTATTGCGACGAGAAGTATATACAATATGTTACAAAGATGAGTCCTGGATAGAATAGAACGAATTAACAATGTTTTTCGACTTTTGAATATTATAGAAGTTGTTGGAATCTCTTCTTTTCCATATCGCCTACTTAATTTGGCAAGATTTTCACAAATCAAAGCGGTTCTAAAATTTCTTGTGTTCCATGTCTGGTGCGAGTGGAGCCGTGGGTAATAATTGTATGAGGGCTATAATATCCAGAAACTTCTATTGGTGAGTGAAATAATTTTGTAATTCTCCTTAATGGTATTCAGGACACAATAGTATTTGTGCCATACCTTATATATTACTTATCACGGTAAAAGTAAGCTCTCGTTTTCCAGATGCTAAAGAAGTTATATTCATTAGCGTTTAGCCGAATATGTTAAGCCATTAGGGCGTTTTGATTCTGAGGACCCGTCTTTGCGACACTATAAGGTAAGGGAACATTAAGTACCATCGACAACATTTTTGCTTTACACCAGCGATTAAATGGATCACTGAGCCCTAAACAATTTAATGTTACATATTCAATTGCTCCGTGGTGGACAGAGGGCGGGAGACTTAACTTTATCAAAAGATAATAAGGTGCTAAACAAATTAATATTTTGCCACCAAATTTAAAAACCAAAAAACGGTTTTTGCAGTTTAGTTTCAACTTTCTAAAGCTCAGCTAAAACTTGGACAAAGTAATGCAACCTTTAAAACTTACACTTTTTTCTACCTGTATAAAATATTCGTATATCGTTAATTAAAGACATTGGTCCCCCTTGAAATCTTCAAATAGAAAACTTTTCTCCAATAAACAGAAAATACCTATAGGGTGAACATTGAAACAGGTTCCAATTTAAAAATACTTAGGGTATCTGGAAAACAAAATAGATACCTACCAACAAAAACACCAACTTTTTTTATTCTATTGGTTAACTGATTTCGACAATAGGTACCTACGTACAAAAATACAAATTAGTGCATTTTGAAGTTTTGCTGGATAAACAAAATTTTAGGAAAGATGCAGTGTTGTGTTTACCATTCCGAATATAAATGATACACCCATTATAAACAACGCCAAATCACTGTGTTGAAAGAGCATGAGTTGGGCCCTAACATGTAAAAATATCTTTGTGAACTTCTATTTTCCAGCAGTTTAGATACATACCACACCTAAGAAAATTATGAGGAATCAATTTTGTGTTGTAAATTTTCCATTGTGTTCTTGGCATTTTTGCAAATAGGGAAACTTTGGGCAATTTTAGTATAAAAACAAATAAACACCTTAATTATAGAACTTTCTTTTTGTTTGATATGACCTCTGCTCTTCACAATGTAGGTAGGTAACAATAGATATTTTTCATAAATCGCTCTATCGATATAAGTTTACAGAGAGTAGTCAAAGCTAAAGTTTTGACAGAAGAAGATTCTTAAAATTGTATTAATAAATGGAAGTTAACACTGTTCACAAAATGTAAGATCGTAATATAAGATGGGTAAAAAATGATTTTACCGCATTTTTCTTTAATATTCATCTTACTCCCTTGCGATTAAAATGGAAAATGTACAAACGCATTGTTAAATTGGAATAAAATTTAGTTAAAATATTCCGCTGATATTACCAACACGTATAATTTTGATGCGTCAGAAATGGCATATCGTCGGTGAAAAGTGTTAACCTGCTAACTCCACTTATAGGTCAAAATGGGTTTTTGGCATTATTAAAAAGATGAAAAACCATTCTACTAGTAAGAAAAACGCTTTCTCCTTTTAAATTATATATAAATGGATATTTTGTGTCAATAATTCATGCTATCTCCACCCAATTCATATTCACCTGGCGAAATGCTGCTATCTCCGGTGTTTTCGTTGTGTTTATATCTATACAGCCACGTCGTTTTGTTTACTAGTGTGTTTTTTTTTGCGATTGTATTGGTTTCTTCTAATGTACTGCTATTCTGTTGATTATTAATGGTAAAGATATGTATGCTATACTGTTATAAAAGAAAATTAAGAAAAATGTCGATCATTTATTGGAAATTAATTATATTATGCTGACAGAGAGTTAATATTACTTATCAAAATGGAGTTATCAGCTATTTTAAGACATTTTATGAATTTGCTATTAACGTATGGAGCTGCTATCTCCAAAAATGTGCCCATAAATAACAAAATTATTTAAAAAATTCCTTTTTTGATTTTTGAATAAGTCTGTTTATTGCTTACCAATAATAAACGCAAATTTACATTTATAACAAGTATAATAATTATTTATCTAGGCGGTTTTAATGCTATCCTATAAAAAAAAACACTTTTCACCGACGATATTATATATTTTTCCTTTCAACCATGTTGCATAAAAAACTTGTTTCGAATGAGATAATATTTTTAATCGTAAATATTCCAATGAATAATTTACCACTAATGTGTTTTGGGATTTTCTACTTTTTATGTCCCTTTTGGGAATTCAAATACCTTAAACCTATACAAGTTGTCAGGCTTCAATAATCCGAATTCTGCGGAGAAAAACTCGTTGGGGCCAGGATCAGGTCGGGACCTGCAAAGTAAAATCACAGATAATCCACTTTTCCAGTTTTTCCTTTCTTCTAAAACAAACGAGACTAAAGTTTATCCAGTGATTTCGGGAGCTAATTACACTACTTTATTTCTGTTACGGAACGACAGGGTTAATGTTTAATTGTTTTTACGCTTTTGTCATTTTTTAATGGCTTAATTATTCTTGAAGTTTCTTTTTATTAAGTATTTAGCCCGTTATTAAGTAATTTTAATAAATTACTGTCAGAGTAAGAAAATAAATTTTAAATATTGCCTGGTAAAGTCTCCACGGGTTGTTGTAAATAATTATGTTTAAAGTTCATGCTCAGGAAGATTCTTGATCGAATTAGAAAGTAGAAATTTCCTTGATGTAGAACATAGTGGCAGGAAGTCAAAAGGGCATAACTCGATTTTTGTCAAAAATGGGATATTTACACCATTAGACTTAAAAAACGTGATTTTATCGTCTGACAAAAGGAAGTATTTAAAATCCTATAAATAGTGTCCATTTTTTGTTGCATAAGGGCATAAATCGTCGTTTTTTTATTTTTCTCTTCCGACCTAAAGGCGCAAGTTGTCTTATTTGCCACTTATACTTTGAATGGCACCGATAAAAGGTACTAACCCGAAATGAAACCCGCAATCTTGGCGTCTGTAGGCTGACAAAAGGAAATAACCCAATATATTCAAGTTAAATGTTCATAACTTAATTCAACAAAATGGCATAACTCAAGATATTCCGTTCTGTCATATTTAAATATGACAATTAAGTCGAGGTTTATCATGAGTTATTCCCTTTTGTGGGCATACACATGCGTCACTGGCGTTAAACAGCATCCCCAAGCCGCTTTGTCTTATTACTTTTCAATTCTTATTCTGACTTCAGTGTGAGCGTATGATTGTGTGCTATTTTTTTATTCTCGCAAAGATGAAGAGACGGACGCAACTAATTCTTGCTAATTGCAATGAAAGTAATATATGCAAAAAACAGTGTAACTATGTTCTTTTAAACTTCAAAGAATCAGAAGAGAATAATAAAACTTTGTTAAACACAAATGGCGAAAACAACCCCAATCTGCCAAAGCTATTTCAGTTTCAAACAGACCAAGGTATTTATATAAAATAAAATAGGTATTAAATATTTCTTAGGTTTTAAACATTTTTTTAGACAAATTTCCGACGACTATGAAAAATCTCACTAGGAAATTCTTTTGATTTTAGTTTTAGAACCATTTGTCGCCACCGAAACAGGAAAGTCACAATATGTGAACTACGAATTTGACACGGAAGTAATATTACCCACACTTCAGTAGTTAAAATAGTGCCAGAGGATCCAATGGACAGTCCACAGTCCAAGGAAAAGGAATATTTCGGGTTAAAAAACGGTAATAGATTTATAATCAGACGTTTTAAATGACACTGATATTGACCGGGAAATGAGAAATGGGCGATGCAGAATTTTAAATATTGTGTCTTAGGGTACCACTCGGTTACCACTGTATATTGTTTAACACTTTTAAACATAAGAGCATTTGATAAAACGTGTTTATTTTTCAAAACCAACTTAAATCCCGACACTATTTAAAGAAAAAGGTATATCGGAAAGTAAATGATTAAGTCCAGTTACGACAAAGTTTCTACATTAAAGGATTTATATTATTTTGACACAAGGGCATATGTGCAAATATGCCCTTTATACTGCCTTTACATCTATTCATATTTGATTTTATGTCTACTTATGCCCTTTTCACAGATTGTTCTATTGAATTATATAAAGATATGACTACGATTTTTCTGTAAAAACTCTTTTTTCTTGGAAATAGGCAGTCAAAAAAAATGTGTTTAAATATTACTTGACTACTAAAGTTTTTTGCACAAACTCTGACAAGAAGCGGTTTGTTTAATAACATAAAGCAATGATTTATATAAGAATAATAATTTTTGCCTCTCCTGAAAAGTAGCAAAATCGGAGTTATGCCCTTTTAACTTCCTGCCACAGACTTACATGGTTACTGTTACTGGATGGAAAATGCGCATAAAAATGTAAATATAAATGTAACAATTAAAAGCTTCAGTACATTTGTTTAAAAAAAAACTATTATTTCTTTAAAAGATATAAATCACTCGTAGTGGCAACACTAGCTTTTATATATAGCGGGTGACCAAGGGGGGGGGGGGGCAAATTTTTGAAGGAGGGTAAAGATTTCTGTACTCACTCTATTATA
The DNA here is from genome assembly GCA_963971165.1 of Philopedon plagiatum. Taxonomy (NCBI): domain Eukaryota; kingdom Metazoa; phylum Arthropoda; class Insecta; order Coleoptera; family Curculionidae; genus Philopedon; species Philopedon plagiatum. Next base: position 22,905,214 of record OZ020197.1, on the reverse strand, counting down.
TAGTCGTGTTAATAGCCACAACAATCGTTCAGTTTGTGATACTAGCATGAGATTTGGCTTGTTGGAGTGTTTCTTATCGAATAGAATGTGATATAGGGCCAGATCAATTTTTTTTATCGCCATCTTGAAAAATTAAAAAATTAGTAATTTAGTATATTCAATGACAAAGTACTCCAAATTAAAAAGGAAAATAACGACCACATTATACATATATTATAGGCAATATATTATTTTATATATGTTACATATAATATATAATATAATATATATTACATGTGTATTATATCAATAAGATGCATATAGTACACATTTTTCTTTAAATATAAATAAATTAAGAAATAAGCAGCAAAATATACATGTTTCATTTTCATCCTTACCTACATATATATTTTACAATAAAAATGTATGTAATTTTTTTCCAGGATGTCCAAATTTGCTGGGCTGTTTTTACCTTCGATTTTTTAAGGGTCACCTTGTATCTGACATACAGTGTGTCTACTTTAATGGGAACCGTATGGAAAACTTTTTTATTATTAGTGTTACGACAAAAAGCTCTTCTTTATATTTTGCCTGGTCTAAAACCTAAAATGCAATGTTAACGAGAAAGTGCAGTTAATTGCAAAATTAATTGACTCCAAATTTCAATACTGTATCTTGAAGGGTTTCCGAAATTTTGAAAAAAAAAAAAAATATTTTTTTAAAATTTGAACACCCTATATCTTATTAACTATGCCCTTCGGGGTATACGTCCATATGAACCCAACCCAACCCAACCCAACCCAACCTGATCAAGGTGCCTTCTTGCTGCACCTGGACCAGAATTCTTGTGAGTTGTTCTTTACGGTTCTTTATTTCACTAGTGAGATTTTATTTCTTTGTATTTTTACTGTAGACAAAAAGAATTTCCTAATAAATTAATTAATACAAAAATTGTGTTAATCCAACATGCGACGCTACTGTCCTTTATTATTTAAGCACTACAACCCTTGAAAAAGGGGCAGACGACACGAACTATATATAAACACGTGCAGGTTGCTAAAGTTAAACCAGAGAGCTATTTTCTACTTCAATTATGGTTTCGTCTAATTAGTTACTGCGTAGCATACAAAATAAGCATAATACAAGTATTCCATCAATTAGTATTTTCATTATCAGACTAATTATTGTTGTGCTTGATGAAATTACGGCGTTATATTTAAAAATGAATTTGAATTTTAAAATAAAAAATCACTTATTACTTTACCGGCGAAAAACGCCAAAAATTGTAAATTTTGAAGTAGTGGAAATTATGGCTTCAAAATTTGCAAGCCTGTAAGTTCAAAGTTTAATTGATAAAAATCTAAAAAAATTAGTGTGCACAGCGGTAGTGTTTGTTATTTAGCGAAAAATAGTTTCATTTCAATCAGTCGGATTTCTTTAATTTTCAAATCAGTCAGTATTGAAGTGACCCGCACATTTTATACCAGGTACACTAGCATGGATTTTTTTGTTTGTAACCTGCACAGAAAAAACGCTATCGTATATTGAATTTGATACCAATTCACTCAATGAACCCTCTATTCCGTATTGCACAATTCAAATTCGGTTTCTTTCAATGATTAGTTTATTATTAGCAACCAACAGGTTATAAGATTGCTTGAAATATAAGGTTTCATGGGGTTTTATTAGATCGTTTAAATATAGCAATTATTTAATGCATTCTAAATTCAATACCAAATATATCATTGGTTTCAGTAAACGTTTGTTTGTAACAACATATATTTTATTTATTTGAAATACGTATTACTATTGCAAAGCTATTTGTTTTACTTACATAAGATAAAGCACTAAAATGATTTGCTGCAGTCCCCAGAATTGCAAAAGAACTATTATCTTTGTCGTACCGTTAAAGCAAAAAACAAACAGCCTGCAAGCTTAAACGACTATTCAACGAACAAATACCAACAGCACAATTTTAACCCCTCCAAAGGGCGTTCGCGAGCAATAGAAGTAATATTTCAGCCAACAATAGAACCCATTGAATTAATATTTTTTATTATCTCTCTAATACCTTATGTTTTATTGGAGTGTTTATTTTAATTAATATTATATAAGGATTACTGACTTAGTTTTTAGATTTTCTATTTAAACTGTAGTACTTGTTCGTTTAATAAAATATATTGTAATTTGAATCACACTGCCCCGCCTACAAATAGCTATTTTTCGCCCAATTATATTTAAGCATTCCCATCAAATAGTTTAATTTTCTGGCTCTAACAATTCTACACTTCAAGGAATAATAGAAATTTATTGGTTTTCAATCAAATTTTGGTCATTGAAAAAATTGTAATATAGTTTTCAAAGAAGTAGAAATACTTTTGAATTCCAATAAGAAGTCTAAATTTAAAAAAAAAATTTGGATTATTTCAATAATGTTTAGTTGATATCAACTCTAATATAACCAATGTGACAGCGGTCAAAAATAATACTATAATTGAAAATAGCATAGCAATTTTTTCTGTGTGTGTATATTCAACACCGCAAAATATACTTTTATTTTATAGGAAAGAAGCCGTAATTTTAAAAACGTAAAGCCCATACCATGTATCATGCTAAATTTAGATTTAGATGTAAACACCAGAACAACACTTTTCACAAACACACGTAGGTTGAAAAGTACGTCCGTCATATCTTTATTATATTCTTAAGACACACGACACGAAGAAGAATGGGCCTGACATGGCAAGGCACTGCAAATTTATTTCAACTCCGGTAGGAATATTATGTTTTAAGACTGTGATAAATATGTTTTTTTTTACAAAAACAACTTTCACGGTCAAAATTTAGATGCACGTTTACCTTTTTGCATTTAATAAAATTTATTAGGGAAACTATAGTTGTGAGTGTACACATTATGCAGTGAAGAGGAGGAGACAGCCTCTCACATTATACGTGATGCGCGGCATTAACTCGTAGATTCACAAACTACCTAGGGAATCCCGACACTCTACTAGCTGAGCTAGTAGAGGCTTACTTGGCCTAGTAAAGGTGACAAACCTTTTATGGTTGTCCATAAATTAGCGTTACTCTAAATTATTAAATCCATTGTTTTCTAATGATAACTGGTATTAACTACGTATGTAGTAGTAGCTTATTATAAGATTTCGTTTGGTAATTGTTAATTAGTTGATAACAAATAGTTTAATTAATTTCGTATAATGTATAATAACTGCTATTACTAGGGTATGCATGAACCAGATTTTCTCGAAAATCGTTGCATTGTTCAAAATAAATGTAGAGTACCTTTTTTTAGGTAATTGCTCAAAGTGTCTAATAAAATGGGCTTTAGCTTTGAAAAGTGGCACCTGTCAAAATTTTGGGCCCACGAGTGTGGTGTCCAGTCCGTTCCTGACTTTCTTGGTAATGTCAAAGGTTTTTGTTATGGTCTGGATGTGTAGGTCTTTATCAGTTATACAACACGCCAAAATATTATTAAAATATACAAGTCTGGTCAAAAGTTACAGCCCAAAAGGTAAATCACTGGGTACCCCTTTTGGGCCCCATATCTCCGTTATGGAGCACCTTAGGAAAAAATACATGACACACTAGGGTTACTTTGACGTCTCCTGTACATAGCCGAAAGTTTGACATATACTTATCGGACACCCTGTATACCTCTAGAATGATCAAAATAAAAAAAAAATTTTGACCAGGAATTTTAAAAAGTTTGCCTATGTGCCAATATCGAGAAAGCAAATAATCGAAACATAAATAGTATTTAACTTTAATTTAAATTATTAAGATCAACCGCAGAAAACTGAGTTTAAGTACAAAAATAGTTCTGATTAAATCTGGAGCAAATACGAATTTTAAAACCAGCCCTTTTGCAACTTACTACGCTTTTTAAAATGGAATAATAAAAATCATTGAAACAGCAGAAGTATATTTTCACTTATTCGTATACATTGCACATAAAGATAGCTTTTACATCATCATCAAACTGTCATTACTAGTGTAACATCGGTACAGTTGCCATTTTCTCCAACGCATTTTCTTTCTTCCAAAGAAAAATAATATGATATCAAATAGCAATTTTACACCGCATGTTTAGCTACAGTCAGGTGCGTTATAAAGTTTTAAAACGTGACTTTAGCAAGGTATGGTTTTGATAGTAAAAAAAGTTTGCTTTGTACCAAAAATCTACTGCATGTTATGTCGTAGTGCTGTGATTTTAAAAGAAAATGACCACCAGGATGTCATTTTTTTATGTTATATTTAGGTACTAAAATACCCCTAAATTTCGCTATTGTTCTAATATTTTTATACCTACTTGTGAAGATCGCTTTAATCGCTATATCCCTAAAGAAAATTTGATAATCTGTTGTTTTTAAGAAGCTATCTACTAATAGGGTAAGAAATTTAATTTTTGTTTTAGAAATTTGTACATACTAGCTGTATGTTTCACAATTCAAATTTAAGAAGCATAGGACGACTTAAAGGACATACCGCAATATTTCTGGAGAGGGACAGGAAAGCATTTTAGGAATGCATTCCGATAGAAAAAGAACAGTTTACAATTTTGACAAACCCTTCAGAATTCTGATTCCAGAAAGAAAATGGCAAGAAAGAGAGCTGGAAAACAAAAATAATCAAGGATCTGTCAGGTACACAGATGAATCACAAACTGATATAGGTACTGGTAGGCTGGAGAATACCAATCAGCAACTAGGGAAAGAATATTCGTGTAATTGCCTGGAAGATTGTAGCATACGCTACAGTCTTCCAGGCAGAAGTAATTGCAATAACAACTTATGCACAGACAATAAGGAGAGGAAGTACAAATAGACAGATCCACATATTGACTGACAGTCAAGCGGCTCTAAAAGCACAACAAAGACCGGAGATAAACTCGAAAACAGTGGAGGAATGCCTTGCAAACCTGAACATTCTCGCACGGCACAACAGGGTCACCCTGGAGTGGGTGCCCGGACGTCAAGGAATACAAGGAAATAAAACCGCCGATAGACTATCTAAAAAGGGAGCGACAGAAACCTTGATTGGCCCCGAACCCACATGCGGACTCTCGTACCAAACAGAATGAGAAACAAGACAGCAAATTGCAAGACATCAGCTCTACTGTATGGATCTCCCTGGTTTAAGACAATCGCAATCATTTATCAGATAGCCAAATAGAGCCAACGCATTCCTGCACCTAAGCAGGAGAAAATTTAGAATGGCAACAGGACTCCTTACGGGACACTGCCGCCTGAAAAGGTGTCGCAGTACCATTGCATTAGAGGAGGACCCTACTTGTAGAGCATGTGGAGAGAAGAAAGACATCCCTCATCATCTAATATGTCACTATCCTGCTCCACGCAAGACTTAGGCACTTCGGGGAACCATATCATGAATCTGAAGAAATAGAGAAAGCCCCTATCAACAACGTATTGAGCTATGTGGAGAACGCTCTGAGATTGGTCCTTAAGGGGCACAGACGTCAGTAAGCTTCAGTGCAAGGGGGCAATGGAACGCAACCCTAAGGGAATAGATTAGAATAGGATATTTCACAAGGATAAACCAAAAGCAAAACATTAAAATAAAGTTACTCTGGAATTTTTATAGTACTTAATACGACTCTCGCCTGATCTAATTAAAAATTATATTAAAAGCTATTCGATTTTGTTCCGCAATCCTAAAAAATATATTCAGAAAATAATATCAAATTTTACCCTGTTAAAAATTGAAAAAATTGTATTCTATAGATATTTTAAACTAACTGTTTTCTTGTTACTGTACTGTGAGAATTTTTTCGGGCCACTTATCACTTTGTCAAAATATATTCATAGAGGTATTTATTTTTTTTTATTTTATGAAAATTTTTATTTACATCAATAGGGTAAGATTAAAAGTATTCTTTTCACAGTTTAATAGCTCAACCAAATCTTAAAATGGACTAAGCACTTATAATTACTTTGTCCGCAGTAATAAATAAATTGAAGCAAATATATTCCAATCTCGAAACCTGAAAAGCGCCTCGTCGGAAATCTAAAACCTTTAAATAAAAAGGGTTTATTAATTTTCAAAGTCCAGCCATTTTTCAAAGAACGACTGTGTTTCACATTTACGTATTGGGTCGGTAAATCAAGCGGTCTTTAAACGCTGCCGAGCAAATGAAAGGGCACGTTTATTCCAAAATGGATTGAGGGTAAATCTTTCAGCGTTATCGAAGGAATCCAGTTGGCTTTTGCGGCTTTGTATCCTTCTAATTTCGAATCCTGCACGAGGCCTTGTCCTACGTGCATTTACTTTCCTTCTAAAAAGGTTTATTGCCAATAGCTATTGGTTGCTAGTTTCAAAAAGGTGCAACTTTTAGAATTATAGCAGTAATTGGTGGGACACATGTTCGATTAATTCGTTTATAATAATTTAATTCGTTTAAAATTAAATTTGAAGAAAGCAAAAAGTGTTGCATGATTCTGGAAATTTATTTACCAACATTGATGACTGCCTCAACGAAATAATGAGACAAATTGCAATGCAATGCATTTAGAAAGTGACAATAAAGGAGGTTTTTTCGATCACCTATTCAAAGAGCCTTAGCGTTATATTTGCCTTTATATAATGGATAAATTATCCATTAAACAAAGAACAATTTAGATAATTTCTTTTGTATAAAATTCGGCTTTACTCCGCCTCTGGTACAGGCTGGAGATAGACCCAAGAGGAGGTGTAAAGGGAAATATTTAGAAGGGTCTATTTACCACGGGAAATATGGCCGTACACATAGACAAGGAATACTCGGAAATGGGCCTTTCTTCAACAAATTACTTTTAGACGGAATTTTGATGTATTTCTTGGACAAGTAATTGTTATTGATTAAATTGTACGGTTATACTAGTACTTCCTAGATAAAGCGATCATGTAACTCATAAAAAGTATTAAATTTATCACAAATTACAGAGCCGGATAATTGTGATATTTGATAGGAAATGGCAACCCCTCCTTTTATTATAACCAGAACACTCTTGTTTCGATCAAGAACTCTTAGTTTGTTTTTTAATCACTTTAAGATAGAAAGATAGACATCAGGCAGAATAACAAAATAAGAATAGTAATTATTATTGCATCAGTACGTCTTTATTTTTTAAAAACGTTGCTAAAGACTTTGAAACAATTAATAAATTTAATTGACGTTTAAAGTCACCTGTGACAATGGCATCAACATGAGTGCTGTCTCACTACAAGAGTCCAAGTGTTTTGAACTAACTAACCAAGTATTTTTCATCGGTGAACATATGAAATTATAAGATAAACTTAACCAACTTTAATTTTTCCAATTTAAAAAAACTTTAATAAACAGTTTTAAAAGGGAAATAATTGTTTTGTCCTTAACGTCAAAGCAAAATGTCACAGCTAATATTGTTTATCTTTAGTGCTGCCTAAAAGCTTGCATACGAATAAAGGTTCACTCTTTTGGAAATAATTTATTAAAACCGTATAAAAACCGTGGAGATCAAAGAACAAATTTAGTTTTTGCATAAACTGCAGAACAAAACAAGGATATTATTTCTTCTTGCATCAGTTTGTTTTCATTGTCTAGGTAATTTAAATTTAAATTGTTGTTTAACCTATAAAACTGTTTTCTTTTATAAACCGCTTGACAACTTGATAAATTAAAGATAACACTGTCGTCGCAAATCATTAAAATCCCAGATAAGGCCCGAGATAACACACTTACACATAAATTACTTTCTCCTCGTAGGGAGGAGGTAATCGCTTCTTTGAAGTTAATTCCAGTATTCGACTTTAACAACTTCCTGTCTTTGCAGAAGCTGCGTCTGTATTCGCGAGTAAAAGTTACGTATAGAGAGAGAATTACGTTGGGTTTAAGACTGTGTCTTAATTTTGAATTCAGCGGAAATAAATTTTCTTCACACCTGCTTAGAAGTTGACAAAACTTAGTTTAATAACTGTGTTACCGGGGAATTTAGGCACATAAGGTTTCCGGAATTGGTTGTAATATAAGCTAAAAAATTAGTTTATGTTCTATTGCTAGTGAAGTTTATAGAATGAAGCATTCGCCGGAAGAACTGACCTTCGCAACACGAATGAGTTTCTCTAAAAAGGGTCAAAGGTGGTCAAGGAATGCCGATATTATCGTGAACACAATAGTGGCAAACTTAAAAGAAGAAAAATATGGAAGACCTGTTGCACATTCTGCTAGTATCCTCAGATCCATTAATTTCAAGCATGAGAAAACTCAGCCAGAAAAGGGTCAGGAAATTACAGTGCTTCAAATTATTCAGCTACCTGAAGTGAGCTCCGGGATGAGGGTAAATTTATCTGAGAGCGAGAAAGAAGCAGATTATGATGAAGACATCGTTTAATAACTTTTTATTGCTACTTGTTGTATTATTTTCTTGTATATCCCTCTATTATTCTTAAAAGCGATGTAACTAAACCAGAAAAGTTTTTAAAAAATTATGTTGAATAGATATTTTAACACACTCATTACTGCACTGCACTCATAAAGTATAGGTAGGGTGTTAAAAAAACTATGCACCATATGAGAAAAATAATAACATTTTTGTCAACTGACGGAAAAAATGTACAGGGTGATCAACGAAATAAAAATGATGATCAAATTGTCAAAATCAGAATTTTTTAAATGATAATTTCGAGATAAAATAATGAAAATAAAAGTACGAATATTTAGTAATATTTTTTCTTAAGAGCAATAAGTACTAAGTAAAAACCTTCTTGTTTGTCATTCTAAAACTATACACCCTGTATACTTTCTTTAAGACTTTGTTTGTATCACAAAAGTTTAACCCAATGCAGCAACTTTGGACAAAAATTGTTTTTAAATATTACGAGTACTAAATAAAAAGTTTTCCCAAATGTTGCATAGTTTTTTGGACACGCTGTACATATTTATTAGTAAATCAGTAATATCTACATTTGTTTAGTTTAGGTTAGTTCATAATATTAATATTACAATGCAAAAACCATAGTATTACCATTCCTAAACTTATACTTAGAGAACCCTTTTGTCGCCATAAAAAATTCAGTTTGGATCACAGTGCGCCGCCCGAAGGGTTAAATTTGAACAAGATTATTTTCAGCAATAAATACGTAAATATATTATTTCATGCTTTTCAGTGCCTTTCTTTTTAAAATCGGTTGATTTCTTTGAAATTAAAATTATTTTTTTCTTTTAAGGACCTCTAATAATGCCAAAAGCTACATATACCTATTATATGCTATTTGGAAAACATTTAAGTGCACCTCTGCTCACCCCTTCCTCTTATATTATATTTTTTTTTGAAGTGCACTTCTTTATTCCAAATATTAATCTACCATCTCACTCTTATTCCCTCTCCCTTCCTCGTCTTTATTTTGTATTATTTAAATCAAATCAAATCAATAAAGCTTTATTGTCCAAAGAAAATCTTATTGACAAAGCATGCTTAAAATTATAAAAAAAAGTCATTACATGGACACTCTACATAAGTATACACCAATAAGCGCACATTATAAAATTCACTTGTAGGAGCCTAAAACTATCTTTCGCTTTTACAACTAAACCACCAATTAATTTTAAAAAATATGTATAATAATTAATAGTAAATTAAAAGCCACGATAAAAATATTAAAAAGATTCATCAAAAAATTCTGAAATTGAGTAATAGGCTTTGTTAATAAGTATTTGCTTAACTTCTCTCTTAAATTTTCTTTTACAGGTAATTTTTCTAACCTCTTTAGGAAGGTGATTAAATACCTTTTTACCATTATAAACAAAAGAATTTTTAACTAAAGTAGAAGATGGAATGGGAAGTGCTGCGGTGTGTGTATTACGCACAGAATAGACTGGATTTGCTCGAATTTCTTGCCAAAATTTTTTGTGAATAAGGCTGACTGTTTCTAGGATAAAAATACATGGCAGTGTTAACAACTTATGAAGTATAAACAGTGGTTTACATGATTCTCTTCTTTTAATTTTAAACATAAAACGCAAGGCTCTTTTTTGAAGTATAAAAATCATATTAAAAAAATTTCTTGAACACGCTCCCCAGAAAGATATTCCATAACGTAAGTGAGATTCTATTAGAGCAAAATAAACATTCCTAGCTGTTAACAAATCCAACTCCTGAGCTATTACTCTTAAAGCATAACAACCCCTAGAAAGCTTCTTAGACAGTTGCAGTATGTGTTGCTCAAACTTTAATTTATCGTCCACAAAAAGCCCCAAAAACCTATTGCATTCCACATTATGTATCCGCTTAACATCCAGAAATACATTATCCAATTGACACTTAAAACAAACAATATTTGTCTTCGAAATGTTAAGTGTAAGGAAATTTGAGTTACACCAATCTTTAATCCTTACCAGATCTCTATTAATATCGTTCTCCAACTGATCAGAAAATTTGGAATGCCATAAAATAGTAGCGTCATCGGCGAACATAGTAAATGAGCCGGATATATTTAAAGTTGCCAAATCATTTATATATATTAAAAAGAGCAAAGGACCAAGGACAGACCCTTGTGGAACCCCAGAAGTAATTGGCAAACTTGAAGAAACATTATTGTTAAAAATGACAGACTGTTGACGGTCCGACAAATATGATTTGACCCAATCCAAGATCTTACCCCTAAAACCATAGATTTGAAGCTTGCCGAGCAGTATTCCGTGATTCACACAATCAAAAGCTTTCGCGAGATCACAGAAAACTGCCGCGGCAACCTCTCCATCATTAATCCGGAGATAGAGGTCATTTAATAAAGAAAAAATAGCATCATTAGTATTTCTTTGCGCCTGAAACCCAAACTGATATTTGTTTAAAATGTGATGTGCGTTCAAAAAATCAATAATACGTCTTTTGACGAGTTTTTCAATAATTTTTGCCAGTGTCGGAAGCAATGATATGGGCCTAAAATTTGAAACAGTATTAGGATCTCCCCCTTTGAAGATTGGTAAAACTCGGGCATCCTTCAAACATGCTGGAAAATTCCCTGAAATAAAAGATTGAATAGAATTTCTTTACCGCAATTATCCCGAAAACCCTATACTATACAAATTATACCATATTATAGAACAAAAATCATTTTAATCCACTTTAACTTTTTTTAACAGCAAAGTTGAATTCTCTACTAATCTTAATAATCCGGTATATCCTAAGCTAAGTTTTTCCTTTAATTTAGACCACTCAGTTTATTTTTCGCGCCTGACTGAAGCGAAACCTCAGGAAAAAACTAGCATACAGGGTGAGTTTTTTAAAAGTTTTACAAGGTGATATCTCGAAAACGATTTAAAATATTTACATGAAATTTTAGTGAGGTAGTAGGGAGAGGGGAGGGGGATATTTAAACCTATTTTTGACATTTATCCCCTTTCTCTATTTTGAGGGTAACTTTTTAATTCTAAATGGGATGATGTAATTTTGTTTATAAAATTCGAATCTACTTAAAAAACTACGTACGGTCGTACGTGCACAATTTTTTTTTTGCGCGGTTGCGGAATTATGGTTAACTGAATGTAAATTCAATAAAAAATAAATAAATTTTACCAATAAATCAAGTTCACTGATTCTCAGTTTTGCTCAGGTTTCCTCGGGTTTGATATTGCACGCGTTTGTGATATCAAACCTGAGCAAGCCCGAACAAGCCTGAACAAACCTGAGCAACAAACTGAGAAATAAATCGTTAAAATGTCAAAATTCTCAACCGACTTAAATAAAAATAACGCATTTCCATGGAAACGAATAATGATTCTGAAATCAGGGAAGTTTATTTATGGCTAAAATTTATTAATTTTTTAAATTCAATCACAATTTATTTAACCATAACTCCGCAACCGAAAGAGCAAATCAAAAAGAAAGTTTGTACACGTACGCAGTTTTTTTACGTACACCAATAAGTCATCAAGTGCATCATCCTAGTTAAAATTACAAAGTTACCCCTATCCCTTAAATTAAAACGAGGGGATAAATGTAAAATATGTTTAAATATGTCCGCCTATCTGCCTATTAACTCTTCAAAATTTTATGAAAATACTTAAAACCATTTTCAAAATATCGCCTTGTGACACTTAAAAAAACACTCTATATATGGGACCATCGCGAGCGTATACTCTCTTAAATAAAAAAAAAGAATTCGTACACATATGCCGAAGTTATGCGTAACCATACTTAAAAAAAATAAGAACAACAATCAAACTGAGAACCTACTCCTTTTTAAAGTAGATTAAAAATACCATTGTACAACTCGTCTCAACATTTTTTCTGTCCTAAAATTAACTTTAGTATCAAATTGCAGCAACAATTAATTAATATCGTATATAGCATAATATTTGCTAGAAAGATTTTTCTAAGTAATTTGTAATAGATGTTCAGTCCCACTTAGCACCAATCTTGAGACCCTAAGAAACGTGTTTAAAAGAACCTATACATCTTAGTCTTAACACGTTACACTGCTTAGGGATTTGAAATAAATTGCAGTGCCTTGCTATGTCAGGCCCATTCTTCTTCTTGTCGTGTATCCTAAGAATATAATAAAGATATGACAGACGTACTTTTCAACATAATATGTGTCTGCGAAAAGCATTGTTTCGTATTGTGGTATTTCCATTTAAATTTGGCATTATGCATTTTTATAAGTTTTTCTTTCATAAAATGAATATTTCGTAGAGTTGCATGTCTTTTTTGGTTATTGTTTGTTCTTTTTGACAATAAAAATAAATTTTCAACTAACATGACAACATAACAACAACTAACATTGCCCCATATTCTTTATGTTTACCTTCAAACATAGAAAATATTAATATCAATTGGCACAATGTTGGCAGTCGGTGACCTAAAGTCACAACCTCAAACCTAACAAGGGCTGCCAACTTTAAAAAATACATTTCCAGGTTTTCTAAGATGAAAATCCGGGAAGGAAGCACGCCAGGCGGGACGCAATAATTTTAAAAAAATTATATTGTTTTATTTTAAATTTAGAAAGTTCTTAATATATTTGGGAAACTTTTTTTTGTAAAATTTAACAAAATTTATTAAATACATAAGGTAAGTGATACTTTTAGTCCATGATTTGTGGTTCAGAATCATTCTAGGTCATAATTCTATACTTAGAATACTTATGCATTTTTTTCTTGATGTTTGGGTTTTAAACAATAAGATGTAAGATCGTTTTGTTTAAAATAAAAAAAAATTGATTCCAAAAAAAATAAATACAAAATGTGAGTTTGCAGCTCCAGTTAATGGCTCTCAACTTTTTCGTATGTACGACTAACTGACACACCAATAACTGACACAAAAGAAAATAAAAAAATATTTTACAGGTGTAGAAACAAATGTTTTAAGAAAAATAAAGTATTATATAAAAGCTAAATTTTGATGTAATACGTGCTATGCTTCAGACATGGAAAAAACATACTTTATTCGGTTATCAAGATTATAAAGCGCCAGTTGGGGATGTTTGTCTAGGATGTCTTCAAACTTGATGGTCGAAATATCATTCTCAAGCTTAAAAGATGATTTTTCGTTAACTAATTTGAGAGATACAACTTCTATGTCATTTTTTGAATATTTTTTGTACTACGCAGATATATCTATAAAAGTATATTTGCCTTTTTCCACCCAAGAAATTTGGCAAAACAAAATCTCCGCGTTGAACTTTAATCATATTTTAAACTTGAGTTAAAGAAACTAGATATAGGTAGATCGTCCTCATCTTGTTCTTTTTCTAAAGCAATGTCGACATCATCCATACTAGCGCCACTTTCTATCCACACAAATCTGTATCATTATCATCAGATGAACTTTTAGAGTAACTATATTTTAATTCGATTATGAGTATTTTTATAATTATGTTTATTCTATTGTGTAATTTTTATCTAGTACTGGTTTATAAGTAACATATATTAAAGTTGGTAACGATTTCCGGGACAATTAGCGTCCCGTAGGGCCTTTTTGCGGGTCGGATATAAAATACCTTTAAATCCGGGACGTCCCGGAAAATTCGGGACGGTTGGCAACCCTAGTTCGAACATATGTAAATATTCTTTTTTAAACTGGCCATCCTGTGTGCAGCGGATAGGTCCTTGTTAAAGTCAAGGTTGCAATTCTAGGGTATATGCAAAATTAATTTAATTTTTATAAAACTCTGTCGTTCTTGTTTTAAAGCAAAAATGAATTTAAATTATTTTTTATTGTGCTTACTATATGATATATATATATATATATATATATATATATATATATATATATATATATATATATATATATATATATACTACTTGAAATGTTCCCAAGCCCAATCTATACGAAAATATTAGTTTTACTGTCATACTTATAGTATTTGAGTTTTCGCGTCAGACAGATGGAACAACAGACCGCTAAATGGTATTTTTTTAAATCTAGGAACTACCGCAAATTGCGAAGATTTAAGAAATCCCCCCCCCCCCCCGGGAAGTGATAATTACATTTTCTTCCTGCAAATGGAATAAAAATACATTGCTATGCATATTTTTCAGTATTAAAAATCATTACTATAAGTCATTGTCGGCAAAAACATGCTTCCAAAATTTGTTTTACTAGCTTCAACAGCAAGGTAAAGTGTTTTATCCGCTATTGACTTTTTCCTACAATATTACACCTGACCCAAAATTAGGTTGAAAATTGAGTTTTTATTGGCGTTTGGGAAGAATACCATTTCGTAAATATGAGCAGGGCTTAGAGTGCTAAGCAAACGAACATAACATAACATGTTATGTGGGGCGCAAAGAAATAAATGGTGGAAAGAAAACGAAAGGAAAAGCAAATATGAGAGAGATACATACGAATTTACGTTTATTTACATCGCCAAAATTGCTTTGGACATTTTTCGTTCTTATCAAAATATACATTGGAACCAACTGACAATTGAGAACACGCGATACACACAAGCACTTTATGGAAATCGGCACTAGGTGTATGCAGGAATGGCAAGCGGTTTGCATGTCGCGGGAAACAACTTCACCGACGCTCCATATCTTGCCGATCTGTGGTTATTAGGGGAACGCGATGCTACATTTAGTGTTTTTAATACAGAGGCGTGCCGTTTTCCTTTATTTATCCTTCTTCGCAGGAAAAGTGATTTTAGCAGCTTAAGTTTTATGTGGAGATTGAGGCTACCGGAAGCAACTTGATTAGTTGTGCAATCATCAGCCAAATCTATAACAACGTTAAGCACCATTGGAACCCTTCTTTGCAGTCTTGATACCTATTTTTCAAACGAGTGTGGCTGTAAAGTTAAAAGCTTGATTCTTTTTAGGCGCTGCGTTGCCTCAGTTTCCATTTTATTTATTTTGACCTTGTACCGCAATTAATTAAGAGTATCTTGCAGATTTCTACAATTTTTTTTGCTGCGGCAATTGCATTGTCAGCAAATGTAATCACTGATATCTTTTGTAACAAACTATAAATGCAATATGGTTTTCCTTCCCTTGGTTTATTGCTTCTTCACTTTACCGAAAAAATCCTGTTTTTAGCTTAGAACGCTTTGATTAAATTGCATACATATCATTTTTAGGTTCATTGACATAAGCTATTATATAAACAAAATTATTCTAAGCATCTCAGTATATGCATGTTGTTTGACTTTTTCGCTGCAGAATTACTAAATATCGCGTCAGAACAGGATAACAAAGATTCTATTAAATTTCTTTTGTTGGAAGAACTATATTTGTTTCTAAAATGCAATATCACTTATCTTTTAAAGAAAAAATCGTTATTAAAAAGGTATTATTAATTTATCTGTGGAAGCCTAATGCTATAAAAGATTTATTTTTACTAATTGCTAAAACAATATGCAAAATTATAAATAAAATGTATTAAATAATGATTCTATAAAATTCAATCTATTTTCATCATTCCACGACGATTGCTATGGTCCATTTGACCCTTCACTGTTAGGGGCCGGAGAACAATTATTAAAAAAGATTATTTAAATACTAATGGCGACACAAGTTTTATGAAATTCATTACACGTGGAATGGTTTATTTTGATAATAATTGATATATTTACAGGTGAACTATCTGTACAATAAGAAAAGTTGACCATGCATACAAAAAAACACATTATTAACAAAAGTTAAGGTCTAAACAATAAATTAACTATGAATTAATAAAGTTAAATATTTTGATCAGTTGTACATTAGTCATTGACCTATTTTATTAAATATTATTAAATTAAATTTTACGTTTGTTTTAATTATAGGATAGTATAATATTGACAACTAATACAATTTTACAATTACCTTTAATATCCAAGAGCAATTGTAACAGAAGCTATTAAACAAATAATACTATAATAATAAATGAATATAATCTATTTTATCACCAATTAATATCTTTTCTATACTCAAAAACAAAATAAAATTAAACTAAATTTAATTCTGTTTATTTCAGTGCTGCTTATTATAAGCATTTATTTAACTTCGCCTGTTAGATTTTTTGAAGTATGTATGTAAGTACTTATAACACCATTTATTTTTCAAAAATGTACATTGTATCCCTGTTTAGGTCAAATATTGCAATTTCGGCTAGTTCTAATTAAGCTTAGACTTATGCATACGTGTATAAGCCCGGTGACAATGCAATATAGTATATCTAATATTGTTTTCAATCCAATATGGCCCAAGATGGCGGATTATCTTTTTATTTACAATCCCCTTGATACGGGTATCAAATGAAAGGGTTTGACGAGTAGAATACGATAAGCTATGTGACGTTATTCTAAATCCAATATGGCGGACGCCACTTGATGGCGGATTACTTCTTTTCTCAACCCCCTTGACATGGGTATGAAATAAAAGGGTTTGACGATAGAATATGATAAGCTATCCGACGTCATTCTAAATCCAATATGATGGACGCCACGAGATAATGGATTCCCTTTTTCTTCACAATCTCCTTGATATGGGCATCAAATGAAAATGTTTGACCCTCATTCTCAACCAAAATTCTAAACCCAGTATGGCGGATGCCACAAGAAAACGGATTACCTTATTCTTCAGAATTCCCTTTATATCGGTGTCAAATGAAAGGGTTTGACCCTCATTCTCAATCAAAATTCTAAATCCAATATGACGGACGCCACAAGATGGCGGATTATCTTTTTCTTCATAACCCCCTTGACATGGGTATCAACTGAAAGGGCTTGACGAGTAGAATACGATAAGCTAAGTGACGTCATTTTAAACCCAATATGACGGCAGTCACAAGATGGCGGATTACCCTTTTCTTTACAATCCCCTTGATATGGGTATCAAATTAAATGTTTGGCGAGTAGAATGAGATAACAGGTAAAAGGTCCCGTAATAATGATGCATTATCAGAAATGCATTGGTTAAGACGAAACCAAAAATTTGAAAATAAAATCTTAAGTAAAAAATAAAACAAGCTTTTATTATTTAGATGTACTAAAACGAAAAAATAAGTATAACGAAATAACGTATGTAACTAGAATTCTCTCGTAATATTACTTTACTTTGAAACATTTTTATTGCCTTAGGAATTATTTTACTAAGGAAATTAAAAGTCTTTAATATTTTGTTTTATATTACTTGTGATATTGCGTTTTAGTCTGGCGAAAATAGTAAAAACGTACTCAGAATACAAAAGACTTCAAATTTGTGTTGGATCGAAGACAGAGAATTTCTCATTTCCTGAATGATGCAAAATGGTGGCTTAACATGCACGGTTGACGTAGAGTTGCATTTTCCTTTCTTTTGTGATAAAACTTAGACCTCCATCATTATTATTTAATAGTAAAAGAGAGATAAAACAGGTATTTACCTATATTTCTATTAGTTAGTTCTAAAGTTTTAATCGTTACCGCTGTATATTTATACATATTATGTACACTTACATATTCCAATAAAATTGATAGGAATTTAAAGGTAATCAGAACAAAAATAGATTTTTTATTGCGTTACTTTTAATTTTTTGATTTTGTGTTTGTTAGCAGTTTAATTTAATACGTATAATATAAGGGCTATATGTAGGTATTGTTTTAAGTTATGTACGTATTATTCACAAGCTAACTTCGAGCATGTTAATTTTGATTAAATCCCCAGAACAACGCTCGAGGAATTTAAACTTTTTTCACAGATTTGAACAAGTGAAATTTGCTAAAACCAAAACTTTGAGTTCGACACCAAAATTTAATGAAAAATAAAAACGACGATTGAGTTAACTCTGATAAGATTGTTTCCAGAACTAAAATTAACGTTCCTATACTAAAGACAATTGCTTTTTTAAACAAACCAATAGTTTAAACAAGCGGTTTCCAACCTTTTTTAATGGCGTACCACCAAAACGTTTCGTAATTTTAGGTACCACCAAAGCGTTTCGTAATTTTGGGTACTACCTAATTAGAATACCTATCTAGGTCATTCTAGGTAATTCTGAATGATTACAATTTAAGTACAATTTAAATTTTTACCAAGAGATTAAATGGAATTTTAACTATTAAAATTATTTTGTATTATACCCAGTTTTCACAATCAGTGTTGCTAATGTTGCTATGTTTCCTTTTTCTTCCATATATTTATAAGATATTTCCTTTTGATTATTTTAGTCTGTCTGCTTTTGGTTGGTGTTTATTTTATGACTTGTTTAGCGTATCACCGGGAATAATTGCATGTACCACCGGTGGTACATGTACCACAGGTTGGAAATCGCTGGTTTAAACTATCTTTTTCATCGCTAAATCCTGATGAAGAATTTGTTTATGAACGGTAAATTTAGAATTTCTAAAAGGCCTACTTTGTAACATTAACACAAACCGTAAAAATTTATTTATTTATTTCACCGCCAACTGCCAACTTGGATTTTAAAGCTTAAAACCTAATGCAAGCTGCATTCCACTGTTGTTACCACATACCAAAACATTACTTTTTGCACTCGACGCGCGTTTGGCTATCGGGGTTAAAGCTGTATAAACAGTGTTAGTAGGTCCGTCACAGATTCAGTAATATCAACAAATCTTCTTGCATGTATGCATCGAAATGTGCACATAGGACTGGTAAAATCGAAATCAATAAATAGAAAACAGGAAAATTGATATAATAATGTTTAACTTTTTACATTATGTATGCTTGAGAGTTAATAAACAGACTAAAATGAAATTTATGTCGCAATAAAGAGCGTCTTTTTTTCAAACGAGGAAATCAATCAATGGTGAAAACTGTAACTATGAATGCTGTACTGTATGTATGTATCTGTAACAAATGAATGGCTGGACTGGATTAAGAGGGTAGGTCTGCTCCTTTCCTTCTGGTGGTTACAATTAATTGTAGCCACACTCTTAACATTTAAGAAAAGGTCAAAATTCGTTTTGTCTGCGACTTCTTCCGTATTGCACATTTGTGAACAGTGCGTTTATCGATTCAATTTGCTTTATTTCATCACATGTCTACATCTCTGTATTTGGATGGAATTTTTATCGGCATGGCAAAGAAAAATATGTACTCGTTTTTTACTACCCAATTATTTTTAATACAAAGTAATGACCTAAAAAGCATTAAGTAAACTCTAAACTATCATTTTCACTCACTATCACTATCAGATAGTTGGTTCCTTTTAAAATCTTTTTAGAATTTCACCATTGTGCACGTTGGGAGTGAAAAGTTACGTTCACAATTGTGACGAAAGTTTACTAAATAATATGTTTTGTTTTCTCGGATGACTGGGCGAATATTTATTTTCATCATGACTCAGGAGGTGCGACAAAACTGATACTGATATCGTAAATAGGGACAGTGAAGATGACAACAAAAAAGAAGAAAGAAAAGCATCCTGCAGATATGCCTTGTTTAGACACTGGCCTACCTGAAAATCCCAGCAAACGATTTCTGCAGAAGCTGCAGAGATGAAGAAGAGCGTGTTCAACATTTTTTATGTGAATGTCCTGACCTTGCAAGAAGAATAATTGATGACTTCGGCAAGACGTTCTGCGGCGGACTGGAGGAGGTAATCACTGCACCACTTGGACGTCTGGTGAGATTCATCAACAGTAGCGGCTTGCTCTGGTGAGGCGTACACAATCCTCCCTGCAACATCTCCAGTCGCATGAATCATCATGGGTTGGTTCCAAGGCAATGCGGTAACACAACGGACCATCAGGTATATGTGAGATACTAGTCGGCAGGTGCTGGGTATCTGCCACCCTAACCTAATCTAACCAGTAAATTTGTGTACGGTGGTTACTACCCAATTTTTTATGGATTCGGATTCGCTAGCTCGCACAGCTCTGAAGTCTTTTGGGTGGTGATGGTCCTCGTGGATTTAATGTTCGAAATAGAACATTGACCACGGAGATTTTCGTTACATCCGTTGATACATCCATAGTCGGCCACAATTTTTTACTGTTTACTTCACGCCGAATTTCGTTTTCCATTCGTTCGTGTAAACTTGGTTTCGCAATGTTGCTTCTAATGGCAATTTTCAGTCGGAATTATATTTTATCAAAAAAACGTTTTTTTCCTGGACTGTATAAAAAGGCATATTAAAAGTACTCATCATAAATATTAAATCTAGTATAAATTTGTTATAGGCTCCTTTTTATATTTATGATTTGCACTATTAACATGTTTTTGGCACTGTGATCCAACACAATAAGTCCCTATTGCACACCAAACACCACGCACACGCGAGACACGTCATATTTAAGGTCCGGAAAACTAAAAATAAACTTCCGAATTTTCTGCGATAGAAGGTGACTTCTGCGAACGTTTGGTAACCTGTTTCTACCGCAAAGCATGTCGACACATCGCGGTAGTCATAGCTCCGGCGCCAATGGTCTGACACTTTAAGCTAAGATCCCTAGTCATCAGTTACTATGTATAAAAATCTATTTGTAAATATAGAAAATTCCATTAAAATAGGTGTTCCAATGTTAAGTAGTATAGCTCAAGTAATATATTTTCTTTACATCACATCAAAAGATACATAATATAACGCTTTATGACATCCCATTTAAATACCGCTCCGAAGCAATTACTGATAGATAGTCTGTCAAGTCTATAGCACGAACCATTTGCGAAAGCCTGTACAATTATTAACCATTTTAAGGTTCAAACTGGCAAGCACATTATCGAATCAAATTATTTACTCGAGTGCTGTAGTAAATTCATCTTACTAGAAATGGGATTTGCTTGTCATATATAAACATTTTATTGATATATCCCCGAGGCGGTGCAAAGCTCAATAAAATATGTGTCGAGTTTCCATTTTAGCGATTTGATAGATTTATTTACTATTGGATACTTTTCTGTATTTAGTAGTAAACTAAGTACTACAAAATATATAATATTTTACGAATTACCACTTCTTCCAACCCGTCTCCGGTAGCCGAGTTGGTACGGCGCCAGCTTTACAACCGAGAGGCGCGGGTTCGAATCCCTCTTCGACCATGGATATTTTGTGATTGTTGTTGGAAGGTGGTAGAGGAATTCTTCCTCGACCGAGGTGGTACCACCCCACACATCCTCTTAAAGGGCTGGTGAAATCCCTACGGATGTTTCCAGCTCTGGATGTGTGAGTCGATTCCCCAGTACAGCCACGGTACATATATGGTACTTAGACTTCGGTCTTCGTGGACTGTCAGAAGATAAAAAAAACCATTGCAACAACCGAAATATAAAGGCACGTAAACCTAGCAATTAATATTTTTATTCCACCTACTTTTCTCACTCGTGCCTATTTTCATGCAATGGTAAATGTTTGACCTAATATTTCAACTTATTTTACCTAGGAAAACTGTGATGAGATAAAGATACAAAGAATCATTAAAAAGGACTGGGTAAAGAAGTAATATTAATTTGTTTTCATAATTATTAGAAATATATAAATATAAAGAGACTCAAAATTAAACAACAATCAATATGTTAACTATTTTAAAACAATTTATGTAAATTATTGTAAATCTTACTCAATTATTTTACTGATATAAGTGAATTCCTAATACTATATTGTAAAGACAAATAAAATAAATAAAATGTTACTAAAAATTTCTCCAATTATTATGGACCATCTTTTCTATTCCCTAGTTTATTGCGACACGAGGGTCTGCAGTGTTTAAACTACATTCTAGATATATAATATCTGGTTGACTGTACAAGCTTCTCTTCTCTTAAGTTATTTTGTATTATGGGTGGTATATAGTGTATACATAGGGATATTTTAGTAGCTTGTGATAAATGAATGATACAAGTTGACCGCTAAGGCTTATAAAGATGTTTCACTAATGACCAATCGTGAACGGCGCAATGTCTTTCACTTTGAATGCGCGGTGTGATAAAATGGACTATTACAATTTATTCGATAGTAATTATTACTGAAATAGTCTAAACATTCTGAACAAAGAATAATCTAAAAGCCATAATATTCGATATTCAGGTTCTCACAGAAATCGAACATGTGGTCCAACATCTGGGGATAAGGGAGAGTTAAAATAGCCGAAAAAGGTAATAAAATGGCCAAATATCAGATATAAATATTTGTGTTTAAAACTCACATAGAAGCGAGATTAAGGCCTTTTAATAATATGAAAACTTTTTTTTGTCAGTAACCACTTTACAACGGGGGAAAATAAATACAAATTTTGGGATTATATTTCTAGACCCTAAAATGCCGAAAAACGTGTGGCAATACCTACCGCCGTGTTTCATGCCACCACATTTACAAATGTAACTATTATCGACCCGTTTCTCTAATGGTATAAAAATCAGGTAAATGTCGGTTATTTCTTGAAAATTGCAATATATATGATCATAACAATATGTGATCAAAGTGATTTTTTCCGATTTTACACATATAAAAATCCATATATAAAGAAGACAGATAAGTAGTTTTCAATATCGGTGATTAGGTTTTTTCATCACTCTGAAAGTACAGTTAAGCTAATAATATAGATCTTTCATAACTTCATACATTATTACCGGAGAGAGAGTGCAAAAATATTACAGCGGTATGTCGGTATTTTGATTTCATTACTTTCTTTAACTGGTCTGACATCACGACTCTTTAATTCTGGATGACAAGTTTTTCGTTGCTTTTTAGCAGTAATTTTGTTACTTTTTCTTGAATGTTAAATTTCCAGTGTTAGGTTTAATCTAGGTTGTATTAACTTAAACAATTCATTGTTTGCACACTGATAATATTTATTACACTCCAACAATATTACACTACTAAATGACTTTGTCGGACATCGTCACGTAGTCGAGACTGGTCAAAGGAGATACAGAAGCAAATCAGAAGCGGATTTAGAGGGGCACCTGTCTCCTAGAGTATTGTACAAAAAAGGATTTCAATAACGAATTTTTTTAAATAAATGTTTTGACATTCAGAAATGTTAGCCATTTATACATATTCAACAACATATTTTATACAAAAAGAAACATTTAATTTCTATGTTAATGTTTTTCAAATAAATTTTACCTCAAAAATACCAAAAGATGCAAGCTATTTTTCGCATATCTGATTTGCATGCTTTTAGATTATTTCTTTTTTTTTTAGAAAATTAACTTATGGACTCCTCTAGCTAGAAAAAATAAAAGAAAAAATCCTGAACAAACCTAAATGAACCTTTTTTGGGTTTGATCAGGTTTCATTAGGTTTGCTACGCTAGTTTCCCTTTCGAAAACACGTTTCTTGAAAAAATTAATATTTGAAAAAATGTATTTTCGAAAAGTGTTTTTAAAAAGTTAAAATTGATTTTCGAAAAATTTTAGTACCAAAAATGTAGTTTGGAAAACTTTGTTTCAAAAAACTTTGAGAAGTTCACTAATAGGAAGTTCATAAATAGGAAATGCTGGAATATTTACATATTGATCAAACAATGTGTTCTGTCGCGTGGAAGCGAAGAAGACCAACTATTCGTTTTTTATTTTAATTTCTTTTTCAAAAGTAAATTTTTTCGAAAAGCAACTTTTTCGAAAGATGCTTTATCGAAAATGAATCTACGGAATTTTTTAAAAAGTATTTGAAAAAAATAAGAATCTTTCAACAATACATTTTTTCAAAATCATTGAATTATGAACCCTAGCTTAGAAAATACCAATTAAAAAAGACAGAAAAATATCCTGAACTAACCTAAATGAACCGTTTTTGTGTCTGGTCTGGTTTATGTGTCCTAGGTTTGACCAACCGTTCTGTTTTATCTTACCTTTTGTCCATTGTTTTAATATAAAAAATTTCTCGTCCCAGATTTTCTTTGTTTCCATTAAAAAATAGTGCTCATTGTTTAAAACCTTAAAAAGTACAAGAACAACGTAGAACGCAAACTTTCTCTGTTTTTGATCTACATTTATGATCTACATTTTTGTGTAGGTCCAATTGACGTTGCACCTCCAAATGAAAATCTAAATCCGCTCTTGAAGGCAACTTGTGCCTACTCCATGTTCTGTACCACTTTTATTTTCGACCGACTCTATTATCAATGCTGTTTTCAAAAGGAATTTGACTGCGGATCCAACAAAAACGTTCTGCCAGACTTATTGCGATTACAGCGCATTAAGTTTTAAAATACAAAACAGTAGATAAGTAAAACGAGATTTTAAAATATTACGTAGTATTCTTAAAAAGCTTCTAATTTGAAATCATATCTTGTATTGAACATCAAACTGCTTTAAAAATATTAATAAAATATTCATAAATTACAAGTAAACTCAATTTAATATAAGAATGCTGCACAACGGTACACAATTCTGAATTTAATGGGATTGAGGAAGAGCAAACCGGAATATTGCCTACCTATTCAAACTTAAAATCAATATTTGGCATAAACAGGTAGGTGGATATATAAATGCAACCCAAATAACACGTATTTATAGAATACAATCTTAAAGTTAGTTATTGGCTATGGAAACATTTTGATGCAAGTACAATTCTAAAAAAGAATATTTCCATATTTTCCCATTTATTCGTAATTTTTCCAAATTTCCATAAATTTTATCATAATATTTATTTTATATATTCATTATTTTTATATTTTACCACTCTACGGGTTGCAATTGCATATCGTTGGCCACGCCTCTGATCAGTTTATACTGTTTGTACAAACTGTTCTTGAGAGATTTATATAGGGATATATATATATATATATATATATATATATATATATATATATATATATATATATATATATATATATATATATATATATATATATATATATATATATATATATATTTGGAAATGGAATGGAAATTGTTTTTATTTGAGGTTTCTCAAAAAATTGTATTCTTGAAAAAAGTGGTGCTTGTTCCAAAAGCTCTAAATACGGTGACAGTTTTTCTAGAATTTGCGTACTAAGGTCATAATTTGCAAAAAAGTGAAAATCGCTGAAGAATAAACTACCTCTATTTTAAAAAACTGATGGAAATTTTATTAAGAAAAGTTGCTTAGGATTTCATTGGAGTCCAAAAGACTTAATTTGAAGTTAAAATTGTAAAGAAAAAAGTTTGACATATTTTTTAAGATTTTACATCGCCCGAGTACAGCCCTGACTCGTTTCATTTTTTTAAATGCGGAACTCTTATCCATGCGACGGTAAAATGTTAAAAGGACAATTATGTTTGTTAGGTTTCAGTAGCTAGTTTTAATGATTTATTTTTTTCATGGAATTCTATTTGCTTTTGTGTTTCAATGCGAGTTTTCTGGAAGAGTTTGCAACACAAATCTTTGGAAGTTTAACCTCAAATTGTATTTTGTATTTTAATGAGATTCTAAGCAATTTTCATTGTTCAGCGATTTGAATTTTTTTTTCAATTTATGACCTTGGTACGCAAAATAAAAACTGTCATCGCATTTAGAGGTTTCGAGACAAGCATCAACTTTTCCCAAAAATACGATATTCTGAGCAATGTCAAATAAAAAAAAATTCCATATGGTGTAAACTTTTATGACCATCCTGTGGGGGGTAGTCTACAAACATACCAAATACTTTTTTTTTAAATCGAACATTTTAATAATTTTCAATAATTGTGTTTTTTTTTTTAATAAAGTTGTACCTGTATTGACACAGAATCTTTTGTCCATATTCGAAACCTCGAAAAAATATGGGGATAGAATGCGACATTGTCTAACCAACGTCCATACTGCATAGTTTCCATACCTAGCTTATTATTACCCATGTATAGTTAGGATAATAATATGGTCTCTAATAGGATCATTTAATTAACATACTCAATAATATAATCTTCGTTAACTAGAAACACTAGTTTAGTTTATGTTACAGTTAATAGGGTTTATCTATAATTTAACATACAGTGTGTCTACTTAAGTTAACGACATATGGAAATTTTTTTATTATTACTTTTGCGAAAAAAAGTTGCTCTGCATAAAATGTAATGTAAAAAATAAAATTAAACTATTCAAACGACATAGCATATACAGGGTGATCATAAATTGAAAAATTAAAAATTCATCCTAGCGAGAACTTCTCTTAATTGTTATTTCAAAGCATGGCTTAATACAGAAGTATTACTTATGATAAAAATAAAAAATTAGCTAAGTTTATAGTCATGGCCTCTTATTTAAAATCAACCTGTTGCCATATAGAACAGTTAATTAATATTTCCATATTTTTTTTTTAAGAATTTAATTTTAGATTTACTTTCGAAAGTCCTACTCTGCCCCCTTAGTTAAAACGCCCTAACTACATTTTTTCATTTTCGGCTTGTATACATATATTGGTTGTCCGCTACCATATTAAGCTTTCCTAACTCTAAATTTTGAGCAAGTTAGAACTATTTATTTTTATAAATGCTAAATAGGACGTTCTAAATTAGGGAGAATAGATGAATATGGTATCGGACAACCAATATGCATATATAAGTCGAAATTGGAAAAAATGGAGTTTGTCATTGGACCACTGCACTAATCAGACCAACGCATCGGCAATTTTGTTAATAACTTGCTTTTTCTTGCACTTACAAAAATTGGCCTAGCAATTTTTGATGAAGTTCAAGTAATTAAGAAAATTGTGTTCTTAATTTATTATAAGGAATAATGTATCAATACCTTATTGTTTGGCCTTTTCCATGTTAATTTACATTTAAATGAGTATATGAAAGTATCCAGTAATTATAACTTACCCTCTATGAGCCGAGATATTCTTTCTTCACATTCTCCGTACATACTAGCTCTGTACATAGCACTTCTTCGGTGAAATCCCTCACCGAATCCAGCTTCAGATAATTCAAGCTCACTGGGAGGTTTACTACTTCTCCTTTCTCTTCGTTTAACCACAGAAGTACCTAAAATATAGACACATATAGGTAACTTATGGTTATTCACCATGATTCATCTCCAGTTTCAATAGCTTGTGCATTTTCTTCTCAATACATTGCGCATTTTATTTCATAAAATGTATCTGTACAGACTTTCGTTGTAAATTACATAATATTTAAAAGTGAACACGGGAGCAGATGTTGTCTTTCAAATCACAACATTTTGTTGATTTGCACCTCATAGTAAAAAAAATCATTGTACAGTCCTTGTCAACTATAAGTCATATTGTTACCAATTATAAAAACCTCTATAATTCCCAATGTGTGGGTCGCGATCCCCTGGGAGGTCGCGTTAAAGAACCAGGGGGGCCGCGAGAAAATTCAAAAAATTAAACAAAAACGCACTAGTAAGACATTTATTTTCGTCTTTCGCAACTTAAAAAAAACCACAACACAAATAATGCCTTAACTCTGAAATACTTAACCATAAAAGGCATATTCAGGAACATAAACATTATTAATTATTATTAGGTACTCTTCTTAAGCTTCATTTTAAGCAGTTTGACCTTAATAAATGTAAAAATTTTCACCTGCTGTGCTGTTTAGGGCGGGTTTGGGAATAACTGCTCTATAATATAACTCGTTAATACCGACAAAAGCACACACAACGACAAAAATTTTAGTCCGGCGCATATAGGTATTAAATTAATTATACTTTTTCGACTATTGTATTGTTCTAGTTTTCCTTCCAAGTTCAAAAGGCCAGAAAAAAGGCGTTAGCTAATTTGTCGCAGTGCCGATAGAAGAAATTTACATTCTTATAGTTCAGGTTTAGCTGCCATATTCAGTAATTGGAAGGTATGCATGGCCGCGGGGCTCACAAAAATAATATTCTTATTCTTGTTATGTATACTTAGCAAGTATTTAAATTTCAAGGCAAAATAGGAATAGACCATAACAGTAACATCAAAAAAACAATAGATCAATCCAAACGAACCTCAACTAATTATAGTTAAATTGTATGCGCTTGCTTTTTTAACATTTAAAATAATTTAGTTTTACATTCCTCCTTTATTGTTGAGAACGTTGTCTAAATTCAGCAAAAAATAAAAAATAACACCACCATGCTGTAAAAAACTAAAATGTTAGGTTATGCTGGTTGCCAAGTTTATAAATGCCGACTATGACGAACGTCAATGACGAACGCTGACGCCAACGACAGCGCCAACGCCAGCGCGAGTTTATGAATCCAGCTTTAATGCAAGCTCGTGTGACACACACTGTATAGCATAAAGTAACCAATAAAACCCAATAAAAGTAAATCTTGGCTTAACATGCACTGAAACCTCCTATATTTTACAAAATTGTAAGTCGTATATGCCAAAAAATTTGCATAGTTTTAAATAGCATGTCTCGGCCCCTTGGATTTAAATTATTTTTATGGTTCTGAACAAAATGATTTTTTTATTATGATTAAGCATGGAAGCGCAATAAAATTTTTGCTGTAATATACTAAAATTTGGAGAAATTGTCGAAAATGATCCAAATTTACAACAGTGCTTGGGATTTAACATCCGGGTCAAGAATCGGCGATTATGGTAAATATGTTTGTTAATGTAAATAAATGTAGGGGAAAGCGGGGCAGCACGGGGTACCGGGGCAGAACGGGGTACCCATTATAAAAACAGAACGCACCACCAGAGATATCTGAAACACTGCCAACGGCATTATATCTACACAATTTTACTTGCTGTACCATCAGTTGGTTGCCAGACGTTCGCTGAGTAGGTTGTTTAGTTCAAATGTGAAATTTTTTCTCGGATTTATAATTTTTGATCAGTAAGATTAGCACGGTACGTAGGATCTTTATTTATTTATGCTAAATTTGAAATACTCATCGGAAATAGTATCCCCTTGGCTTCATTTTTTATATAGTGTTTTATTTTATTTGTTTTTTCTTGACAAACATAATAATATATTACTCATAACTAACAGTAAACACGTGGGGTAGAATATCATGGGGCAGAACGGGCGGAACCCTGTTCCGCCCCATATACGTATATATCGATGAATCAAGCTGTTTGTCAGTTGTTAATGGAGGAATGGGCTACAAAAGAGTTGCAGACCAATTTTGCGTCCCTCGGACTACCCTAAATCCTCAACCACAATTCATGGAACGACATAACCTCCTACTGTCGATAGTGGAAATTCTAGTTTTCCTTGCTTGTTGCTGGAAGGAGCTTTGCCGGTGCCCAAAATTAAATCCATCGTCAAAAGAGTTACCCGAAAAAGAGGCAAAACCGCTTTACTGACATC
Organism: Philopedon plagiatum; assembly: GCA_963971165.1. Lineage (NCBI taxonomy): Eukaryota > Metazoa > Arthropoda > Insecta > Coleoptera > Curculionidae > Philopedon > Philopedon plagiatum. The sequence goes on along the minus strand of OZ020197.1, from coordinate 22,875,639 downwards.
AACATCGTACAAAAATGAATTGGAGACGACTCTTGCTGCAAAAAAACACCAGTTGAAAAGAAACAAAAAGTAAAAAAATGTTATTTTGACAAGCCAGACGGTTTCACCAGAGAAAAAATCAGGGAAAAGAATAAAGATAAAAATGCCAAAATAACGAAACAAGAGTCAGATTCGCTTTTAGAAGACAGTCACGATGACGTCGATTGTCTTTACTGCAAAGAATTTTGGTCCAAATCCAAATGGCAAATACAAATTATTAGTACCCTATTCTGCCCCACCCACGGGGCAGAACGGTGCAAAATGCAATTATTTTAAATTACTGTTTTAAATGGTTAAAGTCACAAAATTTATAGCTAAGAAGAATTGAGATAGTTAACTAATATTCCAAATAGTCGATTTGCATCAAAACACGTTTAACTTTTAATCACTAGATATTTTTAAATTGCCATTAAACGTTAAGGAGCCCGTTCTGCCCCGCTTTCCCCTAATTATTTTACAAAATACTCCTGCCATTATTAGATGAATAAGATAATTTAAATTTTGTCTTCGTTTCGCGCTATTTTCAGACCAGTACACGCATCATTGCCTTACTTAAAGCTAACAGCAGTTTATTTGTTTCTTAAAATTCGCATTATATTGGTAAGAATGGCAAATATAAAATTTCGATAAAAATTACCTGATGATTTCTTACATGCAACTACAATAGCCGCAACAACAACAGTTACTATTAGCAATACAGCAGATACTGATACTCCTGCTATTATTAGTGTCAGACTTTGATTTGATGAAGAACCGAAAGGAGTCTTCGATGCTGGAATGTTTGAAAATTCGTATAATGTATGGGTATCTGCAACGAAAAATATTTGAATTATTGCTATGCCTATATTACTGCATTATATTGATAGGAAAGGTTATCATATATTCAATATCAGGTAAGATTTTAATGGCGGCCATTGACGCATGTCATTTCTAGTAACATTCTGTTGACACAACTTGAACTTTGGTCAGGGCAGGAATTTACATTTTTTATCAAAATTTATGATTTTTTAAATAGTGGAACAGGATCTTTCTGAAATTAATTTACTGACAACGTATTTGTAGAAATAAAAGAACAATTGTACAATTACGAATTTTTAGTTTCAATTAAATGAATTAGAAATGACAATTAAATTAAAAAAAATCAAAGTTGAGCCCTAAAATAAATGAAAACAGAGTTAATAAAAAATCGATCAAAGTTTAAACTTATTTTCATTAGATTGATTCGAGGAACCTTCGTACACTTTATGGTTATGCCGTTTGGAGTGAAAAGGGTAGAAAAATATGAACGAATACTTCCAATTTGCTGTTGGTTCATACTCCACAGAATTGCCTCAGAGGTGATCTTCATCTGACGAACCGTCGTCACCGTCTGAAACATGATTAACTGTGGGCTCTTGAGTGACCATAATATCTTTTTCTTTCTCCCAAGCCTCCTTAATAGTCGGCGTGCTGCACATAATTATACCATTGGTCGCAACCCACATTATTTAGTACCATCCATTAGCGCTCCATAACGTCCTTGATAGAGTTGATGTGGGCATCATAAAAGCGTTTGGCCTGACTTCATACCATTTCAATGGCATTGAACTGACAATGGTGCGGAGACAGATGTATCACTGTATGTCCAGAATCCCTAATCAACTCGCCAACAACATACGACTTGTGGGATTTCGGGATCTGGCTTATTTTATTACCTCCCAAACCTCCTTAGATAGGACTTAATTCCTGATGTTAGTGGGCAAAATAGTTATAAACTATAAATTATGTTTGCATATATTTTGCATAAATAAAATATGTTTACCTACTTACTTTTCAACAAAAAGAAAGACTACGGATTCACAAAATCCAACAAGATACTAACAGAATGCCTAATAAGCACAAAATAATTAAAATAATGCCAAAATGCTTTCTGAAAACACAAAAAACCCACAGCAATATTCCTAAAAACAAACTTTGATTTCACACGTCATACATCAAAATCGGACGAGATGGCTCTGTAAACAGCAAACTAACGTGGAATAGACAAGATGTTCAGATTTATTTGGGTTACATGCGTATTCTCTATTAAGCTGATTTATACACTTTTGTTTTCCTAGGATTTAAGAAAAGTAAAACAATTCAGAAGCACATTGTGGTTTGGCACCAAAAATAAATCCAAACCAATTTTTTTCTCTGTAAACAAAAAACGGAGGTAGTTTACTCTTAGGTAATATTTATGTTTCGGAAGTTCTTAGACGCTCTACTGAAATAACTTGAGACAGTAGGCTTTATTTATGGATATCCATATATCGTATGCAGCGAGCATTAGCACGTATTGATTTATCGTAGGTCTATGAGAATAATCAAATAACAGAAGGATATTCTTTGATACACAAGTTTAAGGAAGTAGAAAACTACGAACCAACTTCCCCTCAATTTATTTGTTCTTCATGCATTTATTCTGCTGTATTATGGCATACCTACTATAACTTAAAATACTAATCAAGTTGATCGTAGAGCTAAACTTAAGTATTTTTCATACAGTTGGAAGGTCTCTTTTACCAAAATTATTGCTAGTGGGTTATTTTTCAGATATTAAAAACTTACCATCTTCTTGAAGAGTTTCATATGGCGTTTCCTGTTTTACTTGAATATTGGGTAGCATTACAGGTGGATTGCTGCGTCCTCTTGCGTTTTCGGCATATACCGTTACTTGGTATTCTCTATTTGGTTTTAAGTTAAGTAGCCTAAACACAGGTCGTTCCCCAAGTACTCTAAAAGCTGGCGAGATTCCCTCACCTAAAAATGAATGGAGTTATTGATTCAAAACCCTATTTGAGAAAGTCGTCTGGGAAAACATAAAATAATAGAGTCTAAATCATTTTTACGTTTTATTACTCGATCCACATTCTGATAAATTTTTTAGCTTGATGCTAAGAGTTGACAGTTTGTAGCAAATTATGACGGACAGTAATTGAGAATGGAGACTTTATTTAATCAAATAAACAAATAATTAAACATAATAAACCCGTGTATTTAATTTTTTTTTGGAATTAGATACTCCCTGTTGTTTAAACAAAACAAGTAAGAGTATTTTTATTTATTTGGAGACCTAAACCTATTCATAGGAATTTCCTCACCTCAATCGGTGATCCGGTGCTTGGGCCCTCCCCCGCGAGACAAAACATAGTAAAAGATAGGGTAAAGTAAATTCTTCATTATTTTTGGTTACAGTGTAATAACTTGAAGCAAGTCCAGATTTGCTTGGATTAAATAAACAAATATGTTTAATTAGGCGCTCGGAAGAAAGAAGATACAACCTCTACTCATAATATTTTTGTGTATACCCTCTCACATTTAAAACTTCGTCGTAAGACTTAAACAACAGCATATAGTAATAACTTTAGAAAAAATATTCTTAATTCATCTACTTTTGTTTTAACATATTTGTCACAAAATAGCCAAAAAAAATTAAGAAAAAAATAAAAGCGCAATACCACAAACGCTCCCATTAATCTAACCTTGATCACTGAGTGTCGAGTGGGTACCTGGAGGTGCTGGCCCAGATAAGTCACTCACTTCCAAGACGAAACTTTGGTGAAGCCCTCCGTCGCTACCAGCTATACAAGACACCTCAAGGCCACCGTGGCTGGCGTTTCGTATAATACACCCTTTAGGAGATTCTGGAGGCTCTAGAATGAAAGAAAAAATACATAAGCAAACAATATAGCTAAAAGAAGAAAAGTGTTTACTGGTTTGTACCCAAGAGGAGTTAATTTTGAGAGAATTGCTGCCAAAACATAGGAAGGTCCAAGAAGGCCCATCAACGTAACTTGACAAGCCCAGTGCACGTTATTAGGCTTTCATTAATATAACAAACTACTGCACTAACAACATTATGGAAACTAGAATAGTTAGAATAGTCAGCACACAGTACAGGAGAGACTTTGTGACCTAGGCCATGGTTTTTGGTAAAAACCCGTTGTTTATAAAAAAATAAAACTGGTAAAAGAAAAGCTTTCAAAGGTAACGAAGAGTGACAGTAATAAGTAGCCATAAAACCGACATTTATATCTTATTTTGCAATTAAATATTTGTCACAATGTAAATAAAAAAAGGCAACGTTTTTCTTTATATACAATGTTTTTTTTTTACCGAGAATCATGGCTTAAATCGCCAAGTCTCTCCTATTTGTATGCTGACTATTCTAACATTATTGTAAATTCTGTAATGTTGAATTTTTATCCTTTGAAGGTTTTTTTATATAGTTTTCATAATGTAAATAAGAAGGAAGAAAAAGTAATGTCGTTGCTTAAATTGCTATATTTTAATACAAGTATTTTCTTTATAAAAATGTATATCCACACTGAGCATCGCATCGCATTGTCACACAGAAAATATCTGCTTGCCTTTCGTTTGTAGTAAATTCTTAGGTAAATACAACTTTCAAGAGTAACGATGTTATAAATTTAATAAAGCTATAATCTTTTGACTTTGATATGCGACACCAGGTTAAAAGTTACTCAGTTAATGTAAGTTTTCTGAATATTCATAGGATCAAATAAGGCAAATATGGAAAAGGAATTACTCTATTTTTATTATCAAATTTCAAAAGCACCCTCTAATATATTACCACTTTATTTAAAACTTGTAAATCTTAATGAAAAGACAACTGTATTTTTAAGTATTTCGACAAAACGTAGAGACATAAGTTCCAAGGAACGGTAGCCATTTTTTTAATCACTAACGTTATAAATATATATATATATATATATATATATATATATATATATATATATATATATATATATATATATATATATATATATATATATATATATATATATATAGGTGTATAGTTTACAATAAACAGTACTTAGAGGTTTTGTGTTTTTAAGTTTTTGCTTATTTAAAAGAACTTTTTATTATTTCTACCGACACAGCTGAATGCTAAAAGGTACAGCTAAATAATTGTCAGTCAACGTTGTTGATATCGTTAAGCCCGAGATCGTTTTTCGTCGCGTTTAATATATTACAAACATTCTCGCAATGACAGAACAACCGTTTAGGTATGTAAGGCAACTATGATTTGCCTAACCTGATCATCAGCTGATAATTTGATCTCTATTTTATGTGCGTCAATGGAAAATGATATCAGATATTATCTGATACAGGAGCTGGGTTCGAATTAACTCTTTACATTGCCAGCACAATTTTAGCGTTAGTAAGATTTTGAGGTAGCTCTGTGCTCGTTAGGATATTGCAATTTGCAATGAATTGATTTAACTTTATAAGTTTCATCTCGGAGGAAGGTGTCTTGGGGTGAGTTTGCTCAGTGTACAGCGTGTTGTGTCATTTTTTGCTAAAGTTATGTTTTTAAATACCGACAGCTTTTGGAAAAGGGTAGTTGCGTTAACAAAAAAAAACATTCTAATAGCATGTAATATAATTATTTATTTTGCTCTTGTTTAGCACAGTGTACACCACACGCTGGAGAAGTGAAAAATAAACACAACAGAAAACTTCTGGCTTCTGGTCGACTTTTTCTTCGGGTACTTCTGCCAATCGTTTGGTTTCTGGATATCGCAACATTTGCTCTACCATCAAGTGACTAAAGATACCCCATAACGACTCTATATAACAATCCTAAACCAACCTACCGATACCTGTTTCTGCAAAGGCGTAAATAACAATGCATATGTGCAAAAGATTTGCCGTAATCTCGATATTCACAAAAATTTAGGGCTTACATTACTGCCTTGGCCCGTATTTTACTTAACTGCTATTAATCTATATGAAGTCTAAATTGTTTTTAATTTTTTAGGAAATAGTCACAGTATACAGAAATTCAATGATGCAATTCGGTGAAAATAAATATACATATTGGCTTTATGCGTTCATAATTCAGCTCACAAATGTCAAAAATTCATAACAATTTATCGAAATATAGTAGTGTAACAACAATTAATTTTCAGAAATAATATCGAAATCCGTATTAATAAAAACATTTTCCAGGGAAATTAATATTTATTCGATCATGTTATAAACCTGTATTAAATATTAGTTAACTCCAATTTCAAAGCAACATAAACAAGCATATGAACATGGGAATTTAAAAGCAGGATAATACCTATACAGAGCAACATAAACAAGCATATGAACATGGGACTTTAAAAGCAGGATAATACCTATAGCCTATGACTTTGTACAAAAATATCTTTAGCATATTGATAAGGCGATTTAATTGAGCGTCTATTGACTATAAGTATAAATTAACTAATTTTGATTTTGCTTTTGTTCTTGAACACAGCTTGAGAAAGTATGCAAGCAATGAAATGACAAATGCTTGGATTAGATCGAAGGAGAAACAGTTCGATCCGAGGGGCCACGAAAGTTAAAGACGTCACAAAAGCGGTGGCTGAACTAAATTGGAATTACGCCGGATACATTGCACGTCACCAAGATGGAAGATGGCCAAAAACTATTTTAAATGGAGGCTTTGTCTATGGAAACAGTCCAGAGGACGTCCACCCATCCGATGGACTAATGTGGTCTAGAGTTCCACAGTGCCAAGAGAGATGGCGAGGAATGGGGGCGGCCTGCGTCCAGGAATGGACTCTGGAAAGCCAATCAGATGAGGAAATAAGAGATCCTAACTTTTAAGCAAGAGAATATATCCAACAAAATACTTCAATATGAAATGTACGTGCACATAATGTGCAGGTATAAGAAATATCATTTTATTATCGCATTTCTTCCTAAAGATTGTTCAAGTAAGTAATTAACTTGCTAAGCAGTTTAAATATTCATAATATAAGATGCTATAAGATGCTCCGAGATGCAAATATGGAAATTAAATTACTTCCAGTTATATTCTCAAATTTTCGTGGTATGTAAAACTGGCTTAATTATTACAGTGCCAAGTTTAAAACATAATAATTTCAGTTTCGGTTAGTTTACTGTAAGAAACGTTCGGTAAAATTTGTTCTGCAGGCTCTAGATTTTAAAAACCTAAAAGATTTTATTTTAAGGATAATTTTAGTGCTAGTTAAAATATGCACCACTAGTTTTAAAGCATAATTTGTGTCAAATTATAGACTGATACCAGTTTAACCCTTAATAAAACAATTCCTATATAAATAATTACTTAGCACGAAATATAACGATCCATTAGTAAGGAGCAAAGGTTTAATTACGAAGAAAACCAATTAAACACGCGGATGTCGTAAAAAGAGATCACGGGAATATTAAGCAAAATAAATCAACACTAGGTGGTAAACTTTGGACGCAAAATTCAGTGATTTAATGTTATTAGAGAGACAAAAGAGCTTACCTGGAGATGTAAGGTCGGGTCTAAATGAACATGTTCGCCATTTTTGCCTTATTTGCGTTAAGATGTAGCTTCTCAGTGTTCATTTTAAATACCAGATAAACTGTAACCCATCACAATAGCCCCAGCAATAAGGGCCCCGACGGGATACCCCAAACACAAAATAGCCCGTGCCAAATTAGCCCCGACAAAATGGCTTTCTGAAGATAAAAATAAATACTCAGGTATATTTACACAACAATGGATTAATCTCTAGATATGGGATTAAGTAAATTTTCTTTAGATTTGGATTAGGCCAGATAGGGCAATAATTATCTTGGGAGGAATATATAGAGCGAGTGAAACCCTACTCGTAAATACTGAAAAGTACAATGGAGAAAATCGCGTTGCAAAAAGAAAAAGATCTACCTACTGCTGATAGATGGTCATCGATATCGCAAGGTAATTGAAAACACGGATGTAAGTACATCTTGGAGGTGCGTAGTACCGACCTGTAAAGGCAGAACATTGGGTGCTGACTACCGGATCGTGATGGGACACAGCCATGTGCCAAATTCAGCTAAAATGAGGCACTGAAATGTGTTTCTGAAATGGAACATAGAGCACAGGGCGCTGTGGAGAAGCCTATGCAAATATATCAAGCCTGCACAAGTGGAATATCTTTAGAAGCATCCGCCGTTCAGCTTCCAAATTATACTTCCTCCCTGCTAAACAATAGAACGTATAAAAAAACGGCTCTTTTATATCCAAATCCTACAAATGTTGCCGATATTGCAATTCCAGTTGATCTTCAAAGTACCACAAGGAATGAAAATTTTACTCTGTGGGATTCTGGAGAAAATGATCCTAATCGAATACTGATGCTCGACACTGACGAAAATTTGAAAATATTGGAACAGCATCCACACTGGTTCGTTGATAGCATGTTTAAAGTTTCACCTAAACTGATAAACCTATTTTCCTTTAGCATTTTGAAGAAACTTTAGAAATCAAAAATATATTGAAATGTCATACTTTTGCCTTTCCTGTCAGTTAACAGTTCTTCAACTTTCTGCCATGGGCACATTTTATGTTCCAATTAGTTACCAGGTGAGGACGATCAAACGTGTGAGTAAAAATGAAATTATTGAGCGAACTTTAATAAATTTAAATTTGTGTGGTACTTTGTTCTCTTAAAGATACCGGTATGAAATTAAGTAAAAGAGAAACAACTTGCCAAGAAGAAGCAAGACAGATCTAGTCATATGTCAAATTATCCAAAAAAATAGTATGTTAATTGTTTTTTAAAACTAGAAATTTTTCTGAAAATATTGACTAATACGTCAATTTTGGGATTATTAGGAGGAGAAAATACCATTTTGTCCAACACATTTTGAAGAACGCCAAAGGGGTGGGGGTGAAAAATGATTTTTTTAAATGCTGCTGGACATTGTTTTTAGGGTAATTGGGGGTCAATGAATCCCATTTTATATATCAGACGTTAATAAAAAATAACGGAGTGAGGGTGAGAATGAATAGAATGATGTTGGGGATTTTTTAAAGCTGAGTAGTATGTCGTTTCCGGTATAACTGAGATTAGAGAATCCAATTTTGCCTAACAGATGTTAAAAAAAGTTAAAGCAGATGAGAGAGAATCAACTAACATTTTTAACAAAGTATCCTGTAATCTGCCGCCTTTGGGGCTATCAGAACCTACAAACCCAATTTAGAATAGAAAATTATACTAGCTGAGTATTTCAGAAAGAATTTAGAAGAAAAATGAATCAACTTCGAAAAAGCACTGAAAACTATAAAATAAAATTTTAACTTATTTATTACTAAACCTAAGGTAAGCTCAATTGTGTTTAACTTTAATTAATTCCCTACACCAAAGTTCTAAACTGTAAAGTCGGCGCAATTTCAAAGAATAAGAATCCGTAATGATAATGCATAAATAATTAATAGGGAGTTGCCACTACTTCAAAGTTTGGAACTTTGGTCTACAAATTAATTTAAAGTTGAACACAATTAAGCTTACCACTAGGTTCAGTGATCAATAAGTAAAAATATTATTTCATACCTTTTAGTACTTTTTTGACGTTAGCTTATTTCATGAAAGATAAATTATTACTTATTCTTTACACACTAAACTCTTTTATAGTATTCTCCAAAATAATTATTTTTCGGTCAATAATTTAGAAAGATTTAAACCGTTTAAGAAATTGATCGAATTATTTTTGGTTTTACATTGTAATGACGAGGTTTTAAAATTATTAAGTTAGCGATAGGTATCATTACTTCAATATTTTTTCAAAAAATGAAAGGCATATAAAAAAGACAAATGGAACTCTTCAATAAAGTTGTTGTGAAGCAGATTTTAACCTTCATAGGACTGACCGGGATCCATTTGCTGTATCTTTACATACTCAAAAGTTTAAGCGTTACCTTCCCATCTAGCTTCAGTTTATATATTTTATTGATAGAACATGATGTGTATATTAATGTCCATTGGTTGGCATGAATTGGAACCCCAATTTTTTTGTCCTAGGGTTTCTTTAGACCCCGGTCCGCCGTTTAAGCCAGTTAAAATTTATTCCAATAAAGTTGAGGAATCCCAGACACTTAAAGGTTTCGAATTCACCATGGGTTTCCCCGTCCTTTTACAAGATTAGACAATATATATTCTCCTTTTATAAATATCGCAGGTTCTTACAATTCCAGTTACTAAAAAATCCCGATTAGTGCAAGAACATCTTAGATAAACGTAAAATGTTCATCTTCAATCATATCAAACCCAACCGAAGCAAAGAACTAATAAAAGAAAACGTTTTCCGGCAATATATTCTATTCAGATGAATAGAAAACTGCATATAACGGATGTTTTTCCCGAACTACCGGAGGCCGCAGAACAGAGGGTTGAACAACAAAATAATTTGAGGGGAGGCTGTATGTGTCAAAGAGAAAAAGGCAGTAAATCCAGAAAACATGTCTGTGTTCAGCGTAATAATTTTGTAAGCCTAGAATACTCGAAATCCGAGATAGTTTGTAAAAAATGTATTAACACTACGTAATTATTTAGTTACATATAGCGCGTTCGGCAATGCAATCTTTTCCATCGTTTTGCTCGGAATTATTGACAGGCACGTGATCGGTCGTACTGTTTACAATAAGAGGTCATGTGACCGTCAAAAATTCCGAGCAAAACGATGGAAAAGATTGCATTGCCGAACGCGCTATTACCAGTAGTTATTAGGATGTGCATTTTTGAGTAATACATATATAATAGTAAAACAACAGATTACGCCTACCAGATGCGAATCTTACGCTTTCGACGGTGGCTCAATTTAGAGAATTTATAACGTGCCGGCAGTCACAATATTTAGTCTGTCGCCAAACATTCAATTCCTCGGTGTTAGCGTGTGCGAGCGTCTCGGTGGAATAGATAGCAGGCTAATGTTATTACATCAGTTTTGTTGCGTTGATTTTATGGTTTAAATTGTGGTTGTACTAGGTTGTAGTGTAATTTTAATAAACGATATATGTTTTTGTATTTGTTAATGATATAATTTTATATAAAATGCCACACAATATCATGTTTTAAAATTTTTAAATATAATCCATAATTTCTCTGTATTAAAACCTACCAAACGCGTGGAAAATTCCATTCACGGCATCGACGCTCCAAGCGACCGGCCGCTCTGTCTGAAACGCCAAGACCGCGGAATCTTGATATAGGAAATTTATTAAGAGATTCGCATCTGGTAGGAGTAATCTGTGGTAAAACAATAATAAAACTAACTTTTTCAGATGGTTAAGTTAAAGAAAATGTAAAGTTTGCATGGTGTTAAGCGTGGAGTCCACTTGGACCCTGGTTCGTCTTTTTAGTAAGATTTGATAGTCTGTCCCACGAAGGTTAAAACAATTCTTTTATATTTGTAAGGAATCCACCAATAGCTGAAGGATCACGATTATGATATTGCCTAAAAATGTTTGAAAATAATTGTCACTGGGTCGACAGATCATAAAGCTTACTGAAAAACTCATTTAAATGTCTCTTCCATTTTTTAAGAGAGTTATTTTTATTGAAGTACCGAAACTATAAAAAAATAAACTTGTGTGATACGAGAGGGTAATGTAATAATGACTTAATATAAGACAAATTAATTTCCACATTGGAATCGGAAATCACTAAACATTTTTGGATCATTTGGAGACTTTGTTTCTATGCGAGAAGAATGATATTTTCAAAAGCTTGTTTTACTGTTAAATTTATAATGTATATTATTGTAGAAAAAAATTGTTTTCGACATTTTCCTTAGAGATTTGTTTACAACATTTTATTCAAGATTTAAGAACTTACATGGTAATAATTATTCAAGAAACTGAGGGTAGCATTAAAGTAAGAACTTTCATGTAATATGAGAAGATTGTCTAAGAAATACCGAAACATACCTTAGAGGTTAATTTGGTTAAAATAATATGCAAACTAACCTGGACTAATTACAAAAGTTCACAAGCCCTTTCATTACAACTTGGTTACATAATAGATACTATTAAAAATATATAACGCAAAACGTATTTATATTATTATTTCTCAACTCAGATACTTACACTAAACAAAAAAAAATCACAAAAAACAAACTTTGGAGTTAGCTTGGGTTTGTTAAAACAATGCAAATTAATAAACCCGTAACTTTATTATTACAGTGGTGCACAGTGCAAATAAAAACTTTATTTTAAACTGTCATATAAGTTTGTTTAATCTTAAACCTTTTCAGTGAATCTGGACGTAAATGTTTTTGAAGCTATATTGCTTGTTATTATTCTTTTTATATGTACCATTAAGATTAAGAAAAGTTTATATTAAAAGATACTTTATTTGACGTTCAGTTATTATTGAACATCATTACCGAGAGCCTGTTTTTAATTACTTACTAAAGTTAGTACCAGAAAAAAGACTACGAGCGGGAAACTAGCGTTCATTGCTTTTGTTGAATTGGAACAAAACATTCGACACTGTATGTAAACAAATATTTAAGTATAAGTTATATTATGACAAGAAAAAAAGGTCCTTAATTTATAGATGGCAGGGTATTACCGCTTGTATACAAACATACGACAGAAGTATGGATGAACAACCTAAAACCAAGAGTTGATAATAGGCAAGAGAATAAGTCAAGATGTATATATCAATAAGTCAGAGTCAGATTGTCATAGTTTTTGGTCTAGAATTTTTATTCAAGAAGAAAACTTACGCAGATTGTCTACTGATAATTTCCTACCTAAGGCATACTCGTATTAACTCAACGTCATTCCTTTATGTATGATTATTAAATTAATAATTACCTGGACTAATCTAAACCTAAATAAGAACATATAAACACGTACTAACATTATCTATGAGCTTGCTTAATATCACAAATATATTCATAACTGCATTCAAACCAAGATTTAATACTTGCAACTATTTGTTTCTTGGAAAGGTAACTAATGGTGCTATTAAGACAGATTTAGTTGTTTTACAAGAATCCTATAAAACCCTACTTCGCGTATTAAATTCGCAATAAAATTAGGTGGCAATATAAGAAGTTCAGTTTAATTTTAAACTAACCTTGAAACCACCTAAACTAAATAAATTAAATGCCTTTCCAGGAATTAATAGAGCGCTTTATTTCACAAGTAGATTTTATATCTTCGCATTTCAGGTACATTCTTCGCTGTATTAAAAAGTTAATATCTAAACAAGATATTGTTGATTAAAATTAAACTTACGTAGTTTCTTGTTATTGGGTCAAAGAGCAGCTGTATATCGTGCAGCAAGAATGGTGGATGTGAGAATGTTAAAATAATTTTTGAAATACCAATTTTTTGACAATGAGATATATAAACAAATGGCAAAAATTCTAAATATTTGGAGATTTTTCCCAGAGGTCGCACGTTACACCCAAAGCGACAAGTTTGAATAAATCCCTGCATATTTTTTTATGTTATAAACACTAATATAGTGTTTATTACAAACAAACTCTACGTAGTGGTTTCTTAGTTAATTCTAAGGCACAAAGTATTAAAAATATAGGCTCCTTTTCAAGACATATAGTGTAAACTTTTAAGTTACATTATTTACTTTTAAACACTTGAAAATGAAGCCCTTTAGAGCCTTCTTAAAATTAACCAAGGCTTGAGGCCCTTATTTCCCAGGTGGCGTAAGTCTAATTTTTGCGATTTTAAGTTAATGCACAAGTGTTCTACAAAGTGGTCTGTATCTTATTTACAAATGGGTTTGTCAAACTTTACAAATAAGCCGATACGAGACCAGTGAAAAACGAGGTTACTGAATTCAGGCGTCTAAGGAAATAGCGGTGTTAGTCCCGGATAGGTCGGTTGACTTTTAATTATAGTCCAACAATAACAGATTTGTTTTCATTTTTGTTTTATATTTTTTTTTGTTAAAAATAGTCTAGTAAGTCTTTGTTATGTGTAGTCCTTGTTAACTATAAGTCATGTTGTTACTATTTATAAAAAAAAAACCGCATACCCAAGCAAAAGATCGCCAGCCGAGATTTTAGTCCGGGAATATATTAAATTAAATACACATTTTCGACTATTGCATAGTTCTAGTGTTCCTTGCATGTTCAAAAGGCCTGAAAAAGGTGTAAGTTAATTTAAATACATGGCTTGCAATAAATAAACAATAATATTGTACAAATACCGAATTTAATTTATTATTTATTTAAAAGGTTCAAAAACATATTCGCCTGGACAGTCGGTATATCCAACCAAAAAAAAATCAGTTTTCATACGAATATGTTTAGTTGACGGGGAATATAGTATTTTTCATTTGCCTCAAAATTAAAAAGAAAATGTTTCTGGTTTGATTTTTTCTTATTACTACTAATAAAAGTATTTCTTGATTTTAGTTTTGTTTCATTATATTTGTTTATAATATATTTGGTGTACCTAATATTATCCAGATATAATAAATAAAATACATTAATGTGAAAAGAAGGTAAAATTGTTTCTTATACAGTTATTTTACTTAAACTTCTTGTATCACACACATAAATGCACTGGCAAAATTTTAGTTCGTTATTCTTCATACAATAGGGGCTTAAGATATCTTATATCTTCACCAAAATGGTGCGTGCTAAGTATGTCGTCATGATATTTTAAAATCTTGAAGTTGCCAATTTTTTTATTCTTGATATTCATGACAGAACAGACAAAATCAACACTTCGGATTTACATTTAACGACTATTCAATTAAATGAGCTTTTTACTAAACTTGACTTTCATAATTTTAATAAAGTTAACATCTTAAACTAGGGTATGATGTGCGCTACAATAATAAAAGGATCCTGAGTTAGTCCATGTTTTTTAATGGAAAAAAAGCTAATAAAAACCCATTATATTTTCTAAAAAAATGCACTCCAGAAATTGCATCCATCTTAACTCGTCTTTTCCAGATCTCCTATGACAAGCGTACCTTCCCAGACAGCTGGAAGACTGTTCGTGTGAAGAAATTAACTATGAATAAGAAAAACAAATAATGGCGGTACAGAGTACAAGACTTTCACGTTTGCATCTCCGAAGGTTAACTAACAAAATTTAAAATATCTAGAACTAGTGCACTCTTAGGAAATGGATTTGGTGTTTTTTTTTAATTTCTATGACACGGATCTCCTCCTGAAATATTTAACATTAATTAATTTATTACCTGTATATAAAATAATAACACACTTGTATATTATATTAGCATGACCAAAAAAACAAACCATTTTTATAAAGGGTTTGTTATATGTAGTTATATTGCGAATGACTCAGCTTTAGTTTAATGTCCATCATTAGCAAGTTAATTGGATGATATGCTAATTAAAGTAATTAGGATGGATAACAAGGGACATACGCATAACGCAAACTATTCTTAATGCGTAATGGAAAATAAACCTAAAAAAAAATTATAATTAATTACTCAGGTCACATAATGGTTATTTTTGCATCTAGGGCGCGAAATGCTACTTTAGTGATCGAGATATAATTTTTTTAACGAGGCGCAGCCGAGTTAAAAAAATAGTCGAGATCACTAAAGTATTTCGCGCACGAGTTGCAAACAAAATTTTTTCTACAAACTTCAAAATATGTATACTTTATAAATAAAATTAGGTAGTGTAAAATTTTGTCATACTTTGAAAAGTGTTAATTATTGTTAAACTTTAAGAAATAAATTTGGTTTGTAGACTAAAACGCATTCCTTAAATTCCTTTGATAGACACAGATCCGCTGGTCAACGTATAATTTAGATGCTGTGCGCGAAATGCCTATTTCGCACACTACTTCTCGCACGCGGGGTCGTAGTAAGAGGAAAATGAAAAAAAGTGTCACTTCGCATATTGTTATCAATGCGCGAACCTTGTCATTTTTTGACGTTTGTAGAAAAAAATAATTGAAGTGACACTTTTTTTCATTTTCCTCTTACTATGACCCCGCGTGCGCGAAGTAGTGTGCGAAATAGGCATTTCGCGCACAGCATGTAAATTATACGTTGGCCAGCGGATCTGTGTCTATCAAAGGAATTTAAGGAATGCGCTTTAGTCAACAAACCAAATTTATTTCTACATGTTTAACAATAATTAACACTTTTCAAAGTATGACAAAATTTTACACTACCTAATTTTATTTATAAAGTATACATATTTTGACGTTTGTAGAAAAAATTTTGTTTGCAACTCGTGCGCGAAATACTTTAGTGATCTCGACTATTTTTTTAACTCGGCTGCGCCTCGTTAAAAAAATTAGATCTCGATCACTAAAGTAGCATTTCGCGCCCTAGATACAAAAATAACTATTTTCTACAAACGTCAAAAAATGACAAGGTTCGCGCATTGATAACAATATGCGAAGTGACACTTTTCTTCATTTTCCTGGTACTATGACCCCGCGTGCGCGAAGTACTGTGCGAAATAGGCATTTCGCGCACAGCATATAAATTATACGTTGGCCAGCGGATCTGTGTCTATCAAAGGAATTTAAGGAATGCGCTTTAGTCTACAAACCAAATTTATTTCTAAATGTTTAACAATAATTAACACTTTTCAAAGTATGACAAAATCTTACACTACCTAATTTTATTTATAAAGTACACATATTTTGACGTTTGTAGAAAAAATTTTGTTTGCAACTCGTGCGCGAAATACTTTAGTGATCTCGACTATTTTTTTAACTCGGCTGCGCCTCGTTAAAAAAATTAGATCTCGATCACTAAAGTAGCATTTCGCGCCCTAGCTACAAAAATAACTATTTTCTATAAACGTCAAAAAATGACAAGGTTCGCGCATTGATAACAATGCGAAGTGACACTTTTTTTCATTTTCCTGTTACTATGACCCCGCGTGCGCGAAGTAGTGTTCGAAATAGGCATTTCGCGCACAGCATGTAAATTATACGTTGGCCAGCGGATCTGTGTCTATCCACACTATTTTTTATATTAAACTCTAGGTGTTTATAGTAATGCCGGACCCTGTATGTACGAAAACTTGTTGGAAGTTCAATAAAAATACGATAAATAACGTACAAATCAACATGGATAACCTATAACACATGAACCAAAAAGGTAAGAAAATCATAGTTTTTCGTGAAAATGTTTGAATAATCCTCACTGTTTTGAAAAGAGAATTAAAAAACGAATCGATAGGACCAAAATTTTTTCGAAAAACTCAAAATTACGCACCGACCTTATCTCAACCAAACCCGTAACACCCTGTATAAAAGTATACATATTTTGACGTTTGTAGAAAAAATTTTGTTTGATTGGGTCGACTTAAATCCCTAGGGATTTAAAGTATATTTTAAATACCTAGGGATTTAAAGTACCACTTTTTTCCCGGAAAATAGGGATTTAAAGTACCCTTTAAATCCCTAAAGCGCATAAATAAGTTTTTAATGACGACTTATTAACATTGACAGGACTGAAACTTGTTAAAACATAACTGATCAACTATAAGATCTTAATTTAACCAGTATTAAATCTTAAACCTTCTTGGTGAATCTGAACGTTAAGTTTGGCGAAGAGAAGTAGGAAGTAGAAATTCCTCCTTTAAAAACAAAATAACAGCCTAAATCCACGCTAAATGTCATGGTAAAGAGGCAAATAGCAGAACAGTTACTAGAGTTTTGACAGGTTTATCAAAAGTTTACGATTTTAGACGAAGTACGTTTCTATAGCCAATTACGAATGAGCAGAATATCGAAAAAAAAATATTTATTTTTGGTCTTAGAATTCGATATTAGAATTAAAATGCGAGTAAAAGCCCTCACCGATTCCTTTTAGTAGCACTGTATTGCTATATTATTAATTATTACTCATTGTTTTTACCTTTGCCATTGGCAGGTATTAAACTCTAGTCAAATTGAAAGCTTAAACTCTCAAAAAAAATTCTTTTTATGTTTAATAAGCATGGTTGTAGTAAGTATTACACAAAATAAGTTATTATTAAATTTAAAACTGATTACTGATTACATTAGTAAAGAAATTACCACTACAATAAAAAATGCTTAGAAGACGTAGGCAAAATTAATGGCTCAAACAGCATACTAACCCAGAAAAAAGAAAGAGCACAATACAATTCCACAGTAAATAATGACGAATTTAACGGTCAGTGAACGGATGGTCTAAGTGCGGATCCTTGTAAGAAACGACAGGCTAAAAGCCTTACTTGCTACGTGCCAATACGCCTATTTGGGTGTGAATTTATTTTGGGTTAGCTGACATCCCTTTGTGGCTTTGTGGCCTCTGTAAACTTATGTTATGTAGATTATTTGAAGCAGATACAATTTCCTATTAGCAAGGGTATTCTGTTTCTGGGGCACGAAAGCAAATATTTTCTTTGTAACATAGTTTAAAACACGAAACTCCACATTTGTGAAATATTGCTACTCTTAAATTTTAATTTACTGTTTTTATTAAAGCTCTACGTGTCACAAAGAATTAAAAATATAATATGTTATGTATTCTAGTTAGTATTCTAAATAATAAGCGTGAAAACAGAAGAAAGAAAACAACAGTGCTAGAAATGACTGCAAGCTTATTGCTGTTTTGGAACGTTTACATTATGCAAGTTTTGCTTGCATAAGAGCTTGATTGCAAGTAACACAAAATTTAAAAAAAAAATTGTAAGTGAAGTTGTTTTTTATTCATATTGATGTCTGTTTAAAAATGGAAATATCAGAAATTGTTAATTTTGGTGTAATAAGGTGAATAATTACGTGTTATACTGCAGAAAATGAAAACCAAACCAACATTATTCATATGCGGCGTCAAGAGCATTTTTATACTGAATAGTTTTGACGTACCATAAACATTCATATTTTTCATAAATGTCTAAAAAAATTCTATATTTATTCATCCGACCATCTATTCGGCGCCATTTTCTGATTCAAGTACTACTGTAATTATTTACAACCATGTTTACACGTCAAATTTATGGTTATACAGGTTCTAGCACGCAAAAAAAGTAGACCGGCGTCCAACTTAACTTGCATGCTAATTGTGCTTATACAAATAATTGAGCAAGTACTTGCAACTAAGTTGACATTAAACAAGTAATTGCAATCAAGCACTCGTGTGTCATTCAAGCAAAACTTGCACGACAAACCTGACCACGCGACATCGTCAAGTCCGCGTTGCGGTAATTGCAATGTCTCCACGCCCAGCGGAGCATCCTTTTCTTATCTATGGGATTTATGTCTCGTAGCCCAAAAACAAGTTTGAATGATTTCCTAAATCACCAGTGGTAAATTTGGCTATGGTATTTATTGTGTAATGAACAACATATAGCTTAATCTACATTACAGTTTATTTGCATTACATGAAATAATCAATATTTTCTCAAAGTTTATTTCAGTGAGAGACGTTCTTTTATAGTTGAGTAGATCTCTATCTCTCGAAATGCTCTTTTCTACGTCACAGCTTGTCACTGGAACGAAACGAAAATGTGGATGCATATCAGTACTATCTTTTAGGGTTAGGGTTTCAGAAATACACTATAGTTGAACAAATCTGGGATTTCTTTCTAATATTCGCGATATATACAATTTTAGTTTCACACCAATTTCATTAGAAACTTCTTTAAGCTTATCCAGGGTCGTTTCTAACAAGTGAAAACATGTTAAAAGGGGTACATTTTGTGTTTCTAACTGATTAATAATATCTGGAAGATATTCGAAATTGTCACAAATAAAGTCTATCATTTTTGAGGTCTGGTACATTTAGATTTTTTTTACACTCTGTGTCTTTTAAGCTGATAATAACACTTTTGACTTGTTCGAAATGAGTTCTGTAATATGTAACTACGGTCAGCCATGTTTCCCATCGCGTTCGTCACAGGTTGTGGCGGTAATACTTAGGGCACATTTCTTTGAACGTTGCAATTCTGGCGGGTGACTTAAGAAAGACTTTTTTAACCTCACTGACTAGACTATCGATTAGTGGGCGTGCGCATAACATGCAAGATGGATTAAATTGGGAAAGTGTTATTTTGCTTTGAAAGATTTTAGAAACGCAATTCGATGAAGATTTCTTTGTTCTCGTTTTACTGGAAAAAGCATTAGAAAAAAACAGTTTGGTACTCCACTTTGACTATCTACTTTTACAGGGGGCTACAAGACATATTAGTAACTAGTTTTAAATTTTTGTTATTGTAAAGAGCTTCCCCCTTTAGTTTTGGGCATAATAGGCCTGAAAGCTTAACTTATATAGTAAGTTTTGTAACCAATCTCGTAGCTCAGCTATCCTTTGCACGAGGCCCATTAGGGTTCGTGACCATGTCTCACCATACTACTTTATTGATTGGGTTTGATTGGGTATATATAAGTATATATATATATATATATATATATATATATATATATATATATATATATATATATATATATATATATATATATATATATATATATATATATATATATATATCATAGTGGTCTATTTCAGCATCTCCAAAACTAAGGCCCATCGCATTAAATCGTTTACCCTCCGCACTAAGGGAGATCTTCTGTATAACATATACATATGTACATAAATTATTAAAATCGGTAATTAACATGATTTTTAGCCCCTTTGTTGTTAGTCTCTTAAGAAGTACCGTTAAGAATAGCATGTAGCTTAAAGCTGCATATGTAAAAGGTTCCAGTATGTAACTTTATATTCCAATTATTCCAGCTTTTCAAAAAATGTTGGTCAAAGTTAATGGATACCAGACACTTTTCACGAAAGTACCACTTCCACTTGGTATATTAATAATTTTAGTTTTAAGTGAGACATTGTCGTATTTACTAATATATAAACTCAAATATCTAGTTTTAGTCCCTCAGATATGAAATACTTACCTTTAAATTTATATCCAACTTATGAATATAAATGGATTTAAAAAGTAATAATCGTGTAATTCCGTCTTGGCAAGAGCGGTGTTAATTTACTCTCTGGCTCTCTTTGGGTCCCTAATAATCATAAAATAATTTCTTCCAAAAAGTAGGGTGTAATATTCACACTGGCAATAGACTTTAATATCTGGAGAATAGTTAATAACGTTGCGGAAAGAGTATGCTTTAAAAGAAGTTGCAAAACCTAATTAAAGCCAGGAAATAGGAAAGATCTTTGATATAAAGAATGTTTATATTGAATTAACATAAAATTCTCAGACATGTAGACATATTATAAACTATCAATGTCACTACTTGTTTATACAGCAAGAATATCGAACGTTATGTGGAAGAAACAGTACCAATTCACGTGCAAGGAGAAGAACTTGAAATAAGTGAGAATGTCTCTACAGCTATTAAAAAACTTATAAATGGAAAATCATGTGTGCCTCAAGGCATATATTCGGAATTACTCAAGAACAGTACTAGTTAATAATACTAATTTTACTAAATTTTATTTCTCCGCACTTTTCATACATTCTTCTCTGCCTTTGAATTCTTTTTTATAATACTTTCATCATCATTTTCATTCAGATTTCTTATTTCATTTCTCACCTTACTTTCAATTTCTTCAATATTTTCATTAAAATTGCTGTATACGACATTTTTCAAATGACCCCAAAGAAATGTGTCTAAAGGTGTGAGGTCTGGGCAATTTGGAGGTCAATATAATGTTTCATATCTACCCATCCATTGGTTATACTCATGGTTTAAAAAATTGCGAATCTGAATTCAATTACGGGGAAGCGCTCCGTCCTGTTGCCATATAATACATCGACTTTCTTCAAGTGGCAATTCGTCGAGAATACCTTCGATTTCATTTTCTAAAAAATTAAGACAGCGGCGGCCAGTTAATGCTTCCCGAAGAAACATTGGTCATAGAAATTTATTTTGTAATATGCCACACCAAACGTTGACTGAAAAGCAATATCTACGACGGTAAAGGGATTTTCACCCGACCTTCAACATTTCATCTATTAAACACTCTAGCAGTTGGGAAAGTTGCTTCGTCTGTCCAAACGATATTATGAAATAAATTGGGATCTTGCCGCATTCTTTCGTTAATATTTGTGACAAAAGTATATCTCCTTTCTTTTTAAGCGGCACTAAGACATAATTTTATATGGTCTATCTATAATAAAAATACTTTAACGTTCTTTGAACTATTCCATAAGTCAACATTTTATCTCTTCCTCCATATCTGAGATACCGCACACAATCGGGAATTGATTTTTTTGGATTCACTTGAATATATAATAAAATCGCTAGGTTTCTTCCTTCATTTCTTTCTCTTCTCCTTTTTCCATTACCCAGAATTCGTCTTTCCTCTCGTCTTATATTTGTCTTAATTGTGGTGTTTATGATGGAGTTCTTTGTCCCTCTTCAATACTTTCTTCATATTGTCTTTGAGCCGCTCTAAAACTATTGTTATTTTTTAAATGTAATTTTAACATTTTGTATCTCTCATTAATAGAATAGGGTAGACCGGGGTCGAAAGTAACAGGGGTCAAAAGTAACATCTCAAATATCTTCATAAGCGTAATAGATATGCATGCGCTAATTTGTCAAAGATTCCGTCTATTCAGTTGCTAAACTCCCATTAGTACTATTACCGGCTCCATGAAACACAGTTGTGCCTATAGAGCCATTTAAATTTTTTATACCAAAAAGTAACTTTCTTCGAATTCGTTTTTATTGTGATAAAGTGCGTAAAAAGTCATGTAAGTACAATTTATCGTGCTAGACAGCTTTTTTTAGGTATTTTGTTATTGTATAGGCATAATTTTGTACCGTCTTGTTGTGTTTTTTGCTTAAAAATTGTAATACAAATTTGCAAGTACAGTCGGGGACTGTTGTAACAAGGCAACTCGGGGACGGTTGTAACGTTACAACCGACCCCGTTGTAGTACAGATAATATAGTGTTTTATTGCTTTTCTTAAGAATGCCCCGTACGAAGAAAAGGAAGACAGACCGCGGTACGAAAGATATAACCTTTTACGAACCAGCATATAAAGAAGTTAGTAACGGGAATCTCTCTATTAGATCATCAACAAGACAATATGAATTATGCCACGTGTCATTGACAAGATACAAGAAGAAACTGGAAGCCCCCAATGAAAATTTACCAGTGTCCATGATTGCCCTATATAAATATTTTATTATATCCCCAATTTTAAGAATAGTCCTATCATAAATGTGGTGTTACAACCGACCCCCCTTAGTGTTACAACCGACACTGGGTCGGGGGCGGTTGTACCAAATTACACCACTTTAATTTTTAGTTACCTTTGAGGTTTTTACTTTGTTCAGCCCGAAAATATCACTTACACAATAAAGGTAACTAATTACCTTAACTATAGCCATACAAATATTATTTCCAATTCTAATAGTTTTTTCATAATTAAATACTAAAGTCAGAATGTTACAACCGACCCCGGTCTACCCTACCCCATTTTGCATAAAGATTAAATTATAAATTCACGGTGACTAAAGTATTATTGTCAATCTTGACATTAACTTTGACTTACCTACGAAGAAAATTTAAAAAGGTAGCAGGTATTTCTTTCGCAACCTGGAACGTTTAAAGTATATTTATGCAAAATAATTTTTAATTTGAAATATTTCAAAAGCGATTGAAAAACCGCATAGGGTATGTTACACCAAATATGTCTACAACTACTACTCGAATCCAAAAATATGATAAAAATCATACCATCCAATTCAAAATAGCCGACAACAGCGATGTGACTGTACACGTATCTGATACTTATGTAATGCACTACCCAACTTTTCTTTTTTAGTAGACATTTTCTTATAATGGTACAAGTTGGATTTAATATTTCAAGTTGTTTGGCGTCCCATTATAGTAAGCTTAGCGTAGTATAAAGAGCTAATTTCTCTTAATAGTTGTACATAAAAGATGTTCGTTTTTTTCCAGCTATTTTAGAAATGTAAGCAACTTAAAATGATCAGAAATATCCATTGTCGAGATATATGTAAACAGGAACGAGTTTACTAGGAGTAGTTATAAAAATTATTTATGGTTAGTCAGTATGTTCTGTTCTGTTCGAGAATTCCCATGGTCTCTTGCCTGTCCGGCATCCAGCCATTGGTTAGTCAGTAATATTCCTACATTAGAGTAAACTTAAAAATGTTCTCTTTTAAAGATTTTTTTTCAGTATATTATACCTTACTTGGCTTTGGAATACAATTTTTGTAGTATGCTTTCAAAAATAACTTAAAAAAAATATCATGATACAAGATTATATTCTTGAATCACATCGATATTTTTTAATCACAAAATTAGCAGAATTAAAAGAAATATTTTTACTTTCACGAATTAATCCCCATTATTAATACGCAAATCAATACCAAAAAAACTACTTGGTATGAGAAAACAGTTTTGTACGTATAGGTAGTATGTACAGGGTCTTCCAACGAGGACTGAACAGGGGCTCATTTTTGAGCTTCCTTGTATTTAAAGAAAAATCTAAAATAGCCAATCGATGTACTTTTTCCTGCAGAATTCAAAAATGAAACCAAAAATTTATTTGAACCAGAAACAAAAGAGTTACGCTATGGATAAGGTGTTTTTTAAATGGAACATAGCTTTTTTTATACGATTTTCGGAACGAGTGATTTTTTTTATGTCCGTTCTAATTAAAATATTTAATATTGTGACAGCTATTTTTATTAAATTTTAATGTTTTATCCAGTATAATTTAACTTCAACCTGTTTGAAACATACACTAGGTAATAAAGGTAAAATCATCCTTCAACGTCAAAAAATTTGACAAATTTACTATAATATTGCCGAAATGAAATATTCATTAGATGAGAGATTGCAGATTGTTATCTTGTTCTGCAAATGCCAAGAAAATGCAAGAGAAGCAAGGAGAAGATTTATTGCAATCTCTCATCTAATGAATATTTCATTTCGGGAATATTATAGTAAATTTGTCAAATTTTTTGACTTTGAAGGATTTCAAGGTGATTTTACCTTTATTACCTAGTGTATGTTTCAAACAGGTTGAAGTTAAATTATACTGGATAAAACATTAAAATTTAATAAAAATAGCTTGCACAATATTAAATATTTTAATCAGAACGGACATAAAAAAAATCACTCGTTCCGAAAATCGTATAAAAAAAGCTATGTTCCATTTAAAAAACACCTTATCCATAGCGTAACTCTTTTGTTTCTGGTTCAAATAAATTTTTGGTTTCATTTTTGAATTCTGCAGGAAAAAGTACATCGATTGGCTATTTTAGATTTTTCTTTAAATACAAGGAAGCTCAAAAATGAGCCCCTGTTCAGTCCTCGTTGGAAGACCCTGTACAATATATGGTCATAATAATTATTTTTCCTATTTTTAATAGTTTAGGGCTGGATTAAACTAGGGTTTGGGGTATTATTTTTATGCTATTTAAAAATATTAGTTTGCGCCTGGTAACATTACTTTATCATGACTGATATATTAGACTTACCTGCAGGAACAACGTAGAACTGACAAGGCGTTTCCTGTCTTCCAAAGTCATTTTCAGCCCAACATGATAATGACTTTACGTCGTCTGACATAGGCGAAAAATTTAAAATAGAAACATTTCCTTTACTTCGAATATTCACCCCCTGCACTGGAAGAACACCTCTGGAAGTATTAAAAGTCCAAAAGAATCTATTTACCGGTGGCACTGAGTCAACTACACACTGCGCAATAATAGTTTCGTAAGGTATTACACCGACTCTTACTTCTTCATATCCCTTTTTACAGTGAGGAGCATCTAAAAAAAGGTACTTATTTATTCTTGAATATCAACAACTGTGAAGCTAAAAATTGCACAGAATATTCATTTATGACAAAACAAACAATTTAACGGAAAAATAAGTTAGTAAGTGAAAAACTTCATAAGTTATTCAAATAAAAGACAGTAATTTGAGGTTTGTAGGAATGTAATATTTTTCTGCTTACAGTTTAGAGTACCTATTTAAAACGGGATTAATTTCCCAAAAGGGAAAGGCTAATTTAAATAACAATTTGATCATATCCGAATCAAATACTTCAAAAAGTCCTTATACCCAATTTTTTTTTTTAATTTAGGAACTATAACACTAAATTTTCCTTCTTATAGTATATAAACTGCAATGATATACTGCCCAGCAATCAGCGTTTCAAAATCAATTGAAAAATAATAAAACTCAAAAATATATTAAAATATAAAAATATTTACAGTAGTAGTTAACTTTATTAATTTATTGTTAAAATTCAGTTAGCTGCTGCACTGGTCACCTAAGTATCGATTTGATTATTTCTCTTAAATTACACAAACCACGGCTGGTTTCGATTTTACAGTTTTGGTCCAATAGCGGCTGCTATAAATAATTCAGTTAGTAATTTCACTAGAATATCAGTGGTATTAAGGGGTTATATACAGTTAGGAGGCCTAAAAATAAGCGATTTTTCAAGAATCTGTCCTGAGAAGACTTTAAATTTATTAATGTGAAAATTTGTACACATGTTATGGTAACTTTTAACTGTATTTTAAGATTTTTGTATTTGTAAAAATAATAATTTTGAAAGCTGCTATAGCTGATTTCCAGGAGTTCCTCTCAAAAAAGGCATCCTGCGGTGACAACGATATCTCTGGACTGGAACATCGAAAATGAAAAAACCAAACGGATTTCGTTAAAGTAAAGCATAATCTTCTAATTAATCGAAGGAATAAGCAAAATAAAATTTTTTGACAAAATTGCGGCTTCTCAAAAAAAATCAATTTTTGATAAAAATTTTGGCGTTAAATTGTTTCTATAAAAAAATATTTATCGGTGAGAAAAAACCTTCGAATAATTAGTAAAAAATATACTTAGGAAGCTTGTGTTAAAATCTGAGACTGATCGGTTCAGCTGTTTCCGAGAAATCTCCGTCACCGACTTTCAAAACACAGTTTTGAGAAAAACGCGTTTAAAGTTTCAAAAGCACGTTACATAGTCTGCCGTCATAACGCAGAGGGCAGTAAGTATATATGGGTTTCCATATATACTTACTGCCCTCTTCGTTATGACGGCAGTAGTGTACAATCGCTTTGACACGTCTTTACAAATATGCCTGTAACTTCGAAAATAATCGCCGGATTGCCTTGAAATTTTCTGTGTGTGTACTGGAATATATGTACATTACGAGAATGAAATTAAAAAAATCGATTTTTTGAACATTCTAACTGTATGTAACCCCTTAACTTTAACGGCAGGGTTTATATTAAAATAACTCTTTATCTAAATATATTATTATGCTTAAGGGCGTTCAATCATATTTTATAAATATTTGGACAATCAACACTCTTCTCTTTAAGAGGTAGAATGACATTAGATTAAAGCAAAATTAATATAATTTTGCAACAAGAGGACCTTCAGAGATGTAATGGAGCATTTTTAAAATCTCTGTAAGATATTATATGACACAAACATGTGTAAAAAATTTTAAAACTTTAGCTACCCTTGAACTGTCTAGACCAGATGTCATGTGTCTCTCTTACCTTAAAGTGAAAGAACCAATTATATTACGACCTTTCTTGTCTTGTTTTGACAGAAATCTCCTCTGAAGCTAAAATATTCGTTCTAAAGGTATTTAAGTTTCCAGTGCGTGAAATTATTTTTCCATGCGTGAGATAGCTATTTCCCCCTCGGTGCCTACTTCACACATCAAAATTAATGTCAAAAAGTCAACTTGTTTGAAGAGTTAGTTGTAGAAAAATAATATTTTAAATGTCAGAACATGACATCACCTTCACTTGGAGCTTTTTTGGGATAATTGGCAAATTAATATAATCTTAAGATTTTTAAATTTACGTGTGTGAACTTTTATCCCTATCCTTCAGATAGAACAGGGTCTAATATGGGGGCAAATTTACTATGTAAAACCATACGATCCGCAAAAAAAATGCACTGTAGATAAAATGAAAGATAAGTAAATTCTCCTCAAAATGATATACCAATAATATTTTTCACCTGATCAGTATTGCTCGAAAAGATGAAAATTCGAATTGGAATAAAGTTCAGTGACTTCTATTCTGCCGTTCTTAACTATAATTTAAAGGCTATATAGTAATGTTTTATTAAAAATCCTTTAAAATAAACACATATTTTACTATACACAATATAATGCGTGAAATGAATCCGGTGAAGATAAAGTAAAACCGAGCGTGCTAAGTATTTTACTTAACTTAATTTGGAAAATTACCTCTATTTTGTATTGTAGCAGAACAATAATAAAACTAATTATTTTCTTTTGAATTCCTAGAATACAGTACAGTTAGTTACTAGCAGTTATAGTATATTTCCATTGTTGTTTAATCACGACCAAAAGTAAGAATTTTTTGTTTAATATAGGTATTATCTGGTACACTCAGAGCGTAAGTTTTAACTTACACTTATTTATTATATTTATTTTTATTGTCACTGTGTACATCAAAGAACACATTTTAACAATAAATGTGTCAGTAGTACATTTGAAAAGAGGACACTTAACTCCGTATAACGTACAATATACACAGATGATATTTTTTTATAGGAAATTTAATTACTTTTAATTCTTCACATATCTAATTTTGACATAAAGTTTATTTTCGTATATCCCACGGAAGCACAAAACCCAATTACTAGTGTATCGAGGGTTGTATTTAGCAGATAGTCGATTCGAACACCCAGTGCTGGAAACATCCATATTGGTTTCACCAATCCTTCATTTATACTGACGATAACATACACCCAGTCCCGTCCTTTTTTATTTTTCATGGCAGAGCACCGGAATCGAACTAAGGTGGTCGAGTAAGTCCACATCTCAGTTCTGCGCCGCACACTGTAACGAAATCGAAAATTCGTGAACATGCTTAGCTGTTTTCCAAAAATTGTGGCATATGAAAGCATATATTGGAGTACGTTATTACTATACTAAATTTAGACCTATGGTACCTTACTAGATACAGGTCAATCAAAAAATATAATTATTTTTCGACAAAATAAATACGAAAATACTGTTTTCGGTTTGAAGCAACTAAGTTGACTAAGTGACTTTAATACTAATTATAAAAACATACCCTAATTAACCTAATTTTCTCAATCTGAGCTGGAGAGTGATCTATCAGAATTGTCTTCCTCAGCGTTAGTTTCTTTAAAAAGTGTTTCGGTTTCTGAGAACACATAGTTTTTTTCGCAGTATATTTCAGTCTAATAAAGTAAAAAACGAGATTTGAAGAAACAAGTTGTGCAGTTTGTCCTCAATATTCTCGATCCGTTCTCGCTCTCGCGCGTAATGTTCTCGGAATTTACGAAACTTAATTTCTAGCATCTGCTGACTCTTCAGATAAATGTCCAAAAGGAGTATAAGAAATGTTCCCGCAAATTCCTGCCCCTTGTATTAATAACATGTAAACACTTGATGGTATATAGTACCAACTATACAGTGTGTACATAATGTATGGAACAAATTCATTATTTATCAATCCAAAACATTTTCGGAAAAATCCTCGGACACGTATATAATAATTTTTAATTGCGCATTTTTTGAAATAAAAATTAAATGTACAGGGTGATTGATGTAGTAGATATGACATCATCGACCATTTTTTTAAATGGAAACCCCTATATTTTAGTTCAGATTTCTAATGTCCAAGACGAGCTGATTCCAAAAACATAAAATACTTGTGGCCTAAAGTTGATAGTTTCGAAGCTACAAGGTGTTAAAATATATTTTTTTTAACTTTAAGGTATATTTTATTTTAACATTTAAAAAAATAACAATAAATACAATAAATTATTTAATTAAGTGTTGAAACTGTTGTCCTTCTTGTGCCTGACAGTATCTCAAGCGATCAATAAACTCTTGTTGTACTCCTCGTATTGTTTCTTCTGAAATATTCCTGCATTCCGTTGTTATTCGATTTTTTAATTCTTCAATATTGGCAGGTCTGCTTTTATAAACAACATTTTTCAGGTGACCCCATAAGAAGAAGTCCAATGGTGTTAGGTCTGGAGACCTAGGCGGCCATTCAATAGGCCAACGTCTCCCGATACATCTGTTTGGAAAAACATGGTTGACATACTGGCGCACTTCTGCTGCATAGTGAGGCGGTGCGCCGTCTTGTTGGTACCACAAATTTTCATCCAGAACCTCAGGATTATTTATACTAGGGTAAAAGTTAAGTAGCGTAGGGATAAGAAAGTCTTGAAGAAAAGTAAGGTAATTTTGCCCGTTTACATTGTTGTCAAAAAAATATGGCCCGATAATTTTGTTTTTAACTATGCCCGCCCAAACGTTAATTTTCTGAGGATATTGAGTATGATTCTCACGCATCCACCTAGGATTTTCTTTAGCCCAATATCTGCAATTTTGTCGGTTTACTTCACCATTTAATTTAAAAGTAGATTCATCCGAAAATAGTATATTTTCAACAAAAAAAGGATCCTCGTTACATCTTTCCATTAAAATTTGACAGAACTCCATCCTGCGATCTGGATCATCGTCATTCAACTCGTGAACCAGATTGATTTTAAACGGGTGCCATTTTTCTATTGTTAATAGGTTGTGAATGGTCATAGCAGAAGCAGAAGCCCCTTGATCTAGACCAACCTGGCGGACGCTGTTGTGGGGATTTTCTTCCATAGCTAATAAAATATCTAGTTTTTTATCCTCCTGAAGAGCTGGACGGCCTTTCTTGGGGAGATCTTCCACAGAACCCTTTTCTCGAAATTTTTTTTCAATTTTACTAACAGTTGATCTCGTGATTGGCCTTTCTGGGTACTTAGCATTGAACAAAATGCAAACTTCTTGTTGTGTACGAACTCTATTACCATATCCAATCATCATAAGGATTTCTATCCTTTGTGTAGAAGATAAACGCATAGTAATTAAATATTATAAATCAACTTTACTACTTAAAAAAATTATTCAATATTATGACAGCAAAATGTCATTATCTGCCAATCGAAATACCATAGTTACAAAGCAGAAATAAAGAGAAATTTCATGATTACTGTTATTCTACCTTAAAAAACTGATTTATTTTAACACCTTGTAGCTTCGAAACTATCAACTTTAGGCCACAAGTATTTTATGTTTTTGGAATCAGCTCGTCTTGGACATTAGAAATCTGAACTAAAATATAGGGGTTTCCATTTAAAAAAAACGCCGATGATGTCATATCTACTACATCAATCACCCTGTACATTTAATTTTTATTTCAAAAAATGCGCAATTAAAAATTATTATATACGTGTCCGAGGATTTTTCCGAAAATGTTTTGGATTGATAAATAATGAATTTGTTCCATACATTATGTACACACTGTATAATGACACATACAGCTTTGCAGTATCTGTCAAATATTCTCGAAAAGTATAAACGTTTAAGTTTTGACCCGAAGAAAGCGCTTAAAGAATTGCAGCAAATTTTTTAATTAAATTTTTGTTCAATCCAGTGATTGCTGCTGATTTTTCGTAATGTCGACAAAAGTGAGAGCAGTATTGCCATCGTTTTTAGTGCCTTCGCTCTGTTTTGTAACGTCTATAAGTATCCCAAGTTCATTTCGAAAATCCCTTTGTATTTTTTTTCTTTGCTCTTTTATTACTTTGTTTTCACCCTTAGGGGCATCCTTAATTAAATTACAAAGCGTATTTAATGAGTTAACTTATTACCTACTTCTTAGAATAACATAATGTCTAATAAGATAACAATTTAAAACTGGGTGTAATAACGTATTTTTAAAACTATGTAGGTAGGTATTAGATTCATGAATATTTTATTTAATATTATTCTAGCCACTTTTCTTAGTAAAAGTTAAATTAGTTAAAATTTACGTGTAACTTCTTAGAATATTTAACATAATTATTAATATACCTAGAAATTCTCAAAACGGCATTACAAAGCATCTTTGGATTCCTGCATGTGCGACACTACTAAAGAAAAATATTTTTTTTTTCAGTAATCGGAGAAAGTCGGATGAGATTTTTGGATATTTCTAATGTATGAAAAGTTGTGTAATCATCTAATGTATGACACAATTTAGGCATATTTAGGCAGTTTTTAAAAGTCTCACCAAACTTTGTCTCTTCTTCGACTAGGGCCACGGTTCTTTAAAATTCCATATGTAAGTAAACTTTACAAATATTTCAACTAAAATTTGGAGATGTAAAGATAGTCAGCATACTATAGCTACAAGGACAATTGCTTCTATAGAACGCATATTATAAATTTTTTAAAGTTGGACTTACTTTCGCATTAATTTTCGATTTAACTGCTCTCAGAAAAGTCAAGTTTCTGCTTGAAACGGAAGTACTTTATGGTGATACGTACATTTAAAAAAAAACTGATAGACGACTAACCTCCATACAGTTTACGAATAATCAAGAGACAAAACAAATTAAAATTCGATAGTAGCTGATTTGCTCTATGTCCACGGAATATCAAATCCCTTATACGGCGCTACCCATCGGTCCGCTACCTGTCGGTCAAAAAAGGGATCTAAGAAAATGCCCAAAAAATAATTTTTGGTATTTTCACCCCTGTCCTCGAAGGGGCAAACCGATTTCTTTCAAGGGGAAAAATTAGGGATTTGTTGATAATATACCAATAAACCAATAAAATATCTCTACAGAATTAATTCTGAAATTCGTTACTCTCAACTTGGTTAAAGAAACCAATTCTATGCCTGGCGCAGCCTTATTTCTAGCGATTTTTTTATGACAGCCAATCTGGTTCGTTTTTATTTCATACTTGCATCTGTAATTAATCTGAATTAGTAATTATATGCCCCTGCTTATTACAGAACCCAGAAAAAACTTCAATAAGGATAGAAAAATAGTGAAAAATTGTTATAGGTATGCACGATTTTACATTGTGCCACTAATAGATTAAAAACAAGTTCTTAACTTAAATATGAGTATAATATAAGTGGCATTTCAATAGTGAACATCTGCAGCTTAATTAAAATCGTCGTCATTATTGTTATCGAAACAGTTCGGAAATCGAACAAATTGCGGAACAATTATGCAGAGAATTGGGAGCCATTTACCAAATCACAGAAACCACACTTGTAATTTGCTGCTATGTATATCTACATCTTATTTCTCTACAATGTAATATCTAATCTTAAAGTTCTAGACCGAACGTGATAGAAATCAGCATAATCAGTAATAATAATCTTCATCAATTAATAATAAGTACTTGACTGTAACATGACTAGCAAACAAATTTTAATTCTGGAATTAACTAAAAAGATTTAAAACTTTTATAAGAATACTGATGGATACTTGATGAAAATAGGCTATTGGTTGTTCTATGCCTATCCAAATTTAATGGTGTTAGTTACAATCTAAAATATTAGCGCAAGTTTTGTTATGGGTCGATCTATTTTGTTCAAACGGCTTCGTTGTTCGATGCAAATTGTAATTATATAACTCATAGTTCGAATAAACTAGATTAGAACAGCCAGTTTACATTTTTGAAGAATGAATAATGCAGGATTACAAGTTGGAGGAAGAGGAAGGTTATTGATTCGGGAAATCATATGATTGCATACTAATAATTTCAACAATATCCACCAATCGGCCATTCCAATAAGGTGGATCCACCAGTTCAATTTACGAACATGCTGAAAATGTTGACCTATTAAAGTATTACAAAAGGCGAAATGACTCTGCACAATAACTTAATGTTATTATATGTTCGTATTCATGTTTAAATTCTCTAGGTCGTCTACCGTCCCAAATTATATAGAACTCTGTATAACCTTGTTCTTAAATCTTTTTCTGTCGTGTCCACTTGTTTTAACTAGATTCGCACGCAAAATCTCAATTAGAACTC
The DNA here is from genome assembly GCA_963971165.1 of Philopedon plagiatum. Taxonomy (NCBI): domain Eukaryota; kingdom Metazoa; phylum Arthropoda; class Insecta; order Coleoptera; family Curculionidae; genus Philopedon; species Philopedon plagiatum. Next base: position 22,841,984 of record OZ020197.1, on the reverse strand, counting down.
CTATTAATTTCACTACGCAATTTAGGGATACTAATTGGTCTCTAGCGTAACACGTCCCATTATGTGGATATTCGGCCTTTCCTTGTTTAAATGACCGTATTAATTATTATTTTGCCTATTTAACTTACCTTAAAAGCTCTGATGAAAATTGCTTAATATGTAGCTTTGTTATATTGCTGTATTTGAATTTTCGTTAAAAGAAGAACAATAATTAATGTGAAGGAAAACATCTAAATGTTAATGAGAGACTAAAGTAGGTATTTTAAACCTGGCGACAAAATTTGGTGCTCGAGCCGCAGGCAAGGACACCAATTGCACGAGGGATTAAAATACCCTTTGGTCCAGTGGTATATACGCTTTTACAGTTTGCTGTACAAAAATCCATCAAATCATAACTGGTCAATCACTGTCAGTATTAAAACTAAGTACCTTCTTAGTGAATCTGAACGTATATTTCTATCAAATTACACAGAAAAATTCATTTGGGGTAAATTACACTTTCGTGAAAATCTAGTAACCACTCGATTTATTCGCTCTCATGAAACTTTATCAAACAAATTCTAGCATTAGTGGTTTTTCTTAGTAGTCAGTTAAATCTACAATAATTAAACCACTAAATAAAATTTATACAGGGTGTCCGATATATTTTAGTATGGTCAAATATCTTTGCCATTAGTAGAGATAGAGACACCTTTCAAGTGTATTTTACTGGTTAATAAATCTACTTTATCATGTAATTTAACTTTTTCAAACCCCTTGAAGGGCGACGCTAGTGAATTAAGGTCAAAAAAGTGCAACCTTAAAATGTTTAAATGTTTATATGTCTGTTTTTTGAATAGCTTTAAAATGAGATACCACAGGGCTGAGATGTGCCATGAGAATGTTCTCAAGGGAAATTTCCGGAGAACGGTAAATTACCGAGAAAATTTTATACCAGTTGTTTTAAGCCAATCAGATGCCTTGTTTTTGACAGGTTGCTATGGCAAAAACCCGAATTTTTCGGAAATTTTTTCGGTCACGTGACCTAGTTCAAAAATTAATAAGTGATAATTTCCCTGGCTTGACAGCTGTCACGTGCAGAATAACAACAGAAGCGTAGATTAAGTTTTACAAATATTGCCAAATTGTCAGAATTTGTATTTTTTTTTTGAAATAATTTTTGGTATAAAATTTTCGTACCGAATCTCCCGCAAGCTGGAATTAATCTCCGAAAATTTTTTCTCTGTTGCGAATTTTTATAAGAAAATTTCCCTCGGCTGACGCCTCGGGAAATTTTAAAAAAATTCGCACCTCGAAAAAATTTTCAGAAAAAATTCAAGCTCTAGGGAGATTATAAGTGAGTATTTCCCAGCATAAATTATCGAGAATTTATGATTTTAGCAAAAAAATATAAATTACAGGAAAATTACCGAGAATATTTCCGGGAACGAGAATTTACGGAAATTAAGGTGATTTATTTTAATGCCGCTATTGTATTATAGATGGAGCTTGGAGCATTTTTATCTTTATTTCTTTTCTGTGTTGTTTTAAACAACTTGTTTAGACATGTTATTTCATACAATGCGTTTCTAAGTTGTGTTTTATTTCTGAATAAAGTTACTCTAAAATAATGGAAATAAAAATTTAATAAGTCTTTATTTTGACTAAAATGCGTAATCACGTTAATTTACAATTTAAATATTTTCTAAATTAGGTATTGTGCAGGTAGCTCTTTATTTTTTCAGATAAAATTATTGTAAAAACTACTTTGGGTAAAAAAATATGTTCTTCCAATTTATGCAGTCAAATGAAACATAAAATTCTCCAACAATATAAAATAAATTCTCCAAAATTTCAGATAAATTCTCATTCTTCTCAGAGAATCTTTCCCAATAATAAATTCTTGAGAATGTTGAGAATCTCTACATCTCTTTATTTTTTCAGATAAAATTATTGTAAAAACTACTTTGGGTAAAAAAATATGTTCTTCCAATTTATGCAGTCAAATGAAACATAAAATTCTCCAACAATATAAAATAAATTCTCCAAAATTTCAGATAAATTCTCATTCTTCTCAGAGAATATTTCCCAATAATAAATTCTTGAGAATGTTGAGAATCTCTACATCTCTTTATTTTTTCAGATAAAATTATTGTAAAAACTACTTTGGGTAAAAAAATATGTTCTTCCAATTTATGAAGTCAAATGAAACATAAAATTCTCCAACAATATAAAATAAATTCTCCAAAATTTCAGATAAATTCTCATTCTTCTCAGAGAATATTTCCCAATAATAAATTCTTGAGAATGTTGAGAATCTCTACATCTCTTTATTTTTTCAGATAAAATTATTGTAAAAACTACTTTGGGTAAAAAAATATGTTCTTCCAATTTATGCAGTCAAATGAATCATAAAATTCTCCAACAATATAAAATAAATTCTCCAAAATTTCAGATAAATTCTCATTCTTCTCAGAGAATATCTCCCAATAATAAATTCTTGAGAATGTTGAGAATCTCTACATCTCTTTATTTTTTCAGATAAAATTATTGTAAAAACTACTTTTGGTAAAAAATATGTTATTTCAGTTTATGCAATCAAAACATGAAATTCTTCAACATGTAAAATAAATTCTCCAAAATTTCCGATAAATTCTCATTTTTCTCGGAGAATATTTCCCAGAAATAAATTCTCGAGAATGTTCCGTCTTTACACACGGCATAGGATTGCATTTAAAAATTTTGACCAGAACTCCCTAACGTCGCCCCTCAAGGGGGTTGACAAAGATAAATTACATGAGAAGGTGGATTTATTAATCAATAAGATACACCTAAAATTTGGTGTCTCTCTCTTTACTAATAGCAAAGATATTTGCCCATACTAAGACTTTTCGGACAGCCTATATATTTCATAGGACGTCTTTACGAATCATGTTAAATCTAATGAAACTATAATAAAACTCTGAGCCTTCCTTCGGTGCGTTACAGATGCCGTTAAATAAATTAATTTTCAATTCTTTAAGCTTTCCCCGAAATCTCAAAAATTCAATTTCAAGCCAAAGTCTGTTACATTTTAGTGTTATTGCAGTATAGCCAATTCCAACGATATTCTTTAAGTTTAAACTGTAGAAAAGCATCAACTGCCATAAGTGGTTTTAGGTAATTGTTTTAGTGAAGAGCGTGCATAACTGATAAAATAAAAAATAAGAGTATTAGGTATAGATTGGTAGTCTGCGGATGAAAAGCCGACAACAAACCTGAGCATCTCTGCTAGGTGTGTTGTCAATTGGTTAAGTAATATTAATCAAATATTTTCTCTTAATTTGAGTGCAAACAGGGCTTATTTTCCCCATAGGTCCGGTAGGCCCGGGCCTGGGGTTCCACTTTCAGAGGGGCTCCGCGCTCGACCTGAGCGACACTATACGTATTGAAATAGTTTTTTTTATCTTCTGACAGCCCACTAAGACCGAAGTCTAATTACTATGTACCATGGGTGTACTGGGGAATCGACTCACACATCCAGAGCTGGAAACATGTGTAGGGATTTTACCAGCCCTTTAAGAGGATATGTGGAGTGGTACCACCTCGGTCGAGGAAAAATTCCTCTACCACCTTCCAAAACAAGACCAAAATATACTTTATTTGCAAAATTGAGATGCTAAACTTTAATATTGCAAAAAAATATTTTATAGATTGTGAAAATCAAAGTCGGTCGACAGATTGACATTAGTACTGTATGCAAAACAAAAAACAACAAGAAATCCTGACAGACTGACAGGTTGCGACACGCATTAAATTAGGAAGTTGTGAGGGGTACCGGATTGCGTAACGGGCCTAGGGCCCCCTATAACCAAAAATAGGCACTGAGTGCAATAATGGTATTATATTAAGATAAAGTATTAAAATCTCCAGACGCATCAGATCTAGCTCTTGGAAATACCATTTTATTTCAACGTAGCGACGTATTAAGTTGATAAATATGAATAATTTCAGGAAAATACTAAATAACCAGGAAAGGAAAATCGTGGCAACGTTTCTAGGATTCATGCATATAAAGCCTGCATGAATTTTGAAATAAAAATACTCTGAATATTTGTATTTATTATACAAATAATCTAACAATAAAAATCGACTAATTACGACAAACAAAAATTTTGGCCACTTTCTTTCACGGGCTAGTAGTCCTGCCGACAAGATAACTCGTTTGCATATTTCTTTCTGACTAACTTTATTTCTAGAGTCATCATTGCGATTTATCTGGTCAAAAATTATGTTCTTATGTTGTCATATTTTTTAATTAGTTTATGTACATTTTTTGACTGGGTTTGATTGAGTTTGATTGGGTTTGATTGGGTTCCGCTAAATAAAACATGTAGCGGTATAGCCGAATATTCTAACATTCTACTGAAAGATGGTCATTTTTCTGAAGTACTCTTCGTCATATCACTAGAGCTAATTATAGCAACGTGCCCTGGCGGATTTAGAGGGGGAACAGGGGGCGCGCGCCTCCCTCCTAGAGCGAGGTAGAAAAAGGATTACGATAGCGAATTTTATAAATATAAATATTGTAACATAATCATTAACCATTTGTACATATTCTACAAAATTAAAACTAAGTAAGCGTATTTTCTCAAACTGTTCCGTGTTATTTCCCTAATACCTATTTGGTATAAAATAAAAAACCATTATTTGAGCAGGCTGGTGCCATAATTGACTCTCCAGCATCTAAAAACCCTCTTGCTACGCAACACATAAACGTTTCAAAAACTTTTCCTCGTATGGTGGCAAGTGTCGGCAAACAAGACATAAAATTACAATAAAAAAGGCGCCTCGCGAGTGTAACCTGCGTAAAAAATAATAAATTTTCCGAAAGTGGAATTCTGACGAGGTGTCATCATCTGCAGGCTCCGAACCGCGGCGAGAAGAGTCACGCAGAACACGTAGCCATAAATTCCACTTATTTATGTAACCAGCGAAATCCGAAGCTTCGCCTGTTCGAGAAACTAAGAAACGGGGCTTTTTAGGTCATTGTGTGCTTTGGCGACAAGCGATAAATTTTTTTAATGTGTCGATGAAATCGTTAGAGCAAAATGTTGCAAACATAACTTTTTTATTAGTTTCGTTACCGATTTGGTTTCTTGTAGACTTGTAGAAGAAATAACTTTGTTAAATCAGAGGAACCTTTCAGTCTGGAATTTTTTTTAACGAATAGGATTACTATATAGCAGGTAGTAAAGGGACCATTCAAATTCAAAATATAAAAGTATTCGATTCTGGCATCTATTCGAATGCATTCGATTCTCAACGAAGTATTCGAATATTTAAAAAAAAATCGATTCTTGCGAGTTGCGTGTGACGGCGAGCGAGATTCTGGGAGGATGCGAAATATTACAATACAAGAAGAGCAGAATCGGAGGCTGAATTGGAATGAAAAATGGTAATTGTATTGTGTCAGGTAGTTACGTAAATGAGGATTAATAGTTATCCGTATAAATTATATTGCAGCCCTCATTACGGTATTCTATCTTTTTCAGGAAATTAATTTGTTTAATGGGTATATCGTAGGATTCGCATAAAACTTTTCTGATCATTCGACAACATCGGAGAGGCACTCGCAATGATAAGAACAGCATGTTGCTGGGACAGATTTTATTTCGATTCTGGCAGCGTGCCAGTTTTTATCATGAGAATAAAGAATAATCGATATCATGCCTCTGATGCCTACTTTGCAAAAGATGCGAGAGAAGGAAAAAAGTGCGGTCTCTGTGAGTTATGACACTTATGACGCTCGTGGCTTGAAATTTTGATTTTCGCAATAATAGTAAGACACAGAGAATTGAGTAAAAGAAACAAGTAATTTTAAGTTATTACGCGCATAAGACTGAGTAGACTGATAAGTAAAACATTATTACCAGACTTCTGCAGTAAACCTGAGTATCCCAGTTCTTTATACAATTCCTAAATTTTGCCGTATTTGTATTTTGGATTTTTCGTATCGATTATTATAAGTTTTAATTTGCCTAAATCTGTTTAAAAGTGTCAGTGTGTCCGAGGTTTGAGAATTCTAACCTAACTTTCATATTACTGAAATTTGGACAAAACCGAAATAAATAGAATGAATAATTGTTTCTCGAAACTTTCAACACAATTTATAAGTATTAAATACTTTCCACGAGAGTGGCATTTTAAATAAACAAACAAAACCGTTTTATCAAGAAATAATGTGCCAGTCAAATAACCAAATTCTAAAGAAATTAAATGAAAGCTTTGATTTTCCATTTCGCAGCTTGTTGAATTTTTCAATCCTGAAATATTTTGTATTTGTTTGTCACAAATTATCAGTTCGTTTAAAGCGAAAAGCCAGTTTAAAGCGTTCAGTTGTTTTATATAACAGAGTTGAATTTAGTTTGAAATTTAAACTAACAACACACTTTTGATTTAAAGCTTTGCGAACTCGGTATGTGTTTTTAGCATGAAATGATTTTTAATTTTTAGGTGCATTGTTTAGGTTTGGTGGTGTCACTACAAATATCACAAATGTATATATAGGGACCCATAAATTAAAACGCTATATCTTTAGATCTAACATTATTTCTAGAAATTTCGAGAATAATTGGTATTTAGCAATAGTTATGCTCTGGCATGTTTTTCTAAGGATTTTAATTGTACCCGTGAATAAACTTGGTTCTCTCGCCATGTGCCCTGAGCAAATGATATGCCATTCCAAAGAATCATTGTTTTTCTTATGTTAACTAAGTATATCAATACCAAATCATTTGGCAATTTGGTTACCTGGAATATTTGATGAATCTGCCAAATATAATAGTACAATAACGGCCAGTAATACTAACAGCTTAAAAAGCCGAGTTTTTATTAGTGGAGTTAGCGGTAGAATAATTTGGGAAAGTAGTAATTTTAATTATTGTACTGCTAACTCTACCAGTGTAAACATATTTGGTGTAGTAGAGTACTAAATCATGGTAGGTAAAGTAAGATTGTACGGCCGGATAGTATCACTCGTCTTTCCCCGCTCCCAATTTATAGTCTACTCTTCCGACACTACTAATGAAAATAAGTTTGATATAGTCAAGCATGTTTGTTTATGAAGTGATTTTTGGAGTGATCATGCCAAGCAGTGCCTCAAAGTTTTATGGAGTCCTTTTTAAAACACAATTTGTACTCTTGTGTGTCCCCTTCAGCAAGTTCCTTCAAAAGAGGAGCAGATGTTCCATGATTATGCCTTTTTTGATCCAGTCTCTCGTCCAGACGCAGTGGGATCGAAAGTCTATAGAGATATTGTTCAAGTTGAAAAGGTGATTTAGGAATTATGAAAGTTGTATTGTATTTGTAGTTGTATTTAGTCTAAGAAAAACTTCGACAATATGGTATAAGATAGGGTTAGAAATAAATTCATGGATGCACCGAGAGGCAGTCATGATACCCTAATACTATAGGTGACCTAACCAAAACTGGGAGCTGAGAGTCTTAATACGATTTTTAATAATTGTAGAAAAAAGCTAGTTTATATCCCATGGCATAAACAATGCGACGAAAACAAGTAACGTTTAGAGTTGCATCTCAAAATAAAATTTTGAATTCATATTATTTGGAAAGTATTAATTAAAATATGATGGTGTTTGTAAATTAGCTGTAATTATTATAGCCTGAAATATTTATAGAACCCTTCTAAAATTAAATCAACAAATAGCAACCTACTCACTTTAATTGTATCATGAACAACGTTGTAAAATACTTAGCTTTTTTAATTGCTGCGAAACAAATTAGGCATAAAATACCAATTAAAGCAGATTTAGAAGAGCCTAAACTAAAAGCAAAGACAAAATATTTGTCCAAGTAAACGGAGTGCGCGTACTGCTGAAGGCAGTTAAATATTAAAAATCGGCAAAGTGCAAGGTATACGTGCACAATTAGTGTACCGTGCCATCAGCCCCCTACTTAACCTGAGCAAACCTCGGCCGCCCGATCTCCGCCCAGCTCCCGCGCTATCCGTCTCACAGTGTGTCGATTCAGCATTTTAAAGCGACAAAAATATTTTTAACCGATAAGCTTATTGTTTCTACTTTTATGTTTGAAAAATATTTATTTATTCTTGTGTTGTAGTGTATAGCACAAATTAACATGTTTATTTATTACAAACTTGAACCACACATTTATATCGTTTGCGCACATTTTATGCATTAAGCGTTAAATGTGTACAATAATTGTAAAAATTAACACTAGGTATATTATTATGAAACAAAACGTTTTTTCTTCTTGTACTTGTACCCTGCAGAACTCTCATTTGATTAGAAGTGGCTTTCTTATTCCCCACTAAATTTTCAGCATAACTCTCAGCGCCTGCTGTAGATTTCCATCAACCATGTCGCTTAATGGTAAATGTGTCGGTAGCATAGACAGTACATATTAGACCTGTACAACGTATTGGCTACATCAAGGGAATCCGTCCAACGCATGGGCGAAAAAGTGCGCTTGTGCACATCTGGCGCCAATCAGGTTTTTAAAAGTCAGTGCGCTGCACTCAGGACTTCTGGCATCAGTGGGTGGACGGCAACTAAGTGATCAGAACTGGGCCGACGCCATATGCTCTTCTGGGTGACAAGGAAGTAGTGTTTGGTTGTGTTTATTTGTGAGCTTTTAATATTTAGAGATTCATTCGTTCAGTGAAAATTTTTCAGATCTTCGCATGCGGTGTACAGTGTGTCGTTCAGGATTCGGTAACTGATGAACGCTACATTTTCAGCTTTGTAATATATAAAAGCACCGGTGATTAGATTTTGCGGTGACATATTTCGCGTTGCATATTTGCGGTAAAAATCAACCATATTTTTATTTTCCTCAGTAGGTGCGACTACAAAGACCCTGGATGTCTTATTCTTGATATTTGATAGTTTACCTATTAGAGAAGACCCCACGTCTTTAATATTATCAATACTTAAGGTAATTATTTTGTCAGCACGAGAGGCTCCGGATAACCCAAATATTAATACTGCCTAAAAAAATTAAAATGTGAAATTTCACATTGCTTTTGTTTCTATAAATTTATTTTTACCTTGCTCATCACTACTCATCAGATGAATCGTCAGCTTGGGACAGATACGTGTTTACTTCCCCTTTGGTAAATATTTTAGTTTTTTTGCAGTGTTACCATCAGAATTTTCTTTCAGAAAGGATACTATTTTGTATATTTAACATTGTCATAAAGTTCCATACAAGATTTAACCACCGAATACCGAACCCATAGGGTAGAAGGTTAAACATTTAAACTTTTTAACCTTTTCACTAAAGTATTCCAGCATCGCATTTTCGGTAAAGTTTACTACATGCTTTTCTGAGCACCACTTTTTAAAAGTTTGTTATCTTGCATCATATAATTTCCTTGACTTTTCTGGTGGTAAATTGACTGCCACAGAATTCGCTGCTTCAATAATTTGTTCAGTGCTTTATAGCCCTCGGGTTTCGGCCTCTGACTACAAACTGCACCTTAAGAAAAATCAAACGTTTCCCACATTTGATGTATAACGTACTATAATTAAAAAAAAATTGATGATTTTTAATGTGTTCTTCCGTGGACTTTAAAAATGCTTTATATGACAATTTTGGCCAAAAGCCAATTATTCTCAAAAATACCCCTCATCTCTTTGGTTAATCAAATTATGGTACATATTCTATTTTCACACTATTGTGGTGAAGAAATTTTTATACAAAGCTTAACCTATTTCGGGAATATCGAAAGGGGTTAAATTTCCTTAATATGATGGGAATAAATTCAAAACCCAAGAACAAATATGTCTAGACCAAAGGAGCTAAAAACCATAATCCATTTGCCCCAGTTCCATGTATAATGTACATTTTTTAAATTTATTATCATAAAAGAATCGCTTTTGCGCTACTGAGCAAAAATTTAAATGTATTCGTCTGGCTGTCCAGGTTTAGGTCCTAAATTATAAATACAGTGTTTAATATCGCGTCTTTCGCAAAGTGTTGCCATCAAAAATTGTAAACGGTGATTTCCGCGCTACGTTGGTACAGAAATGGTGGACGTTGCAGAAATAATTCAACTTACACACGAAAACTAAAATACAGAATATAACAAAGTAGATGTTCTCCACTGGAAACTGGAATCTCGTAAAGAGTCAATTCGAAATGTATTTATTTTGGGAGAGACAATGAAAATAATTTTTTTTTCATACTCGATAGATATTTTTTACCCAAATGCGTTTTCAGGTTGTAATTCGATATTTTGCTTTTTTTAGACGCGACCACATAGAGCCATGCACGGGTTAGTACTTACCTGAAGAGGATAAGTATTCGCACTTGCTCAAAAACTTAAGAATATCAGGTGCAGATCATGCTACGCCATGACCTGAACCATAGACACATTATTTGTAGACCGACAAACATTATTTGCGGAAATGGCAAATTACGGAGCTAAATCTTTAAGCCACGTTAATCATATCGTCGCTCTTTTGACTAAGTGGCGTATATGGAAAAAATCTCATATTGGTTTTTTTCATTAAAGAATAAAGCGTGGTAAGACACGTATACCCTCTAAGTGGCATATATCAATTCAAAATGGTTTTAAAGATATTTACACTTTTTATTGAGACGTACGTTCCAAAAGCGCGAACATCTTTTTCCCTAAAGGACATATATCATATACGCCTCTATGTAAGCCCACGCTTAGTTATCGCAGTGGGTAGTTCCCAGGCGAATATACTTATATACGTCCATTAGCCACGCAATGTCAGTGCTGCTTTAACCTCAAATTGTACCCGTTGTTGTTATACTACTCGAGAGTTTTGTGTCTAGTGTTTTCATATTATTTACTAATTTTAACTACCATGGACCTATTAGTAAAATGGAGAGATGGAACAGAAAATGTCGTTAATTCGAAGGAATTAGTAGTTGTAAATAAACCAAAAACTTTACAGAAAGGTAGTGAAGTACGAATGCTTTACGAAGGAGAATGGCATTTGGGAACAGTTGTTACTATGGAAGACGAAGATTCAGAAGATGATTTTCCCCTTATCAGTAAGTTCTTTGTAGGATGTAAAATGACATTATATGGAAAATTACTGCACGGTTGTATACAGTGTTATTTAAAAAATGCCTTTCGTGCTGAAACTAAAAAATATGGGTGTTGCATCGTCAGGCGGGATATAGGAAATCCCATGCAATTCTTAAAGGGGTCAACTATTAGCCTCTCTAATCATTCCGGAGAAAAATTCTATTAATGTTTATTGAAGAGTACCAATAGCCATGGTTTTCCCATATCCCGCCCAACGATGCAACATCCTGCCTTAAGTTTAAAAATCACTTTCTTTTCATATATTTTTATTGTTATTACAGGTTTTGTAGGAATTTCAAATGTACTTACTAATAACACTTCTCATTTAACTGCCAGTGGAGTTAGTAAATATTTAGATGCCAGTGAAACAGTAAATGTAAAAAATTCTCAAAAGATACAAATACTTCAAGACATTACAATGAAGGGTCCCTTATTAGGTAAATATTTCGCTTTTTTATTATAATTTTTTTTTATGGAAACGTTTTATACTAATACATTTTTAAGAGCTAGTCTTTTGTATAAGTAATATTATTTTAGCTTTTTTTGTAGAAACTACAAGAAAAAGTACAAAAAAGAGTGACTCCCTGGATTTTACGATTCCCAAAGAGGTTAATAAGACTCTAAATATTACTGAATCTGTATCAAAGAGACAAATATTCCCAGGCACCTCTTCTCCAGCCAACTCAGATGGTGAATATTATTTAAGAAATAAGTAGGTTTCTATTATGTATTTGACTAAATATTTTTTTAGGATATCAGTCAAACGAAGAAACACCGTATTCTGATAACTCTGATCTGGACCCGGATTATAAGATTGATTGTGAAATGTCTCAATGTGTAAAAAAATCTCAAATGCAGTGTGCTTGTGGATTTTGGTTATGCAAAATTCATTTTTTCAATATAAATTATTGTGATATTCATGAATTTCGGGATCAAAGTTTAGAAGGACCGGCAAAATTAAAAAAGATCAATCAAAATAATAAATATCGTAAACAAAATTGTGAATTTCTGAATTGCACTGATGAAATTTTTGCAGCTTGCCACAAGTGCCAAGCCCTCTTGTGTTGGACACATTTTGACGTCGAAGAACAAGAATGTTTATATCATAAAGTCCCTTTTCTCCGTGAAAGCCTACAAAATGTAGTTCATGACAACGTTAAGCCGTCACATTTTGAATTGGAAGGAAGTCCTAGCGAGATAAAGAGAAAAAATCAAATTTCTACGTCCTCTATGAAAAATACAGCAAAAAAGCAAAAACTCTTAGGTGAAGGCTACATAGTGCCGAAAACAATGAACCAAGTTCCCCCTAAAACACTTCAAGCGCCTTGTGAAAGTGAATACTGTAAAAAATTTGGAAAAAAGTGCCACATATTTACAAATGACCAACGAAATGATATTTTAACATGTTTCTACGACATGGGAAGTTTACAACAACAACGAGAATACATCTGCAGACATGTGAAAAAATCAAATCCCAAAAATATGAAAGAAAATTCTCGTAAAAAGGTGCGATATGACTATTTTCTGCCGTTTTTGGGTGAGAATGTCTGTGTCTGTAAAATTTTCTTTCTAAACACTTTAGCAATATCAGAAAAAGTAATGAGAACTTCGTTAAAGAAACTTCAACCCACAGGAGTAGTAGAAACAGAAAAAAGAGGAGGAAGAACAGAAAAACAATTAGAACGTGATGCAATGATGCGTAAGGCAATAAGTGAACACATCAATTTATTTCCAAAAATTGAGTCGCATTATTGCAGAAAGAGTACAACTAAAGAATATCTGCATCCGGACTTATCAATTCCCAAAATGTATGAGATGTACCTGAGGGAACATGAAGATAAAAATAATATTGGAGGTATAGAGCTTTACCGCAAAATATTTCATGATATGAATCTATCTTTTCATCGTCCAAAGAAGGACCAGTGTTCATTGTGTAGAACATTTAGGGAGGGAAATGACGAAATCAAAGACAATTTAAGAGAAAAATACAACAAACACGAATATGAAAAAACCACAGTTAGAAAAATTAAAAAAGAAAGCAAAGAGAAAGCGTTGAATCAACAAGGGTTAATAAGTGCAGTTTTTGATCTACAGCAAGTCATCCATTTGCCCATTTCTAACGAAAGTGCTTTATTTTATAAGCAGAGGCTTGCTGTATATAATTTTACTATATACAATCTTGCTACAAGGGACTGTGATTGCTACACCTGGAATGAAACGATAGCCAATAGAGGTGCTGCAGAAATAGCAACATGCTTGTTTATGTTTCTCAAGAGGTGTGATGACGAAGGAAAAGTTTCGATAGAATTTTTTTCAGATGGTTGTCAGGGGCAGAACAAAAATTCAATTCTCCCAGCCATGTTCCTATATTTCCTAAGGGATAGCCAAAATGTTCAAAATATAACCCATTATTTTTTTGAGTCTTTCCACGGACAAAACGAGGGCGATTCGGTGCACAGCACAATCTCTTCAGCAATTTCAAGAGCAGGAAATATTTATGTATGTATTAATTAAAATATGATGGTGTTTGTAAATTAGCTGTAATTATTATAGCCTGAAATATTTATAGAACCCTTCTAAAATTAAATCAACAAATAGCAACCTACTCACTTTAATTGTATCATGAACAACGTTGTAAAATACTTAGCTTTTTTAATTGCTGCGAAACAAATTAGGCATAAAATACCAATTAAAGCAGATTTAGAAGAGCCTAAACTAAAAGCAAAGACAAAATATTTGTCCAAGTAAACGGAGTGCGCGTACTGCTGAAGGCAGTTAAATATTAAAAATCGGCAAAGTGCAAGGTATACGTGCACAATTAGTGTACCGTGCCATCAGCCCCCTACTTAACCTGAGCAAACCTCGGCCGCCCGATCTCCGCCCAGCTCCCGCGCTATCCGTCTCACAGTGTGTCGATTCAGCATTTTAAAGCGACAAAAATATTTTTAACCGATAAGCTTATTGTTTCTACTTTTATGTTTGAAAAATATTTATTTATTCTTGTGTTGTAGTGTATAGCACAAATTAACATGTTTATTTATTACAAACTTGAACCACACATTTATATCGTTTGCGCACATTTTATGCATTAAGCGTTAAATGTGTACAATAATTGTAAAAATTAACACTAGGTATATTATTATGAAACAAAACGTTTTTTCTTCTTGTACTTGTACCCTGCAGAACTCTCATTTGATTAGAAGTGGCTTTCTTATTCCCCACTAAATTTTCAGCATAACTCTCAGCGCCTGCTGTAGATTTCCATCAACCATGTCGCTTAATGGTAAATGTGTCGGTAGCATAGACAGTACATATTAGACCTGTACAACGTATTGGCTACATCAAGGGAATCCGTCCAACGCATGGGCGAAAAAGTGCGCTTGTGCACATCTGGCGCCAATCAGGTTTTTAAAAGTCAGTGCGCTGCACTCAGGACTTCTGGCATCAGTGGGTGGACGGCAACTAAGTGATCAGAACTGGGCCGACGCCATATGCTCTTCTGGGTGACAAGGAAGTAGTGTTTGGTTGTGTTTATTTGTGAGCTTTTAATATTTAGAGATTCATTCGTTCAGTGAAAATTTTTCAGATCTTCGCATGCGGTGTACAGTGTGTCGTTCAGGATTCGGTAACTGATGAACGCTACATTTTCAGCTTTGTAATATATAAAAGCACCGGTGATTAGATTTTGCGGTGACATATTTCGCGTTGCATATTTGCGGTAAAAATCAACCATATTTTTATTTTCCTCAGTAGGTGCGACTACAAAGACCCTGGATGTCTTATTCTTGATATTTGATAGTTTACCTATTAGAGAAGACCCCACGTCTTTAATATTATCAATACTTAAGGTAATTATTTTGTCAGCACGAGAGGCTCCGGATAACCCAAATATTAATACTGCCTAAAAAAATTAAAATGTGAAATTTCACATTGCTTTTGTTTCTATAAATTTATTTTTACCTTGCTCATCACTACTCATCAGATGAATCGTCAGCTTGGGACAGATACGTGTTTACTTCCCCTTTGGTAAATATTTTAGTTTTTTTGCAGTGTTACCATCAGAATTTTCTTTCAGAAAGGATACTATTTTGTATATTTAACATTGTCATAAAGTTCCATACAAGATTTAACCACCGAATACCGAACCCATAGGGTAGAAGGTTAAACATTTAAACTTTTTAACCTTTTCACTAAAGTATTCCAGCATCGCATTTTCGGTAAAGTTTACTACATGCTTTTCTGAGCACCACTTTTTAAAAGTTTGTTATCTTGCATCATATAATTTCCTTGACTTTTCTGGTGGTAAATTGACTGCCACAGAATTCGCTGCTTCAATAATTTGTTCAGTGCTTTATAGCCCTCGGGTTTCGGCCTCTGACTACAAACTGCACCTTAAGAAAAATCAAACGTTTCCCACATTTGATGTATAACGTACTATAATTAAAAAAAAATTGATGATTTTTAATGTGTTCTTCCGTGGACTTTAAAAATGCTTTATATGACAATTTTGGCCAAAAGCCAATTATTCTCAAAAATACCCCTCATCTCTTTGGTTAATCAAATTATGGTACATATTCTATTTTCACACTATTGTGGTGAAGAAATTTTTATACAAAGCTTAACCTATTTCGGGAATATCGAAAGGGGTTAAATTTCCTTAATATGATGGGAATAAATTCAAAACCCAAGAACAAATATGTCTAGACCAAAGGAGCTAAAAACCATAATCCATTTGCCCCAGTTCCATGTATAATGTACATTTTTTAAATTTATTATCATAAAAGAATCGCTTTTGCGCTACTGAGCAAAAATTTAAATGTATTCGTCTGGCTGTCCAGGTTTAGGTCCTAAATTATAAATACAGTGTTTAATATCGCGTCTTTCGCAAAGTGTTGCCATCAAAAATTGTAAACGGTGATTTCCGCGCTACGTTGGTACAGAAATGGTGGACGTTGCAGAAATAATTCAACTTACACACGAAAACTAAAATACAGAATATAACAAAGTAGATGTTCTCCACTGGAAACTGGAATCTCGTAAAGAGTCAATTCGAAATGTATTTATTTTGGGAGAGACAATGAAAATAATTTTTTTTTCATACTCGATAGATATTTTTTACCCAAATGCGTTTTCAGGTTGTAATTCGATATTTTGCTTTTTTTAGACGCGACCACATAGAGCCATGCACGGGTTAGTACTTACCTGAAGAGGATAAGTATTCGCACTTGCTCAAAAACTTAAGAATATCAGGTGCAGATCATGCTACGCCATGACCTGAACCATAGACACATTATTTGTAGACCGACAAACATTATTTGCGGAAATGGCAAATTACGGAGCTAAATCTTTAAGCCACGTTAATCATATCGTCGCTCTTTTGACTAAGTGGCGTATATGGAAAAAATCTCATATTGGTTTTTTTCATTAAAGAATAAAGCGTGGTAAGACACGTATACCCTCTAAGTGGCATATATCAATTCAAAATGGTTTTAAAGATATTTACACTTTTTATTGAGACGTACGTTCCAAAAGCGCGAACATCTTTTTCCCTAAAGGACATATATCATATACGCCTCTATGTAAGCCCACGCTTAGTTATCGCAGTGGGTAGTTCCCAGGCGAATATACTTATATACGTCCATTAGCCACGCAATGTCAGTGCTGCTTTAACCTCAAATTGTACCCGTTGTTGTTATACTACTCGAGAGTTTTGTGTCTAGTGTTTTCATATTATTTACTAATTTTAACTACCATGGACCTATTAGTAAAATGGAGAGATGGAACAGAAAATGTCGTTAATTCGAAGGAATTAGTAGTTGTAAATAAACCAAAAACTTTACAGAAAGGTAGTGAAGTACGAATGCTTTACGAAGGAGAATGGCATTTGGGAACAGTTGTTACTATGGAAGACGAAGATTCAGAAGATGATTTTCCCCTTATCAGTAAGTTCTTTGTAGGATGTAAAATGACATTATATGGAAAATTACTGCACGGTTGTATACAGTGTTATTTAAAAAATGCCTTTCGTGCTGAAACTAAAAAATATGGGTGTTGCATCGTCAGGCGGGATATAGGAAATCCCATGCAATTCTTAAAGGGGTCAACTATTAGCCTCTCTAATCATTCCGGAGAAAAATTCTATTAATGTTTATTGAAGAGTACCAATAGCCATGGTTTTCCCATATCCCGCCCAACGATGCAACATCCTGCCTTAAGTTTAAAAATCACTTTCTTTTCATATATTTTTATTGTTATTACAGGTTTTGTAGGAATTTCAAATGTACTTACTAATAACACTTCTCATTTAACTGCCAGTGGAGTTAGTAAATATTTAGATGCCAGTGAAACAGTAAATGTAAAAAATTCTCAAAAGATACAAATACTTCAAGACATTACAATGAAGGGTCCCTTATTAGGTAAATATTTCGCTTTTTTATTATAATTTTTTTTTATGGAAACGTTTTATACTAATACATTTTTAAGAGCTAGTCTTTTGTATAAGTAATATTATTTTAGCTTTTTTTGTAGAAACTACAAGAAAAAGTACAAAAAAGAGTGACTCCCTGGATTTTACGATTCCCAAAGAGGTTAATAAGACTCTAAATATTACTGAATCTGTATCAAAGAGACAAATATTCCCAGGCACCTCTTCTCCAGCCAACTCAGATGGTGAATATTATTTAAGAAATAAGTAGGTTTCTATTATGTATTTGACTAAATATTTTTTTAGGATATCAGTCAAACGAAGAAACACCGTATTCTGATAACTCTGATCTGGACCCGGATTATAAGATTGATTGTGAAATGTCTCAATGTGTAAAAAAATCTCAAATGCAGTGTGCTTGTGGATTTTGGTTATGCAAAATTCATTTTTTCAATATAAATTATTGTGATATTCATGAATTTCGGGATCAAAGTTTAGAAGGACCGGCAAAATTAAAAAAGATCAATCAAAATAATAAATATCGTAAACAAAATTGTGAATTTCTGAATTGCACTGATGAAATTTTTGCAGCTTGCCACAAGTGCCAAGCCCTCTTGTGTTGGACACATTTTGACGTCGAAGAACAAGAATGTTTATATCATAAAGTCCCTTTTCTCCGTGAAAGCCTACAAAATGTAGTTCATGACAACGTTAAGCCGTCACATTTTGAATTGGAAGGAAGTCCTAGCGAGATAAAGAGAAAAAATCAAATTTCTACGTCCTCTATGAAAAATACAGCAAAAAAGCAAAAACTCTTAGGTGAAGGCTACATAGTGCCGAAAACAATGAACCAAGTTCCCCCTAAAACACTTCAAGCGCCTTGTGAAAGTGAATACTGTAAAAAATTTGGAAAAAAGTGCCACATATTTACAAATGACCAACGAAATGATATTTTAACATGTTTCTACGACATGGGAAGTTTACAACAACAACGAGAATACATCTGCAGACATGTGAAAAAATCAAATCCCAAAAATATGAAAGAAAATTCTCGTAAAAAGGTGCGATATGACTATTTTCTGCCGTTTTTGGGTGAGAATGTCTGTGTCTGTAAAATTTTCTTTCTAAACACTTTAGCAATATCAGAAAAAGTAATGAGAACTTCGTTAAAGAAACTTCAACCCACAGGAGTAGTAGAAACAGAAAAAAGAGGAGGAAGAACAGAAAAACAATTAGAACGTGATGCAATGATGCGTAAGGCAATAAGTGAACACATCAATTTATTTCCAAAAATTGAGTCGCATTATTGCAGAAAGAGTACAACTAAAGAATATCTGCATCCGGACTTATCAATTCCCAAAATGTATGAGATGTACCTGAGGGAACATGAAGATAAAAATAATATTGGAGGTATAGAGCTTTACCGCAAAATATTTCATGATATGAATCTATCTTTTCATCGTCCAAAGAAGGACCAGTGTTCATTGTGTAGAACATTTAGGGAGGGAAATGACGAAATCAAAGACAATTTAAGAGAAAAATACAACAAACACGAATATGAAAAAACCACAGTTAGAAAAATTAAAAAAGAAAGCAAAGAGAAAGCGTTGAATCAACAAGGGTTAATAAGTGCAGTTTTTGATCTACAGCAAGTCATCCATTTGCCCATTTCTAACGAAAGTGCTTTATTTTATAAGCAGAGGCTTGCTGTATATAATTTTACTATATACAATCTTGCTACAAGGGACTGTGATTGCTACACCTGGAATGAAACGATAGCCAATAGAGGTGCTGCAGAAATAGCAACATGCTTGTTTATGTTTCTCAAGAGGTGTGATGACGAAGGAAAAGTTTCGATAGAATTTTTTTCAGATGGTTGTCAGGGGCAGAACAAAAATTCAATTCTCCCAGCCATGTTCCTATATTTCCTAAGGGATAGCCAAAATGTTCAAAATATAACCCATTATTTTTTTGAGTCTTTCCACGGACAAAACGAGGGCGATTCGGTGCACAGCACAATCTCTTCAGCAATTTCAAGAGCAGGAAATATTTATGTCCCAAGTCAAATAATACCAATTATACGCTTGGCCCGCAGAAAACATCCTTATATCGTTCACGAATTGGAAGTTTCCGACTTTTTGGACTTTAAGGAGGTTTCTAAACAGTTAAGGTTGTTATCAATTCGTAAATGTAGTGAAGATACTAACGACAGCGGCAACTCTATAAATTGGACACAATTCCTTAACGTAAAAGTAGAAAAGAAGGATTTAGCTAAAATATATTTTAAAACGAGCTATTCGCAAGAAAACTATAAATCGCTTTCATTTCCTAGAAATACTAATCTTAATAACATACAAGTGCGCCAATTAAATGTAACAAATAAAAAATTATCAGAGAAAAAGTATCTGTCGCTTTTATCTTTATGTAGAGGCCTTACGCCAATTATACGGTTGAAAGAATATCAAAATTTTTACAAAAATCTTCCACACTAAAAATATAAACCGGATTATTCGAATTTATGTAGGTTTTTGCAATTTATAGTTTTCTTCGTGAAAAATAGACAGTGCTGAGTTTTTTAATAAAAAGCTGTTACTTAATAAAATTTATAATACTTTTATTTTATTAAACTTTATTACCTTGGGTTTGCTTGCAGCATCGATTCTAAGCCAAATATTCCCTAAATGCCAATAAAAACTATTTACTTATGTACCTATAATTAAATAGTTTTAAAGTCGGATATAAAAAAGAAAAATAAAACATTTAACGAACAGAGGTATATTAAATTTTCTAAGGGGCATTTGTTGAAACTACATAAAATACAATTTTACAAAGGGGCGTATATATATATTTTAACTATTTCTCAGTAATAGTAAAATATTATATCGTTTTGTAAGTACTTTTGGAAACTTGGAAGTAATATATAATATATTACCAAAAATGTCTAGTGTATTCCTTTTAGTTCTACAGATATGGCTATAGAAATTATTGCAAAAACTTTAAACCGCTCTCCTGAAAAGTTAGCAAAAGTAATATACGCCACTTAGTTAAATGAGCGACGATATGTAGGTGTACCTATGTGCTGCAGAATGCTAGGTTGGTGATGAACATGACCATAATTCACGTCAACAAAACTAACCTATGCTATCCACTACTCGCTTGTCGCACAGAAATAGTGTGAAAAAAACTATTCGGCGTAAAAATTTGAAATTTAGCGCAGAGATAGAGGATGGTGGTCCAATTATAGACGTGAAGTACAAAAAGTTGAATTTTGATTCTGTGGACTAATTTCAGGGGGTATATTGGGAAATTTCAAGGGTATCGTATAGGGTTTCAAATGAAAACTTGCTGAAACACGAATTCAACAATATATATGATGTATTTTTATGTATTTTTTAAACATTTTTTCCGGAAAACGCTTGAAAATTGCTGTCCACCACCCTTATCACTAGGATCGCTTAGAAAAATCTGAAAAAAATCATGAACATTGAGAATTAGGAGTAGATTGAGTCAAAATTATCAGGATTGAAAAATTATAGCACGATAAGTTGTTTATTTCCTTATAGCTGTTGAACCATTGGTCTTAGAGAAAAAGTTTTTTTCGACAAAATATTTCTCACGATGTAAGGAAAATCTCTTGCCGTCCACATTTTTGAAAATTTTTAATTTGGCTTAGTCGAAACGCTCCCCACTCAGCCCCGCGCATACGCGATGTGATATGGTGTTGGTGCCGTCGGCGGCGGATAGCGCGGCAGAAGGGCGTAGATCGGATA
Organism: Philopedon plagiatum; assembly: GCA_963971165.1. Taxonomy (NCBI): domain Eukaryota; kingdom Metazoa; phylum Arthropoda; class Insecta; order Coleoptera; family Curculionidae; genus Philopedon; species Philopedon plagiatum. The sequence goes on along the minus strand of OZ020197.1, from coordinate 22,820,722 downwards.
CCCGAAGTTTGCTCTGGTTAAGTGGGTGGCGGGGGGGGGGGGGGTCTGATGGCACAGAACACTAACTGTACAAGTAGACTTGACCGAATTTTTGTAAATATGAGTTTGTATATCCATTTTCCCATTTTTTATATCTTTTGTAGTTCACCATAATAATTTTATTATAAAAACCTAAAAAACTGCCACAAACGAACTATAGGAAATAGCCAGCACTCTTCAAATAAAAATATTTACCTTTGATTTGAATAATGTATAAAAATAAAGGGTTTTTCCTACCATTGTGCCCCTGTTAAAATAAAGTATGCTAATAAATACTATACTCACATTGAACGGCCAGATCAAAAGGCGCACTGTAGGTTTCCCCTTCGGAATTTCTGGCTGAACAGGCATATTGGCCTGCTGATTTTTGCCTAATATTCTTTATGGTTAGGACGTCCTCGTTCGGTAATAATCCACCGGATTCGTTGTACGCTACGAGATGATTCTGAAAGTAATAAAATTCTTTATGAAATTTTTAGCTTTTTTGTTATCATAAATAGGTTGAAAAATAAAGATATGATAAAACAGCATTATGTGATAGAATAAAATGCCCTTATAAATTTTTTTATGGCATTTATAAACATTATATAAGCCAACAACTTAAAAGTTTTATACGTTAGAGAGGGGACTTTATAACTGTAATAAAGCTTTTATCTCATATGTATGTGATTTTAAATATACGAAAAGGGTTCCACAAAATATATTACAAAAATACTTTGTGTACAGGGTCTTCCAACGAGGACTGAACATGGGCTCATTTTTGAGCTTTCTTGTATTTAAAGAAAAATCTAAAATAGCCAATCGATGTACTTTTTCCTGTAGAATTCAAAAATGAAACCAAAAATTTATTTGAACCAGAAACAAAAGAGTTACGCTATGGACAAGGTGTTTTTTAAATGGAACATAGCTTTAGAAAAAAAATGGACGACTACGGCGCCCACACCGGCATATCGCTTGCCATACGTTGGTGTGTTGCCATACGTGTGTGTTGACACTTGGACCTTTTGGTCAGCCTGATCTTGGTTTCTCAGCAGTTGTCTGTTCATTACAAAACTTTTCAATAGTTCTTTTCACGGTCCATCTTGTACGACTCACTTCTTTGGTTATGGATCAATAAGAACTTCTTGGATTTTCACTGTAATTGCGCAGAATTTACTTTCGTACTTCTTCACGTGAACCCATTTTCACTACTCAAGAGATGATGACGGAAACTGCTTTTCTATAGGCACGCGGGATAGTCAGGTAAACAACTCTTACGCACTAGTAAAGTGTGTTGATTTCTAAAAGGTACTAATAACTTGATTTACAAACCGTGCAAAACTTTTCGGGACAGTCCTTACAACAAAGAATCTAAAAATTATAAATTTAAACTGAATGAGAGACGTGTCCACCTTCTACTTCGAAAAATGTTCTGATTCTTCTTTTTACAGCATCAAAAACATTGGTGAGCACTTGGGGGAGAGTTTCTAAGCGACATTATAATTTATTTTTAATATGTTGCGCTAAAATTATTTTTTAAATGCACATGAATGCAGAAAAGAAATTAGTAAAGCGCTTTTATTGCATTTTGTTTCAAAAACGGACAGCGTATTAGTTACGCAAACAGAAAAATGAAAATACATTATTCTTTAAAAATTTAAAGCTTTGTGCAAAGCCATTATCGTTATTACCGGAACTTTATATTGCATTTTTATGTAGGTTTTCTTTCAGTAAAATTTACAAGGGAAATGTATAATGAGTTCATATAGGTTTTCCTTCGAAACGAGCGAAAAAATTTTACTTTTTATAAATTTGCTAACAAAGAGGTAGCCAACTTGACATATATATTTGCGGAAAGTCAAAAAACAAATGACTGACGCTTTTTTCGTTACTGCTTGTACGTGTATTGTAAGTTCGGAGTTTCTAACAAGCAAGATATCCTGTTACTATGATGCGACGCACTTTGTTAAAGAAAAAGTGTTGAGTTATAAACTGTCAAAGATACTATGATGAGTGTCTTTGACCAAGTACTTGCCGCTTACAACTTGAAAGAAAAGAACATTAAAATAATTTCGAAATGTACACTAGAGGAAAACAGAAATAACAGGGTGTCCTGAGCGAAGCAAGTTATAGCAGAGCGCGTGCAAATTAGCCCTTAGCTCAGGTAGCCGGATAGGTTCTATTGGACGCCACCAGCTTTTTACACCGACACAAACGGGAAGTGGTCTGGTGGTCTAGGAACCTGCTTCACACACAACAAACCCGTTACTCATAATTTAATTCAAAATGTAAGGCGCAGTGAGCTGAATAAAGCAACGTAATATACAAACACTTAACCCTATATACATATATTTCTACAAAAAACACAAAAATCGTTACAAGTGTTTACATCGTTAACCAAAACGAAAAAAAAAGGTGTTGGGTAATTTTTGACCCCGCAAAATATAAAAATCTGCACTGAAACTGCAAAACGCAATCTGGATACTTCTTAGCACCCTACCGAAGAAAATAAGGAGGTTTCTTAACCCCTACCGAAAAACATAGGGAGGCTTCTTAACCCCTACCGAAGAAAAAGACAGGATGGCTCCCAGCCCCTACCGAAGACCCTTTTCAAAGAGGGCTCGAGATTCTAAATTCAAAAGATAAATCTCAGCAAAAAGGGGCAGCTACAGGCAAACAGCACCAAACAGATGGGGATAGCCCTTATTCGTATCCAATCAACACGGGACCTTAAAGCTCCATACTAGCGGATGAATTTACATAAAGCTGTCAGTACAAAGAAACTAACCTTCAACACGAAAATTTATTAATTAAATTGATTATAAAATCCAAAAACAAGATCTGGGAAAACGAATGCCGTTTGAATAATACAGAATGTTAAAGAGCACGGCAGAAACCAGGACAGTGAAGGCAATGTGACCAAAAATGAAATGTAAGTAAAACTCTTTACATAGCATAAACAGATTAAGAGCGACCGTCCGTTCATAGGGAGAATTTCGAGTAAGGCGAAGAAAACGAATCTCAGGGCCCAAACGAAAGAACAACGTTAAATCAAACTACAAGCTAAGAGTCGATAAACAAACGGAATTAGACAAGATAAAAGGCAATCAACATTCCCAGGGAGTAATCTGAAAACAAGGCAAGGCACACACGGCGTACCCGTTGCATAAAAACACAGTAACTTAACTTAAGGTGGGAATAACATAATTTTCAAAGTAACCAAATTGACACAATGAGAATACGTAGGCGACTTGGTGTAGTGGACAGCGCGCCGTGCCACTAACACGAAGGTCCCGGGTTCGATCCTCGGGACCGGTATATTCAACAAAAATTTAAAAAGTCGTCACCTCTCGGAAGTCAATGGCAAATCACCGAGAGTAACTTGACTAGTATAGCCTCTCGAAGCAGTGGTTCGTAGCCCACTTTAAAAACTAAATGTCCCAGATGCCCGTGAAAAAACTAAAAATATGGGTGCGCAGCACGTGGCATCTGAGAGAGGTCGCCAACGCTCGGTACCGAGTACGGCACATGAAGAAGAAGAATGAGGATACGTTTATTGCGGCGATTTAGAAACAATTCCCCCTTACACGGAAAACAGCGATAAAATTGTAATAGGCAATATGCATATAATCCAAATAAATCTCAATTTTTTCTTGTACACTCTTTATAAATTAAATATATTTTTATCCAATTATTTTCGTTTTTATTAAGAAATTAAAAGATATTTCATAACAAATTTTCATACAGAATTCAAATCTTATGAATGTGATCTCAGTGGTTGTGACGTCATAGGTAACAGAAATCAAATCTTCATTATTGTTAATGTAAATTGGAGTGTTATTAAACTTTCTTGATTGTTGTTCGAAGATTGAAAGCTCAAAGGTATGTATTTGTTTAAGAATTAATATTATTTTTTATGAGCTAGTTGGCTCCAAATAAGTGTTTTCTTTTTATTTACCTTGCACATAATAAAAGATAGTAATTCTCTTTAAAATATTATTTTTGGGTTTGTGATGACTTTAAAAATTTGTGATGGTCATTATGCTCTTATATTGATAAAAAACAATAACCGTTTGTAAAAATTAATGTTAAATGTTTTTTTCTAATTTATTTTTGCACTTTTTATATCTAATAATGTAACTTCGTCTTAACACTGTTTTGTGTGTTTGCATACAAGCTAGGTGCTGCATTATACCCACTTTAGTTGCCAGATAAACTATTAAGATTAAATGAAGAACCTCCCCTTAAAGCTGGAAAAAATTTCTCTTCTGTTTTCTGTTTATTCTTTAATTATATCAACAGTAGGTCATTTAGCAACGCAAAGAGAATTATTTCTCTAACACATGTAGATTTCTTCCTATTGCTGTTGAAAATCAAAAAGCAGCGCAAAAAATCCAAAAAGAAAGGGTATTGTGGTCACCATTTTTTTGGGATGCTATGCTACTTTATCATTTTTATTTGATATTCCTCCCAGTTTATGCTAGAAGTTGTGAAAAGCTTAAAAGAATTTTTCCGGATTTTTCAAAGTATTTAAATCTTTCTGCAATAATTTGCCATTGGTCCTGGGAGTTCTATTTTTTTAATGTGTTCTAAAAGAGAGGATATTTAATGCATAATCAAAATGTCATTTTTGAAACAACATTTTCGTTTTTTAACGATTTGCTCAGGTTAAGCGGTTTTACTTTTTGTTTCAAATGTGATTATACCTTTGTAAATATAAAACCTGTGCAGGACACACGTTTTTAATCGAGCTCTACATCCTATACATGTAATAGGACTACTAAAGTGGATTTCAAAATTAGTTTTTCGTTTGCCAAAAAAAAACATGAAATCCTTTTATATCTGAAAACGAAACATATTTTTTTAATTTAAATTATATGAAACATTCCTAGGTGTTAGTGCTAAATATGTTTAATTCCGAAGTTCTAAAAATATAATTTCTTAACATATGCAAAAACCTCGTCTTTATCAAAGAAAAAGTTTAAAATAGTTTTGCCCAAAATACACTCTTGTAAAAAAAGTGAAAACTGGAGCATTTTATTCTTATTTGGTTACAAGTTTTTAGTTTGTATTTTTGTTGGTTATGTGGCAGACTTCTGCTTTTGTAAATACAGAAGTTCTGTGTTATTTTGGTTCAATCTACACCTAATTCTCAATGTTCGTGATTTTTTTTCAGATTTTTCCGATAGATCCTTTTGGTGATAAGGGTGGGGGACCGCAATTTTTATGCGTTTTTCCCGAAAAATGTTTTAAAAATGCATACAAAATACACAATTAATATTGTTGAATTCGTGCTTCAATAAGCTTTGATTTGACACCCTACACGATGCCTTTGCAATTTTTTTTCCATTTCCCAATTTACCCCCTGAAATTAACCTTCAGAATCAATATTCAACTTTTTATACTTCACGTCTATAATTGGGCCACCACACTCTATAACTGTGCTAAATTTCAAATTTTTACGTCGAATAGTTTCAGAGAAAATTACTTGTAACAGACACACGGGCGGGCACCGAAGTTATTCCATAAGTATTCCGTTTCACGGAACACTAAAAAGGTAGAATCTATCACGTAAAAAAATCACATATTGTACCTAATAACAACCAAGCAATTTTTCAATTGCAATAATAATTTAAATTAATATTTACACAAACAAACAGAAATTCAATAGAAAACCTTTTGTTCTTTTATTTCATAGATACATTGTGAAATATAGAGTTAAAATTAGGTTTTAATAAAAAGCGTTTTATATTGTTGGAAATGTTGTCTCATGAATATTCATTTTATTTATTTGGACAAAAAAATTAATATTCAAATGTTCAAAAGTTGCTTAGCGTTTTTGAAATTTTAATAAACACTTTTAAAATAAAAAATAATTTGTACGTATAAAAATCACAATTGGATAAAAGGTTTTTATATTTAATAAAGAAAAACAGTGTTCAAACTGTAATTTAGTAATGTAATTTTACAAGTGACGAAAATATCATTTTCTGCAAGTAAGAGGACAGTTTGTTGGTAATATCCTCGCACCCGCACACACAAAATGATTGTTGAAGAGTGAAACACTATACTTTTTCTACGACCATGTTAATGTCATATACCAAGATGAACAAAATCAGTATGTGAACAAAAATTTCATTATTAGCATTTTGAGAGGAACTTAAATATCGAGTAATATACAAGGTGTTCTATTAAAAAAAGTAACTTGTTTTTCCATGACATTTCAACTGATCCTGTGCACTTAGTTTTTCTTTATTGTAACTGATTTTAAACAAACCTAAAACTTTAACGTTTTTCGTTAGCTATCCTACTTTAGAAAATAACTACTGTCTCGGTACGTATCAGCCACCCTGCATATAGGATACTGCTAATTTGTGTGTAAACAAACCCAAACAAACAAAATTTGTAATATTTTTTATGTATAATTTATATTAATATTAGTACTAACCTCCGAGGCCCCGTTAATGGTAGGTTCTATGAAAACATCATTAAACATCGGTTTTAACAACTTAATTAAATAAAATAAAAGAAATAATCTAGTCATTCTGGGTATTAATCAAACTTTTAATAGTGCCAAACATTGCGTAGTAATATTTTTACACTGCCGCAAACTTGGATGAATTAGAAAGGATTCAGTGTTCCGTATACTGTGAGCGTATCGAACGTGAAGCCTGTTTATTTGTTGTTTGTTATGAAAACATCTTACCCTGGAGGTCCAGTTTAGGAACTTTAAGGAAATACGTAATTGAATCAAGAATGGTAGTAGAAAGAGATAAAATAGCATTGGAGTGTTGGAGCTCAGAAGTGTTGCTGTCTCTGTTGGTTGCTTAGGAAATACGTCTGAACACTCGGTTACACGTATGTCTTTGTCTAATAAACTAGAAAAGAAAAGTGCGACTTATAGATTAATAAATGACTCGGAGCGACTTTAAATAAGCCTTTAGAAACAATGTATTTAAGAGCTTTCTAACCTAAATTTATTATTATTTAGGAGAAAATAAAATATTTTAGGGCTTTTATTACTTTTAGTAAATCTTGTGATTTCTCTAGCGTATTTTTTGTACAAAAATACAAGGTAAAATAAGATGTGGCCAATGTTTACAAGTTGTGTTTACAGTGTCACTTAGAATGGTTTGCTTTGGCTGCAAAGAATGTTAAATCATCCCATATCCATTCTTAATTCATCCGAGGCCACAAAGCTTTTATAAAATCAGCTGGCGCTTGGACTGTGTTGTTAGCTGACGAGTTTATTAAAAGCAAAACGTTAGACATTAAATTTCAGTGTTTACAAACTCTCCATTCGATTTATAAATAAAACATTTTTATATTTATCTTAATAACAAAAACTATTACCTTAAAATCAAAGAAACTATTATGGTAATATTTATCATGTAAACCGATATATGATAAGCAATATTCCCCCATTCTTATAATATTTTACAAGACAAAATTGTAATATTATGCGCCTTATCTTCGCTAGAAAATAGAAAAATGGCGGAGAAGAAATTACGAATTTCCCAAGTGTGTGCACGTTTTCATAAGGAACGAGAAAGGCGGTAACGAGAGTTATGTATTTGCCGCACAAAGCTGTCTAACCGACATTATCTCTCTTCTCGGCATGTTTAGCTTTTAAGACTGATGCGCTTTTAATGTGTTGGTTTCGCATTTCATACTAAAAGATATCAACTAAACTGACCAACGAATATTAGGTTTTTAAGATATAATTTTATGTTCGTGGTCAGATATAGTAAAAATGTCTTTATTCTTTTTTATTTTTTAATAAAAGACAACAAATAGCCCAAGGAAGCCCATTTTTTTAACGATTTATTTTGGAAATGATTATTTATAATGACAAACTATTAAGAATGCAATATTTTCTAATCTTCCTAATGTGAGTGCCTATGTTTACCCAAAACTCTATGTACCTAATTACTTTTTATTAAACATAAAAAAGTGGTTAAACCAGTTTGGGATTCTTCTTAAAAATTGGTCAAAACTACAAACCAAACATAGGCACAGCGATGATATAATCGTCAGAATCTGTCTGTTAAAAGATGTTTTGATATAATTAATCCAGAAGCTTTTTACGGTCAAAGGTTGAAATTTGCTGATTTTTTTAAAATTTCCGTTTAGATATTGGTATCAATATCTTGGCTGTGCCCAAAAGAAAACATATCACGAATGCAATGCAGCGACTAACTCCCATTTTTTATTTAATTGCATTAAATTTCCTTTTTTGAAAAATATTTGCAATTTTGGGCAATAAACATGGAATAACTTTGTTTGGGTGAGTTTTTCCAAAATATCATTTTTTATGCTGAATATTTGAAGCACCAGAAATCACAAGACAGTTCTAGTAAAGAGTCTGCACTAAGATATACTAATACCAATTTTGGTGGTTATACTACTATAAAACACCCAGTCTCATTAAAGAATAGTGTTTAAAATGACGATATTCACAATTTATATTTTGCCGTTTCATAATAAAATCTGTTAGATACACAATTTTTATTCCAATATATATATATATATATATATATATATATATATATATATATATATATATATATATATATATATATATATATATATATATATATATATATATATATATATATATATATAGATAGACATAAGTGGCGAATTTTTTATAAAAGGCCACAAAAAGAAATCGCAGGATGTCAAATCAGAGGAACGAGGTGACCACATTTAGTGTGTGTTTCAACTTATAATTCTGTTTTCAAAAAATTCACTTAAAAAGTTTACATTTTCTCTGGTTACATAACATCCAGTTGGAAGTAACCTTCCCGTAATTCGTCATCATGTAGATAATGGACAAATGGTGTTAAAATTCCTGTCCGATATCTCTCAGCTGTAATTGTGTTTTCAAAATCAATTGGATCTGTTATTCTTCTGGAACTAGTTGCTGCGTATACACCAACTTTTTGCGAATGAAGCGGTTTGCCTACAAAATTATGCCGATTTTCAGTATTCCATATTCGCATATTTTGCAAATTAACATAACCTGATAAATGAAAATAGGCCTTATCAATAAAAGAGATGTTTGCAAAACCACCGATATTTTCGTCTTAAAAATTGCTTGAAAACCATTCACAAGAATTTAGTCTGTGGGGAACATCATTAGGAAGGAGTTCATGAATAGCTTTCACTCGATAAGGGTATAGATTAAGGTCCTTTTCTAGATGTTTCTGACACATACTGTAGCATAAATCTGCTTGCTGAATTTGCTATAAAGATGTCTAATTGAAATTAAAGGATTCTTTTCCATAATTTGACACCCTTTTTCAGTAACCTTATTTAAACGTTCCATTGGTCTTCCAGTCCGTTTTTTATGTTGAACAGAACCGGTTTCGCGAAATTTATTTATCAGGTATTGCGACGTAATGCGAAAATTTTGAAAGGTCACCGCAATAAATTTATTTATCAGGTATTGCGAAGTAATGCGAAAATTTTGAAAGGTCACCGCAATATCAGAAAACTTGTTTCGAAATTCATCAAAGCAGTGGTGAATAGAATATGCCAACACACCGTCTATTTTGATTCCATTTCAAAAAAAAATTCCACGATAAAAAATTTCTGTGCTTTGCTGAACATTTTCACTGGAGAACATTCAATCCAGCAACAGAAAACTCGTACCGCTGATATATGTCGAAAGATAACAAGAAACTAAATTACATTCCGCAAATATCACTCTATAGCAATTAAAAGACGGTTTCCCGAAAAAAAAACACAGTAATTTACCTTCAAGTAACTGTGAAAATACAAAATTCGTTTTTTAAATTTTATGACTACACTCAAATCAAATGTAAATGTCACAAATAATTAAGTCACTATCTACGCACAACGGCCAAAATTCAAAAACAGGTGCATGCAAGTAAAGTCACGGGTAACAGCTATTTTTATTATATTTCTACTTGTATTCATTTATACTGCGCCTACAAAATACTTTTTTTTATTAAAACTAATTTGTGGATACTCTCTTTATAGAGTGCTTTAGACTGCATACAGTTTTAAATACAACGTACCGGAAGTTAAAAACAAAAAAAAATATATATTTCATACTTGGATATAAAACAATAGTTTACGCTTTAAAATTATATTTTGTTTTTATGTAAATCAAAACTAAGTCATACATAAATATTTATCTGATATATTTTCATTTTAATAAATATACCTATTATATGCACCTATAAATGCGAATAGTAAAAACTGTTTTAGAACCTCTTTCCCGATAAACAATAAAATGCAATAAACGGTACAGTATTCTTTGATGGAAGTGAAAGCTGTGGCAACAATGTCAGGGGACATATGCAAAGTTATATATATATATATATATATATATATATATATATATATATATATATATATATATATATATATATATATATATATATATATATATATATATTGTTTACATTAGAAAGTTCTTGAACCATTGTGAATATATTTAGGTTAAAATTCTTGGGATTGTGGTTCCAATTAATTAATTAACTGCAGTTGTTAGACAGTTACATATTTATTTGTTATAGTATAGAACGTTTCGGTCATTTTGTTTGACCTTTGTCAACTATATTGATACACGATGTTGGCACTAAAATGAAACAATTACAAATAGATGACGTACGAACAAAACATTTATATTTAAAATTTACCCTAGAGACAGAAATTATCCTCTGGTATCAGCCCTGATATCCTCGGTAACAAGGAACACATATGCATAACAGACACTCATTCAAACAACACAAATTATATTTATAACGTCACTGTTTAAAAGTTTAAAATGCACTGATTTCGGTGTAGGAATACGGTAAAGAGAATGTAAAGTTAGAGTTTTTTATGCTCCGGTTATCTTATAAATTCTGTTGATAAAGGAATAAAAATAGTACCAAAACCAAAATTGTTGTTACCCCTTACCCTTAATAATTGACAAATATATATTAAATTAATATGTTATTGTATATTTTATTTAGCCCAGTTATATCGGATTTATCATTAATAGCTAAGGGTGTTTTTTTGATGTGGATCATTTCATGCAATTCACGTTTTCGTTTATGAAGTTCTGTCTTTAAAATTCTTGTTGTTGCAAAATCAAAATTATGGTTAAGGGTTTGTTCGTGTTTTTTGAGGTCGGTTACATTTTTTCGGTCATATTTGTGACCATTTAGTCTATTGTGTAAATATTGGCTGGTTTGACCTATATAAACTGATTGGCAATCTTTACAGGGTACTTCATACACGATATGTGTTTTTTTATTGGTGGGGATGTCACTTTTAAGTTTACTAAAATTGTTCTTTACTAAGTTGTATCCCTTGTGGCTAACATTTATGTCATGCTTTTTGAAAAGTTTTTGAAAGTTCTCTGAAAGGGTAGGAATATAAGGCAAAGATAAAAATTGTTTGTTGTTGTTTGTTTCACCCTGTCTATGGTTGTTATTACCTGGTGAGCAGTGTTTTTCCTGTCTTTGTTTAAATATTGCATTTACTAATTTGTTTGGATATAGATTAAGCGATAATACTTGTTTTGCTTTTTTTATTGCTCCGTGTCTATATTCTGGATTGCTCAAAAGGATAGCTCGATCTGCTAGACCAATTATAACGGATTTTTTTTGGGAGATATGGTGTTGTGATCTCTAGTTTAGATAACGCCCGGACCATGTCGGTTTTGTATACCATTTCGTTTTTATAGTGTTTTTTTCGTGGTATAACGACATGACGTTATACCACGAAAAAAACACTATAAAAACGAAATGGTATACAAAACCGACATGGTCCGGGCGTTATCTAAACTATAAATCACAACACCATATCTCCCAAAAAAATCCGTTATAATTGGGCTAGCAGATCGAGCTATCCTTTTGAGCAATCCAGAATATAGAGACGGAGCAATAAAAAAAGCAAAACAAGTATTATCGCTTAATCTATATCCAAACAAATAAGTAAATGCAATATTTAAACAAAGACAGGAAAAACACTGCTCACCAGGTAATAACAACCATAGACAGGGTGAAACAAACAACAACAAACAATTTTTATCTTTGCCTTATATTCCTACCCTTTCAGAGAACTTTCAAAAACTTTTCAAAAAGCATGACATAAATGTTAGCCACAAGGGATACAACTTATTAAAGAACAATTTTAGTAAACTTAAAAGTGACATCCCCACCAATAAAAAAACACATATCGTGTATGAAGTACCCTGTAAAGATTGCCAATCAGTTTATATAGGTCAAACCAGCCAATATTTACACAATAGACTAAATGGTCACAAATATGACCGAAAAAATGTAACCGCCCTCAAAAAACACGAACAAACTCTTAACCATAATTTTGATTTTGCAACAACAAGAATTTTAAAGACAGAACTTCATAAACGAAAACGTGAATTGCATGAAATGATCCACATCAAAAAAACACCCTTAGCTATTAATGATAAATCCGATATAACTGGGCTAAATAAAATATACAATAACATATTAATTTAATATATATTTGTCAATTATTAAGGGTAAGGGGTAACAACAATTTTGGTTTTGGTACTATTTTTATTCCTTTATCAACAGAATTTATAAGATAACCGGAGCATAAAAAACTCTAACTTTACATTCTCTTTACCGTATTCCTACACCGAAATCAGTGCATTTTAAACTTTTAAACAGTGACGTTATAAATATAATTTGTGTTGTTTGAATGAGTGTCTGTTATGCATATGTGTTCCTTGTTACCGAGGATATCAGGGCTGATACCAGAGGATAATTTCTGTCTCTAGGGTAAATTTTAAATATAAATGTTTTGTACGTACCTCATCTATTTGTAATTGTTTCATTTTAGTGCCAACATCGTGTATCAATATAGTTGACAAAGGTCAAACAAAATGACCGAAACGTTCTATACTATAACAAATAAATATGTAACTGTCTAACAACTGCAGTTAATTAATTAATTGGAACCACAATCCCAAGAATTTTAACCTAAATATATATATATATATATATATATATATATATATATATATATATATATATATATATATATATATATATATATATATGGGCAGATCCATTATTTTCGACGAAAGTGTGGTGCGCTTGGGTCAGCGATTTTGATGCTGATTTTTTCCTCGCAAGTACACAAGAAAAGAAGATGATCCTGAAAATTTGAGCCCGATACGATCAAATCAGGCCGCTGAAGGATTTTTTGAAATTTGAAAAAAGTCAATTTTGTAGTCATTTTCAAAAATTTGTATCTCAGCTTCTATATAATTTAGAGATTCCGTTCAAACGGCATTCGTCTCTGTGAACCCTCTACTTTCAAGAAAAAAAAATAGATATTTGCTACAAACTCATATCCGGCTTAGCTGGGAGCTTCCAACTGAACCACTGTATTATCAAAATTGTATCTGTTTTTAAAATGCTCTCAAATCTACAGTTTTCAAAGTAGAGGGCTAAATAACAGCTGATATTTTTCGTGTAGGTATATTCTGTTGATACCTGCCCTAGTTTTCCTTAATTGCTTCGATTTCGTTATTATACGGCCATCCAAAGCCGACCGATTTTCCAAAAACCGTTATTTTCAGATAGCTGTTACTTTTTCTCGGAACTTCGATTTGCTTCAGATTTTCAGAAAAGTTGCCTCCTTATGTCCCTAAAAAGCCCTGAAAATTCCAACTTTGGAATCGAGCTTGGATCCGAGTTATAAAATTTCAAGCAACACCATCGTATTAGAGGTAAATGATATTTCAATAATTTTTGGAAAATTTATTTTTATAGATTTAATGCCGAATAATAATTTTTCAAATTATAATTAACTCATTTTGTAAAAGATTATAACTATGCTTTCTCATGACAATAATAAATTATATTCATAATAAAAATAGTTAAATAAATATTAGGTGGTATACAATTTGTGCAGCGTTACAGTAAAATAAAACACATAATTAATTGCTTAATACTGATACATAAATATCGTGCCATGCTAATTAATTTTGTTCAAATAAAATGTTTAATTAATTTTAGCGTGCGCTTGAATTGCATCCGTTTTTCATTATACAATTATTTAAAAGCAAATAGAGCCAGTTGTAGCTCACTAGAATAGTGATCGATATTAATAAAAAATATAGCTTTCCTTAAATATCCAGAAATTAGATCATTCGGTTACCTAATTGGTCTCTAGTAAATATGAGCCAAATGAAAACATTACTGCAAAAAGAAGACAAATTTTTCTGGCTGTTCGGCCATTACTTAGCCTACAACATTTTGTTAGAGGTTTTTCAAGTTGTATAAGTTTAATCAATCTATATCTGCAACCAGAATTTCACTTCATGTAACTCGGCCGTTACGTAATACAGAAATATGACATAGCTTATGTGACATTACTTAAGAGAGTTGAACGTTAGCTACTACCTAAAATGATGACTATGATGAGTTTCCGATTAAAGACAACAACATAATATATTAGATTAAACACACATCATACATATTAGTGCCATTACACATATTACACCATAACATTTACATTAAACCGGTAACGTGACATGGCTCCGACTATTACTTAAAACATTTAATTTGGTAAAGGTAAAGGACGCCCAATAAAAGGAAGCAAAATTGACTACCCCGCTTAGAGTTGGTTTGGCCGCCATTAGGAGACGTACGTAAATCTATAATATATTCTTATGGAAGCCTCCCATCTCCGAGGTCGCTAGATTTGCACATGTCCCCTGACATTGTTGCCACAGCTTTCACTTCCATCAAAGAATACTGTACCGTTTATTGCATTTTATTGTTTATCGGGAAAGAGGTTCTAAAACAAGTTGTGTTCCTTCTGATTTTAAATCAAACATAAAAGAAACCATAATTGAATTTTTATAGTTAAAAATTTATCTCATTTAACTTTATATTTACACGATCCTAGGACCGTTATCATAATATTAGTACAAACACCGCAGCGCTTGTATCCTACGTACGGTGGTGGCTCAGGGTGTAAAGCAGCAGCTTTACCGATCTGTCGCATGTATGGTTGTAGATTCGAGAGGCTTGTTCATGGCGACGCTTTTCTTTTAAATTTTAGATATATAGAAAATTCTGAATTAAAATTGCTTCTTACATGGATAATTTTTGATAAAATTTCTACAAAAACATAAATTTTAAAAATGTTCTTTTGTGTCGTTGTAAGGTTACCTTCTGAGGATTTGTTAGAAGCAATAAAAAAATCAAAAATAGTCTATTTCTTGGTTTTAATACAAGGAAACGCACTTTTCTTGTTACAACAATATTAATACCTACATATTTCTATTTAAGAAACAAATTCCTTTAACCAGAGATATTCCAAAGCTGGTATTGTACCTACTACTCGTGGTTTACCTAAATCCTAATATTTTTTAATTTTTCCTTTGAACACAAATTATACCTCTTTGAAAGCAATACTTATACCGAAAGTTAGTAATTAAAATAAATTTTTTGTAGAGTGTATACCTACATACCTTTCATATGGAGAAATGAAATATGGGAGATGTAGAATAAATAGAATCCTTTGTTGGTTGTCTTTGAATTCTGGGAAAATGACAATAAAAATGAATATGACAGGGTGGCCAACCGAAAATAAAACAGAGGCGTTTTAGGCACTGCGTTCATTTTGTCAAAAAATGATCGTACCAGGGGCGTATTTGCGTCCCCCCTCCCCCGTGGGAGCTCGAGTTGGCTAATTCGAGCACGAGTTGGCTATTAGGATATCGTATCAAAAAATGTCGATTTTTTTTCACAAAATCCACAGAAAGGTCGAACCCTAGCAGATGTTGAAAGAAGCAGCAGATCGATATATTCCTTAAATAAAATAGCAACTGAAATTATTAAGAGCCAGTACATTCAAACTGCAGAAGAACCCAAAAACGTCGAGATAAAATTAAAACAGTATCGAAAGAGAAAAAATAGACTGTTATGAAAACAAACCATTACATGGACAGTTTTTCAGAAACTAGAAGAAATCATCAATAGATCGGGGAACCTCTTTCACGTGGTTAAATGAATTTGGAATAAAAGGTAAGACAGAAAGTCTTATAATCGCTGCACATGACCAAGCCCTTAACACTGGGCATTACCGAAAAATAGTCCTTAAGCAGCAAGTGGACAGTAGACGCAGAATGTGTGGTGAGGGAGAAGAGCATGTCAGCCATATTGTAGTGAGATATCCTCTGCTGGCACCAATAGAATACCTCTTAAGGCATAACAAAGTAGCAACATACATACACTGAACAATATGCAAGCAAATGGGAGTAGAAATGTCGGAAAATTGTACGACCATAAGTCCGAAAAAGCTGGTGGATCTGAAAATACAACCGCAGCCTAGGATGTGCCAACAATAACTGACCGCACAATACAGGCAAACCGTCCAGACATAATCGTCCATGACAAGTAAGAAAAACGCTGCTTGTTAATTGCTGTTGCAATACCAGACGATAACAACATAATAATTAAAAAAAAGTTGTGCAAGTAGGAAGACCAAGAAATCGAAATAAGTCGAATGTGGCAAGCTAAGGCACTACCACTGGTAGTGGGGGCATTGGGAACAATAAAGAACGGCCTGCAGAATTACCTTTCCCAGGTACATGGTCATCCGAATCTGGAAGAAACACAAAAAATAGCCTTGATGGGAACAGCACACATATTGAGCAATCGGGCAGTCCCCTGAGCACTCGGGAAGACAGCTGGAAGCTGCCGATCCAAAATATCTCAAAAGGGATGCAGCACCCCATACTGGGAGAAGAAAATGAAATAATAATAATAAGATCTACATAATTATTTACTTTCGCGCAAATCGTAAATTTTGTATCTCCATATTTTAGGGTTATTTCTCACCCAAATGCAAGGTAATGAACTCAGATCAAAACTCTCCCATCGCGATTTGTTTAATTAACTTTGCTTTGGTTTCATTAGCTCAAACTAATTTATTTTATCTTTACTTAAACAAAATAATAAAAAGGAGCTCAATAAAACTGGAAACATAAATTTAAATAATTATTCAAGGAATATTAAAACTTGTTTTAGCGAAAATGAAGGACTTTAATTAAAGAAAGTACAGAATTCTTTGATAAAATTTATAGTAACACAATAAAAGTGGATTTTAACACCTATAAAAAGATACCAAAGAATAATAATTAAGATAAAGAAAAATATCTGAAAAGTGATCGTTCGCAGCGAATTGGGGGTAAGTATGTATGTACAAGAAGTACACTCGTGGACAAAAAATAATATATCCCATACTATGAAAGTACATTAAGAAACGTTTAGAGATTAGACTGCGAATTAGCTGTAAAATTTTGAAGCTTGTAAAGCGTGTCGTTTATAATTAAAAACGAGACAAAATATAAATTAATTTTTAAGGTGCTCACGCTGCATATTCATATATTTGCTCGAAATGTATCCAATTTCAAGGTAGGTTACGACCCTACGATGCAAGATATACATTTTTAAAACGTATAACTTTTTAATATACTAAACCAAAAACTGATATTAGTTTAATAAGGCAAACATTTAAACATTTGGAAGACATATAATATTTAATTAATTTAATATGCATGTAATTAGATTGGCTCTTAACTGAATGCTATAGCCATAGATAATAATTGTACAATTATTTATTTGCAATATAAAAGTTTGGAAATTTATTATTCTCCACTTATTTCAATTTACTACTTACACGTAATATAAATAATTGAGATTATTTGTCCCGAATTAACAACAGGTAAATGTAATAATATATCATATATATTGTTAAATTCCTGCTTCAACAAGCTTTCATTTGACACCCTTCACGATGTCCTTAATTTTTTTCCCATTTCCCAATTTAGCCCCTGAAATTAACCCCCAGAATCAAAATTTAACTTTCTATACTTTACGTCTATAATTGGTCCACCACACTCTATCTCTGTGTTAAATTTCAAATTTTTACATCGAATAGTTTCAGAAAAAATCGCCTGCAACCCACGGACGGACGGACACCGAAGTGATTCCATCAGTGTTCCGTTTCACGGAACACTAAAAATACAATTATTTAACAGGAGGCAAATACATGAAGCTGAATTCGCAATAAAAGTTTTTGTTTGTGTGTATATTTCAGCTTGTTTATTTTTATTAAGTGAAATAGACTTTTAGAATATTAGCCCTTTGAAATTCCACAAAACTACAGTAAACCTAAACAACCAGTAATTTAGTAAAAGCCTGACAAAACAAGGGAGAAACTAAATCGACCATTTTACCAAATAAATATTTATGGAAATAGGGGGCTCGAAAACGATCAGCGCCGGAGCGGAGTTTGTAAAGGGATCAAAATTGAATTAGAAAAAATACGAGTGTTATAAAAAAGAAATTGACGATGAGAAAAATACCAAGCGGTGCTTAAAGGGGTAATTTATTTACGCCTTCCAATTTGCATGTAAATGGGTGTTCAAGGGGCTACGGTTAAATCTCTAATTTGCCCGCTTGACGGCTAAAAATGTTGTTATTTTGGCGACTAGCGAATATTTTCATTTGGTGTAATGGTTTATCACGGTCTCGTTGGATAAATCATTACTTAAAAACAGCGAGGGAATCGAAATATTTGGTGCTTAATATTTTTACTTTCTCAGTAAACCCCACAAATTGTAAAAATGAATTTTAAAATCATCAAAAATTTTACTGGACTGTCCGTTATTTAAAACGTGCCCGAGTGTCTGGTCCGTTTTTGACTCGTGTTCGTTATTTTTCATTATCAGGGGCAGGACTTGTCATTATTGCTTCTCTTAGAACGGCTGTTGGAGCCTCAGTCTCACCTTCATACACACAAAAGAGCTCTACTTGTCTCAAGATATTCAGTGATCTTGACAAATGGAGTATTATAATAAAAGCAAAGATATTGTATTAACAGAATTGCTTTTCCCATAAGAACATGAAGGGTCTTGAAGTATTTTACAAATTCCCTTGAGTAATTGCTACTTTAAGATAAGAATATTTTTCTTAACACATGAACCCTTGTATCAAAGATCCATTTACAAAGAATCAGCTACTTAAACGAGATACTGCGAATTTAGCTGAAGACCCTGTCCTCTATGTATCACTTGCATTCCGGATAATTCGCGAAGGGTTTTTAACAAAGCAGCGCATACCGACCAAAATTTGAAATGAAGGAAGATCTGTGTTGTGTTCTTAGCGGTAATTATGGAAATTCTCAAGTTACTGAAAGATAGGAGTCTGAGCCACTTAGTGGCGAAATTCCAAGGTACGTATAACTTATTTCTGCAATATTTCAGTTCATGTTATATGTGATGGAGCTAAAATTAGTATACGGATAGTAAAATCAAAAATTATCGACCCAATTACTGCATTATTTCAGTCCTATTAAGAACGTTGAACACAAAAAATTAAAAACTTGACTCAAAAATGTTGCTATGGATTTCATTAGGCAGTATAATATTTTTGTTTAAGCGTTTATCACTCTCCTGTATAAAGCACGAGGTCGTAAAAATGGCGTTCGTAATTTAGGGTGCGTCATGACAAAATAATAATTATCTTATATAAAGTTCTGTTGTCCTTAAAACTAAAACCAGTTACTTGTTTGAAGATCCGCCTTGTGCTTAAAACAAAAGACTTATTTCTTAGTTTAAGTTTATTAATCTTAGTTTGAGGATCTCCCTCTTTGTAATAAAGACCGTGATTTTTGTTAAAGATACCAATCTGTCTAAATTAGCTGTCAGAGTCTGCTTGCACACAAGTAGGAGTGTAATTAACAAAAATCAATTAAGTAATCAAAATCATTTAATAGTGACAAATAATTGCTATTATACCAAATTAAATTATTTGATTAGCTAATTACATCATGATTTAATTATTTTGGCTCTATTCAAAGTCGCGGTTTCATTGAGTAAAATGCAAATACATTTCAACCAAGGTTTTCAGAGCAATTTAACTAAATACCTGGCGACACTACTGCGACCACACGTAAACATTTACCTTCACCAGAGATTCGACTTAATTTGTGAAAAAAATAAAATTAATGCAACAGATATCGTGGTCAGCTTAGATGTCGCCTCCTTATTCACAAAGGTACGTACCTTTAACAGATTTCTTGGATATTACTTTATGTGGAACGGTGACTTCTACAAGCAGGTATAGTGTAATCGATAATTTCATGAAAAATTTTGAGTTGAAAACACTTTAAACCTCTAACTGTAGATTTGGTACCGCTACGTTGATAACACATTTCGTCAGCTGAAAACACGGAAACGAAAAAAACCTGAATTCCCAATATCTCAATATTCAGATTACAATAAACACTGAAGAAAATGGTCACCTACCATTGTTAAAGTTAAGAAGAACTTAGAACGGTTTGGACCATGAAGTACACAGAAAGCCCATGCAGACTTATAGGTACTTTCCCAAATTATCGAAATATCATCTGAGCCAAAAATTTTAATTGATGGAGTTATTGCAAATTGGTGAAGAGTGCCGGAAAAATATACGAACCGCTGAACATAAAAGAACAAGAGCACCTTGAACATGCTTTTCGTTTGAATGGCTATAACAGCCAGAAAGTTAAAAAAGCCGTCAGATCTAGGATTCGAAAAGCTTAAGCCAGCAAACAGTGGCAAAAACATTTCTTTCACATACTCATTGGATAAAGGATGGAATTGATCGATAAATATACTATTAAAACGATATTTAGACAAACAACAAAGTCCGAGAACATCCTTAGATCGGTCAAGGACATGGCATTCGGCGCCTAGCGAATAACCAGTTTTTGTGGCAAAGTCTACATCGAAAGGACCAACCGGTCTTTGGGTCCTAGAATCATCGAACGCAGGAACAATGAATGAATCGGCTGTAGCAAAGCATGATTTCAGCGAAGGAAACCATACCATACTATTCTTGCTCCATCAGGTTACCCTTTTCACTAGACAAACAAGAAAAATTGACCCATGAGTCTACAGTCAGCCTTAAAGGAAAACTGACCAACCTCTGAAGATGCTAGTCACTCGTGCTGGCGTAATATCAGGAATGATTTCCATTTTACGATGGCCCATAAGATATAGTGTTAGTACAAGAACATGTTATAATTTAACATAACATAAAAGATGACAAAAAGTGTCAGAGTTGCTTTAATATGAGTAGTTAATTTTTTTAATTATAAGCGATGTCAGGTATGGAGTGAACAATTCTGCCATAATATTTCTATCTCTATAGTAAAATAAAATAATAATATAGTAGAAAACAAATTACTGATTTAGGAAAATGTTATTTAAAAGAAGTAATTCATGATGAACACAACACCAAGTGATGCTTAGAGGTGTAATTTACATGCCTTCCAGTTTACACCCATGTTTATCGTATGTCGTGTGACAAGATTTTTAACTAAAAATACCGGCAACTGTTTGTTGTCAAAAAATGAAATAGTTTCCCAATGGGAAAAGCGGATAAACCTTGTTACTTGATAGTTAGACCATCTTTTACTGTGTATTTAGTTAAACATAAAAAAATACTATTAAGTGTTGTAAGATTGGTAGTTTCTCGCATTCAAAGCCCGGAAAATAGCTGTTTTACCATTATTTTTCCAAATCCTTATTGTATAAGGAATTTTCAGGTGGTTTAGGGAACTGGTTCTCAATTTTACTCCAAAATTTAGAAGATATATACTAAATTGCAAAACAGGTACCTTTATTTTCTGGAACTTGTTAAAATAAGTAGTATTCTTGTGAAAAAGATAAAGGTATTTACTTCTAGGTGAAGAATATACTTTTAAATAACGGCAATTTTGTTTTTCCAAAAAATGTGAAATGCGAATTTTCACTCTAGATTGGTGCATATTGGTAAATAATATTAATACTTAACACATTTGCCTGTGTATATACGTGTATTACTGTATCGTTTTCCTTATTCTAGAAATTTCGATACAATGTGGGTTATATATACTTTATATCAAACTTTCCTTTTGCTATTGGTTTTTAGATAACTTTCTCTAAAACCTTTTCATTTCTTCGGAAACAAAAAGGATTTAAAGTAAACACGCACTGGTTGACTAGAAAACGAACTGGATGATGTGATTGGAAAGGAAAACAAAAGGACAAAGATAAATACCGGACCTGAGAGTCGGAAAGCACACAAATCTACTGTCGGTTTGATGGATGAATTCTGCAACCGAATAAATGTTGGTCTAAATAAAAAGCGAACGAAGCTTATTGAGCGGATAAAAAGAACGCGGAATTTACTACGAAAGAACGTGAACGAAGAGAGTTCAATAAGTTGTCTAACAGCGTAGGAGTAGAAGTAGTTTAGATAATTCCTATATGATTTTCTTTTAAGTTTTGACGAATTACTAATACGAGCTAATATATTTTCCAAATAAATTTTTTTGTTTATGCAACATTTATATTGAAAATAACCTCTTCTGGAAAAAAATACATCAAAATAAGAAAAACATTTATTCGGGATGAAAAGCTCGTGTATATAGATAAGTTGCAAAAAATGTTTTTCAACTACCGTAAGTAAAGTCCGAAATCTGAAATACTTTACATCTAGCGCGTGTAATAAAAGTAAATTGTTTGTGTTTTAATTTGCATGTCTAAATTTTTTCATATTCAAATAAAAAATTAACAAGTGATCCTTCCCTGCCAATAATAGTAGTATTGACAATGTTCCCGATATGACACTATCTAATATACCGATTGATGTCCCAGAAGATTTAACCTACAAATCTGTAAGCTCAATAACACACCCTTCACATCTAATTCTAATTTCGTTCGTGCTAATAATATGGTTTGTGAAAATTTGCAAGTAAAATAAAGCCCAAGGATTAAATTTTAATAATTGTACCAATTATTGCTCATTTAATATTCACATTGTTCACAATTAAATTCAAATCAGTCACTTAGCGCTGCTTAAATATTCAATTTTGTTCTTACTGTTCATATAAAATTTAACAACGTAATATTCGATAGGACAAATCAATTTTGTTTTGTACAGAAGTGCAGTATTAACCAATAGGAACTTTACTATCTTTGTCTTTACTATAATATGATACTATACGGGGTCAAAACAAAATTATGTACTCAGTTTCAGTAGATGTTAAGAATTACGAATGTGGAACACTTAATAAAACCTAAAGTACCGTAAGTTAACTGTGGTTACCAGGATAATGCCAATTTTACCACACTAATGCAAATCGTTTTTAGTTTCCTGAAGTGCCACACATTAGTTGTTTCATGACATTTGTATAACGCCAATTAAATGGAGTTTTTTCTTGTCTTTTTACCGAACACACACACAGGTAGGTTGCTACGTAGATAGATACATATATCCAGATAACCAAAAGATGGGGAAAAGGGCAAAGCGGGTAAAAAATTTAAATAAGTTACCGTATTCAAACGTTTCTTCGAAAATTTAGGAAGTTGTAAGACATCAGAAATGCTCCACGGTTTTTTTTTAACCTGTACACTTTCAAACGTCTACTATTTTTAGTAAAGTATCTGGACAAATTACTCGGTGTGACTCAAAATCTAAACTTAACCGCCTTGTTAATTCAACACCCTTGAATGACGTCTCCCACGGTTGGGAAAACTCCATCAAATTATCTAAGAAGTTTTTTCGTGATGATCAAGCAAAAATATTCCTAAATCGTTCTTCTTTTTATTGGCTTATTAGAATTTATAGTCAAGTGCAAAAATATTTGCTTAGTACGAAAAAAGTATTCCTAGAAAATATAATAATTATAGAGGACAATGTGAGAAGCATAACTTTTTTGTACATAGTAACTTTGGGCAAGTTGTCTGAATCAGTATTTTCAAAGTCTTGATCCATTTTCCACTAAATAAGCTATCACTAAAATGGTAAAAACATACAAACAAATAAATTTTCTTTCAAAACCAACGAAAACATAAAACAAACACAGAGTTCAAAAGGTTTGTTAGGTTATATTGTTTAACAGCTGTCACCTTACCTGACAGAAATGGTTAAATTACATATATTGCGGACTTCTCGATTCAAGGCCGATAACGGTGTTAAGCTATACTTTTCTAATGAGTAATATTGAAGGAGTCGGACATCTTTGATTACCTCGGAACTTTATGTTGATTATTGAGAGCCAAAAAACAGTCTGAAATCAAATCCTTTGTACTTGCTATCACTGATATCGACTTTGTATTATATGTCAGATATTATGACCACAGCGCAAATCAATATATTATTTTATTGGTGTGAAATATGGCGACTTTTTTATTTCCTTTCAAATTTTCACGTTCAATATATTTCCGAAGACTTGTTTTAGGAAAAATCTGATTTCATTTTGATAAACTGCACACTACCCACTATTGTTTTACTTATAAATAATATTTATATTCGATTGGGTGCTTGGGTTTCAGTTCTTCAGTTCCCAATCCTCTGAATAGTCGGTTGAAATAATTAAAAAAACGCATGTACATACGTTCAAACCTGATATAATATTTATATTGTTATCATTAATGAACTAAAAAGTAATTTATATTTGTATCCTGTTATTTCAAATATGTTTTTTAAATAACTGTATGGGTTTTTGTAGTGGACTGTATTTTGTGGCTGGTTCGCCACTTCTGACGTTAAAATAGAAGATACTATTTTTCAAACTGATTTAGTGATTTATTTTAAATAATACATTTTATGTAAACTGACAAAAATGTTCTGCTGTCTGACATGACTAACATGACTTCATTGTCATAGTTACAAAGAGAGTGGCGCGCACGTTTTTTTTATATAACAAATTTTTATTAAGATAGAAAAACAATACGTAACATCGCCCCCAGCCTTGAAAGGGAATCCTTTCAAAGTTATATGTTCATTAATTTCACCAATAGTTGAATTAACTTATTAGTCAATGTCTAGAACAGTCACCTTACACCTTATATTATACACTAAGGATTTGAAGGCAATGGGCACATTTTAGCACACGAGCGTCTAATGTATCCCGTTCTAGTTTTTATGGTAGCAACTCTTGCTACACCGTCTCTTCCGTGATGCAATTCTGTTACACGACCGAGTAACCACTTAAGAGGGGGTTGGTTGTCTTCTTTGATGAGGACCATGTCGTTGATCTTGAGTGAGTCCTTTTCTGTCTTCCATTTGCATCGCTGTTGTAATTCTGAGACGTATTCAAGAGACCACCTGGACCAGAAGTGCTGTTGGAGCTGTTGGATGCGTTGAAAGTGTTTAAGTCGATTCTCGGATATTTCAGTGTAATCTGGATCAATGGTTGAAGTAATGGGCCGCCCAATTAGGAAGTGAGAGGGTGTAAGAGGGGTTAGGTCTGAAGGATCGCTTGAGAGAGGAGACAAGGGACGCGAGTTTAAAACCGCCTCGATTTGAACTAGCAGGGTGTAAAACTGTTCAAAGGTTAATAAAGCATTGCCTGCTACACGTTTTAGATGGTGCTTTGTGGCCTTGACACCTGCCTCCCACAGTCCGCCAAAATGCGGAGAATATGCAGGGATGAATGACCATGAAATTCCCTCGTTTTCGATTGATTCAGTCAAAGTTTTGGAATTTTCTTGCAAAAATGCTCCAAACTGTTGTAGCTCTAGGTTGGCGCCGACGAAATTAGTTCCGTTATCCGAATACATTTGAGACGGCCTTCCGCGACGCGACATAAAGCGTTTTAGTGCTGCTAAGAACGCCTCCTTACTTAGATCAGACACGAGCTCGAGGTGAATGGCTTTGGTAACAAAGCAAATAAACAAACTAATATAGGCTTTAGTAACCTTGCAGCCGCGACCTTGCCTATCCTTTATGAAAAAAGGTCCTGCGTAGTCCACGCCGGTCGTGAAAAAGGGAGGAGCTGGATTCAATCTCCTAACAGGTAAGTTTCCCATGATGGGATTGATCTGCTTAGGATTTACTCTAAAACAACGCACACAATCATGATAGGTTTTTCGCGCTAAATTGCGTCCTGCTACAGGCCAGTAATACTCCCGAATTGATGCTAATAAGAGTTGCGGTCCGGCATGAAACAAACGAATATGCTCTCGTATGAATAGTAATTTAGTAAATATATGCTTAGAACATAACAAGATCGGGTATTTTTTATCGTATGCAAAATTTGAATTAGCTAGTCTGCCGCCTACGCGGAGAATTTCGTTATCATCAAGAAATGGAGTAAGTTTTAATAATTTACTCTTATCAATTTTGCTATGATTTTTAAGAGCTGATATTTCGCGCAGAAAACTCTGTCGTTGAACTATTTTTATTAAACAAATAGAAGCACGTTTAATTTCTTCTACGGTTAAAGAATCAAATTTTCTCTGTCCCTGCGATTTAGAGCAATTATCTTTGAACCGGAAACAATATGCGATTATGCGCTCTATTTTCGTTAGGCTAGAATATTTCTCAAAGTCTATTGCCGGAGTTTCAATTGAAAGTTCAAGTGATACAACGTTTTTTCGTAACTCGGGTAAATTATTGTCTGGGTGCTGAGGTTTTGGCCAAAAATTCTTGTCTTGCTGTAACCAATTTGGGCCAAACCAATAAGTTTCAAGAGACAGCAATGCGTTTGGTTTGACACCGCGTGATACAAAATCCGCCGGGTTATCTGCCGTCGGTACGTGTCGCCAATTTTTAATATTTGATAATTCTTGAATAGCTGAAACTCGATTCGCGACAAATACTTGTAAAACATTTGAGGTCATGTTTAGCCATCCTAGCACGATAGTAGAATCGCACCAATAGGTAATTTCATCAATGTGTGCATTAAGTGATGTGTTAACCTTGTTTACTAATCGGGCAAGCAATAATGCTGCAGTTAATTCTAAGCGTGGAATAGTTTGAATTTTCAGAGGTGCCACCTTTGACTTGGCACAAATCAATTTTATCGAAACGTCGCCTTCGCTATTTTGTGACTTCATGTACACACAAGCACCGTACGCGTAGGCAGACGCGTCAGAAAATCCATGAATCTCTATTCGAACTGCGTTTTTACAGATTACCTGCCGTTCTATGTTTATATCGTTTAATGCCGTTAGTTCATCACGAAACTGTAGCCATCTTGTGTGTAGTGAATGTGATAAAGAACTATCCCATCCTAACCTTTCTAACCAAATATCCCGTAAAATGATTTTGGCCAATATTATTGTTGCGCTTAGCAAACCTAAAGGGTCGAAAATCTGAGATATTTCAGACAAGACTGTGCGTTTTGTAATACGCGTATTAAAGTTAGTACCTATTTTATATGAAAAACAATCTTTCCGACCATTCCACATTAGACCAAGCGTCTTCGTGTTTTCATTTGAGCCAAGGTCAATTATGTCTGTTTTGTCGACTGTTTTTATATTTTCTAAAACTTCGTTACTGTTAGAAACCCATTTACGCAGATGAAATCCCGCTTTATTAAGAAGTTCCGAAACTTCGTTTGCTAAAGAAATCGCTTCTTCCACGCTATTCGCGCCTGTTAACATGTCATCCACGTAAAAATCTTCTTTGATAACTCGAGAAGCAATCGAAAAATCTGCTTCGCGTTCTATTCCGAGTTGATAGAGACATCTAATTGCTAAATATGAAGCTGATTTGGTACCGTACGTCACTGTCAACAATTCGTAAGTATCGATCGCCTTGTCTGGATTATCACGCCAAAGAATGCGCTGGAGACACGTTTGATCAGGATTTACTCGACACATTCGGTACATTTTCTCTACGTCTGCGGCGATGACGTAGTTATATTTACGATGACGTAACAAAATCGAGAAAAGATCTGACTGAATTGTTGGTCCAACCATTTGTAAATCATTAAAAGAGTGTCCGCTGGTACTTGGACACGACGCATCGAAGTCTACGCGTAGTTTAGTTGTTAGACTTCTCTCTTTAAGTACGCCATGATGAGGCATGTAGTACACGTGTTTTACGCTACAAGTTTCATCGGTTTTAGTCATATGCCCCAAACTTTGATATTCATCAATAAACTTACAATACTGCAATTTGAAATCGTTATTCCGAGCAAATTTGCGTTCTAAAGCTAAAAATCGCTGATGAGCAGTTTCCAGAGAATCGCCCAATTTTTCGATTTTATCTTTTAGTGGTATAGTTACTATAAAATGTCCGTCTTCGTCGCGTTTCACGGTGTTAACAAAGTGATCTTCACAAACCTTTTCTTCTTGAGAAAGTAATTTATTGTCAGCAATTTCTTCTAGTTCCCAAAACCGCGTTAACTGATTATCGATTTCTGCGTTTTTTATAAAGTTACAGTGAATTTTTTGTGAACTAGCCCTAGCTATATTAACTTGTCCTGAGACAATCCATCCGAACTTAGTTTTTTGTAGGAATGGACCATGCTCACTTAGTTTTATTTGACCTACACACATAATGTTCCAAAAACATTCTGCACCTAAGAGCATATCCACGTTACCCGGTACGTTAAACCCTTCATCGGCCAACGCAATATTTGACAGAATTTGAAGTTTTTGTCTATCGATTTTGAAATTAGGTAGATCACTAGTTATAGTTGGTACAACTAAGCATGAAACTTCGCATGAAAAATTGTTTATTCGGGATTGTACTCGTACAGTAGTGCTTCCCTTTACTTCAGAAACGGTTTCGTTGATTCCGCTAACTTGCAAGTTAATATTTTTAAGAGGAACCTTAAGTTTGTTGAAGAATTTTTCGGTAATAAAGCTGCTTTGCGATCCGACGTCCAGCAAAGCACGCGCAATAATAGGTTTGTTGTTTTTATCAAAGACTCTTATTAAAACAGTGGCAAGAAGTACCTGCTGATTTACTAATACGTTACGCGACGACAAGTTAACGGTTTGCTGCGAGATCGCTCTATTTTCACCTGACTCCGATGTGTTTTCATTGTTGCCAGTGCTTTCGCGTTTTTCTGTGTGTAGTAGCGTATGATGTTTTCCCTTACAGGTTTTGCAACAACTCGAAAAACATTTATTATACAGATGCCCGAACCTTAAGCAATTTAAGCAAAGCCGTTTTTTCTTAGCCTGCTCTACACGCTGATTTACGTTTAATTTTAAAAAGTCAGGACAATTTTGAATGAAATGTTCGTTTTTGCAAAAGGAGCAAATTGGTTTCGTTGAAGAATATCCCGATAAAAACGACTTAGGTCTTCGTTTAAATCTGTTGGTATTTTGTTCTTTGTCGTCTTTAGTTTGCTCTATCGATTCGAGAAGATTAGCCCGTTCTTTTAGAAACGTCTTTAAATTTTCGAGTGTGGGTGTTTTATAAGTAGCCTTCGTTTGTTCCCACTTTCGAAGAGTAATATCGTCTAATTTTGTAGTAATCAAGAAAATAACCAAAGTATCCCATGACTCGGTCGGTTCGTTCAAGGTTTTTAGAGCTCTGAGATGTTTGGCAACACTGTCAACTAACTTTCTTAAAGCATTTGACGATTCGATTTGAATTTTTTCCATGTTAAATAATGCCTTTACGTGATTTTGAATCAAAATTCGATTGTTATTGAATCTATCGCAGATTAATTTCCAAACATTTTCGTAATTTGAGCCCGTAAACTAAAGGGTTTTCCAATAAGAGGTGTTATTTTGAATAGCCCGCTATTTCGGTAGATGTCACTTTTGGAGCTGTAATTTTTTGACATTTGACAAGTAGAAACTACGCCATTAATAAAAATGGAACGATACACGCTTCAACAACGCATTGAAATTATTAAAATTCACTATAAAAATGGTGAAAATTTGGCAGAGACGGTTCGTAAAACTCGAACATTTTTGGGTCGTCGTGAAGCACCTTGTCGGACCGCAATACAGAAGTTGGTGGGAAAATTCGAGCTGTTGGGACAAGTTAGTGATGTGAAGAATAAAACCCGTGCACGTCGCTCAAGAACAGCTGAGAATATTGCTGCTGTATCCGAACACGTTGAAGAAAACCCAGGTTTGTCCAATCCTCGTCGTTCTTTGGAATTAAACATTCCACAAACGTCATTACACCGTATTTTGCATAAAGATTTGGGTCTTAAGGCTTATAAAGTTCAGTTAACACAAGAACTCAAGCCGGCCGATCATCAACAACGGCGTGTCTTTGCCGATTGGGTCCTTGAAATGCATGAAAATGATCCGGAATTCCATCGAAAAATCATCTTGACTGATGAGGCCCATTTCCACCTCGGTGGCTTCGTCAACAAACAAAATTGTCGCATCTGGGGCTCGGAAAACCCAAGAGTTATTGTTGAAAAGCCTCTCTATCCTCAACGTGTGACTGTTTGGTGCGGTTTATGGTCCGGCGGGGTCATTGGACCTTACTTTTTTGAAAATGAGGCTGGAGCACCAGTTACGGTGAATGGATTGCGCTATCGACAGATGATTAATGATTTTTTATGGCCGGAATTGGATGGTATTGATCTGGACAACGTTTACTTTCAACAAGACGGCGCTACGTGCCACACAAGCAACGAAACCATTGATCTTTTACGGGAAAAGTTTCCGGACCGTGTTATCTCTCGAAGAGGTGATCACAATTGGCCACCGAGATCTTGTGACTTAACACCTTGCGACTTCTTCCTTTGGGGCCACGTGAAAGAGAAGGTCTACGCCAACAGCCCAGCGTCGATTCAAGACCTCAAAGATGGAATTCGTGAGGCTATCGAGGACATAGGGCAGCCACTTTGCGATTTGGTTATGGAAAATTTCATGAAAAGGATATGGTCCTGTAGGTGTGGTCGTGGTGGTCATTTGGCAGATGTTATTTTCCATTATTAACGGCATACCTTCCTCTTTATAATGAAATAAACATCCGATCATTTATCTCAAAAAATGGCATTTTCCTTTGAATATCAAAATAACACCTCTTATTGGAAAACCCTTTATAGGCTTGCTACAATTTCAAGAACACTAGGCCCAAGGTACGCGCGTAAGTAATGATATTTTTGAATATCGCTAAGTCTATCGTTTTGGTGAATCAGTGATTCGTATGTATCCCTGAACTCTAACCATTTATCATATTCACCATCGTAAGTCATAATCTCAATGACCGGTAATTTTACGCCGCTCGCGCCCTCGTTTATTGGTACGTGTACGTTACGTCTATTGTTAAAAGATATTGAATTTCTCGATGATCCCTGACTACCCCCGTCACTGCCATTCGATGGCCTCGAATTTGCTACTAAAAATCGTTTCGATCTGGCAACGACGCCGTAAAAGTCCGTCTCAAACGACTCGCGTTCAAGGTAGTCGTTTTCTGGACATGTGCTGATTTCCTCGATTTGACCTTGCAAGTCTTCGAAAAGATCCAACACATTTTGAAATCGTTCTGCGCGCTGCTCTAGCTCTAAAACTAGGTTTGGATCATCTATCTCAAACTCTGGATGAGTTTGCTCTAAATATGTAATAAACTTTTCAAAAATTGTCATTTTTGCTTTGACTGTACCTCTCTTTCTAATGAGTTTTTCACGATCATCTGCCATTTTGAAGGATTTTATTCAAACAATTTATGTAGGTAAAATGATAACTAAATTATCGAAACTTCGTTGCAAAATTGCTTGAATCGAGTGAAATTTATGCAAAATACGATAGAAAAACTCGCTAGTTTAAATGAGGCTAGTCCTACACTCTGCACTAGGAAGCGGAATAAAGGAAATATGGAACGGACCCACCTTTCGACGTCTTCTTCGTTACTTTTTACTTCGTTTTGTATGTCTTACAGCTGCTTTATCCGGTCGGAGGTCCAAGCATGTATGGGTTTTTGTAGTGGACTGTATTTTGTGGCTGGTTCGCCACTTCTGACGTTAAAATAGAAGATACTATTTTTCAAACTGATTTAGTGATTTATTTTAAATAATACATTTTATGTAAACTGACAAAAATGTTCTGCTGTCTGACATGACTAACATGACTTCATTGTCATAGTTACAAAGAGAGTGGCGCGCACGTTTTTTTTATATAACAAATTTTTATTAAGATAGAAAAACAATACGTAACAATAACCATTAATAGATAAAACCCGTACAATATATTATAACTAGAACTTACATTAAACTAAGTGTCACTTACGTCATGATACCAATAATAGCTGTGGGCTTTTGGTCTGGCAAGAGTTTTACAGTGCAGGATAACGTCAGTTCCTTCGCGAACGGGCGTCACTGTGCCAAAATTTAATGCCACAGAAACCCGTGGGGGATCTAAAACAAAGAAAATTAAATTATGTTTGATTTATAGGTTATTCTACCGGGCAGAGATGTTGTATCTTTTATAGAAAAAAAGATTTTTTTATTACTTTCTTTTTAATCTTTGTACATTTATTGATATAGAAATGCAATATTTACTTGTATATTAATTTTCATTCAAAATAAAATTGACAAATCGAAAAAAATTTAAATAATAGGCGCAGGCATTAGATGATATGAATGCATAATATTGCATAATATACAGTATGTCCGCGGATGGGGTATTGAAGAGGACAAATGACCAAACTTAGCAAGATACGTAAAAATGTCACTCCAAATAAAAGTTTTGCTTGTAAAATAAATAAGATTCATATTACTAAAACTTAATTTTTTATACAGGGAGCATAAAAAATACGAAAAGGTTAAGAATAAACATATGTTACCTTGTTTATCATTTTCTACCATAAGAACAAATACGAAATATGTTTTAAATTAAACCTTAAGCCGAAGTACAAGATTTCATTAAAAAAATAAATATTAAAGGTAATGAATTTTATCACATTCCTTTTTTAAAGTCCCAGCTATTCTCTCTCACACCCAGTGACATTTTAAGTTGTTTCGGGCCTCTAGGCCACAAGCTTTTACGGCCTGTCCAGCCTGTCCTAGTTGACTGGCGATTTTGATAGGGGTATATTGTGATAAGAGTAGAAAAAAAAGATGTTTCTGATATTTTATTTAAGAAAAAAAAACGAATGCGGTCACAAGCTAACAAATTTATAAAAATGGACATTCCACTTAAAATTTGGTCTACCACCCATAAACAAAAATCTAGTGTTTTCGCTTCACTTCTATCTTCCAATGTTTGGTTAAAGGTGGGTTTGAAGGGAAATAATTTATTTTCTTTTAAGATCATCTGAATATGAACTTCTAGATGTTTAGCAATATTTCGAAGGGATATCATAGCAGTTTCTCTAACGGACTAAAGAACTAAAACTGTAGCAGCATCATTTTTGTCATATCTCTTCTTTTTCTTAAGATTCAAAATCGAACAAGTTCTTTGGAACTTTTTTATTGTGTTGTAGATTGTCATTTCAGTTATTGGTATTCGTACAAATTTCTCGCTAAATTCGTCCATGATGTAGCGGTATGATACTTGCCCATCTCCATATCACTGGACTATAAAACCCCTTTGTTCAGTAGATAGCATTTGATGAGAAGTATTTTAGATTAAATAATTGTTTTATTTAATAAAAACATTGACAAACATGTTTATAGGTAACATTATTGTTTAATATGTGGAAACTAGTACTCTGGTTAAAGGTGTGACAGAGAATAGTTGGGACCTTAAAAAAATAGTGTAACTCGCTACTTTTAATATTTAAATTTTTTAATGAAATCTTGTACTTCGCCTTAGGGTTTAATTTAACACATATTTCATATTAATTTGCTCTTTTGGTAGAAAATGATCAACAAGGTATGTTTATTCTTACGTAAAATAACTTTTTCGTATTTTTTATGCTAAAAAATTATGTAAATCTTATTTATTTTACAAGCATTAACGTTTATTAGGAGTGACATTTTCACGTATCTTGCAAAATATGGTCCACCTGTCCTTTTCTAAACCCTATCCGCGGACACACAGTATAATGTTTATTTATATCCACTATTATATTGCAATAAAAAATAAATATTTAAATCGTTTAATCAGACATTACAAGTTAATGGTAAACCATGTCGCCACATTTTCAAAAATTTAGAGGGCCTTGTCGTTTATTCATTATTTTGTTAATTATGATGCACATTTAGTAATTTTAAGGTAAAGACATTTTTCGAAGTGTCATATTATTTGT
Source organism: Philopedon plagiatum (assembly GCA_963971165.1). Lineage (NCBI taxonomy): Eukaryota > Metazoa > Arthropoda > Insecta > Coleoptera > Curculionidae > Philopedon > Philopedon plagiatum. Next base: position 22,786,736 of record OZ020197.1, on the reverse strand, counting down.
TGTAGAGGTCACAAAAGATAAAGCAATGAGTCAAATTATAATGACATGATAATTTCCGAATTGCAGAAATAATTTTTTGAGTATAAAAATGTTTATTTTATTTAACATCCAGAGTCCTAATTTTTGTCGTGGCTCAATTCAATTAATGACGCAACAATTATTTTAATAAATGAACTGAATTTATCAATTTGATTTTAGTTTATACTAACTAGTGAAGAGACATAAAAAGTCATATTTTTTTTAATTTTTATTGGTGTTTTACAGAACATATCGAAAAAGAATATAATAAGGCATAATAAGATGTTTAAATATAATTGTTAATGATTTTAATCATTTCATACTTTATTGAAAATAATGGACGTCTAAAATTGTTTTCAAAAAAAAATAACTTAGGTACCTATTCTATAACTTATTGCCACATATCTAAATACTTATACATTTTATTTGTTTTAAAAAGTTTCAAAATTATCGAAAACGATCTTTAAAAAATCATATTTTTCTGATATAAATAAGTAAATTTAGTATGGATTTTCTTTACTTTGCTAGAATACCTTTATTCTGTTTCATACCAACAATTATTTTATTATCTAAATATTCAGCGAATTGGCGAGACTTTTTCATTTATAATACAGCCAATCAATGATTGAGATGATCTAAATGAATGTGTTCCATAACTTGTTTTCGATATGCCAAATAGAAATTGTTTCGTCTCTACCAACATTAATTCTAACTTGTAACATAAGAGGGTAATCCTTGGGGTCTTATAACGATGTCCTTCTGTTTGCCATTAGAGAGTAAAAAGGGATCCTCCGCCCTTGCAAATTGCGAGGGTGTAGTTCTGGAAAACTTCAATACAATTACAGAGAGAACACAATTATTTACACATTTACAGACATTACAGCGCGAAAAATCATTTTAGATTGTTATTAAATCATATAAGAATAATTATTAAAAAATAACCAACAAATTAATCATACTTGAAGACGGTTTAGAAAAAGGAAATGTTGGACTTAGATTTCAAAACGGTATTTAAAAACAGGGTACGCCTGTGTATTAGGAAAAAGCACATGCTAAAAGTGCTGGTCGCATTTTTTTACACAAATTAAAATTTAAACCACTAATTTTCGGATCGTTACGGATATCTCTGGAGGTCTTTGACCTTTTCAAAATTTCTATATGTTAACATACACAGAGAAAACAATTCTACAGTGAAGAATAAGCACTTACTTAAGAATATCGCTTACTTGTATATCCGCAAAATATGTTAAACTGATAGCAAGAACTAAGTTTTCTTGTGATACTTTATTGAGCCAAGAATGCGCATTTGTTGAAATAAGAATGTAATCTCGTGACAAAACTATAATTTTCCCCAGAGGAATAAAATAATACTACCCCCCCCCCCCAGATTATCCCATTATCCTTTAGCTCTGGCCCTATCACTTCCTTAGTTCAATCGTATTCGTTTTTTACCTGAGTACACAACACAAATTTTACCTGTTACCATAGTCTACTCGTCAAACCCTTTCATTTAATGGCCATATCAAGGGACTTGTTAAGTAAACGGTAATCCGCCATCTTGTGGCGTCCGCCGTATTGAGTTTAGAATTACGTCACATAGATTATCGTATTTTACTCGTCAAACCCTTTCATTTGATGCCCATATTAATGGGATTGTGAAGAAAATGGTAATCCGCCATCTTGTGGAATCCGCCATAGTGAATTTAGAATGACGTCACATAGCTTATCGTATTCTACTCGGCAAACTCTTTCATTTAATACCCATGTCAAGGGGATTGTAAGAAACAAAAGGTAACCCGCCATCATGTATCGTCCGCTATATTTGGTTTAGAATTACGTCACCTAACTAACCGTATTCTGCTCGTCAAACCGTTTTATTCAATACCCATATCAAGGGGATTGTGAAGGAAAAGGTAATCCGCCATCTTGAGGCGTCCGCCATATTAGATTTGGAACCGGACTTATACACGTTTACAAAATTTCTAAGCTCTAGCTTAATTAGAACTAGTCGAAATTTTGATTGCAACATTTGACCTAAACATACTAACATACAATCATACATACATACTAACAGGTGCAGTTAAAAAAAGCTTGTAAAAATCGAGAACCTGAGATCATCTGAACTTTTAGTTTTAACAACTACCTGCCGTAAATGGAATATATTTATGTGTATGACAAAAATTTGGTAAAATACAAATGAGTACTTTGTATTTGGAAAAGTCCACGTAACATGCACTAGCTTTACTAGAAATTTCTAGACAATCGCAAAATAATTAGAAATTTATCCAATGTGGGAAATAGCACACGCTCCTTTGTGTAATATGAAAAGGAATTACTTTGCTACTATTAAATTGTTTTAATAGAAAGACGACGGGTCTTTGTGCTTTTGTAAATTTCCGTTAAATTGTCGGCTGTTTCTCTTAACTAAAAGGGTGGATAAGGATTAATGATGTCGATATATATCTTTGATTACGTAGATAAATTGACGGAATCTGTTATTTTACCGGCGCGGCATTTCGATGAAAAGATCTACATATTTTTTAATTAAATAAACTTAGAGATGTCAAGTTTCGCAACAATGAAAGAAAGCCCTCAAAACGTTTTTTTATTTGAAAAAGTAAAAATCTTGATATTGTAGTTTGCATTCTTTAAGAAACTGATTGATACTTAATTTTGTTTTGCTGCGATAAACCTGCGAATTGGTTACGAATATGTACCTTTAAAAACAATAGAGTGGTGGTGCAGATTTTATTTAGTCTTAGATTTCTGCCTTTCGAAGGGTTAATTATCATAGTAGTTTTGTGCCTGCACGAAAAAATTTCCGGAAACTAGACAAAACACTCTGTACTACTTTACAGACAAATTACGCACTAAGGCAGCAACTAAAATAATTTATTCTAGAAATGCATTGTGTGGACATTTCCGGATTTTACCATGTACGCTGTGGACATGCCATGTTTTTCCCCAATACATGGTACTTTTAAATAGGAATATTGGTGGACTGTGCTATGTTCTCCCTCTGGGTTTGGGTTATGATAAAATATAGAGGTTTCGCTAACAGATGGCGATGGTAACTTAATTTTTGATGTTTTGTGACATTCCTTGTTTTTTCCCTGTGGTTTTAATATGTAATCAATAGTAAATTTCTTTCTAAAACCAATAGTGAGACAATAACTTAAGCTGCCTTAGAAAGTATTAGTTCGTTCTTTCCAGATACGCATATTAGTAAAAACGTTCTTTTGCTGCTTTCGGATAGTTCGGCATATATTCTTAAAGCAGGAAGACAGTTAAAGACAGTTTCCAAATTTGATTCACTTTACATTTCCACCTCATGCCTTCCATAGAATATGTGAAATATACGTGACTCCTATCCAGTTATTGATACTTTAATTAGTGAGGTAAAAAAAGTTTTTGTTCAATCACCCGCGCGAATAAACAAATTAATTTAGAAATGTACCCTAATGTCCCATTGCCCCTACAACCTGTTATTATAAGATCGTTATCAGCCGTATTACCATACGAATTACGACTTAGTTAAAAATGTTACTGACAGTCTAAAAGATGATGCTTTGGGGGTAAAGAAGTTATAAGTGCACGGAATCTTAAAAATGATTTAAAATTTTTTTCTAAAAATGTACGATATCTTCCAGATGTTATTGAACAGTTTGAGACACAAAACCTCTCCCTTTGACTTCTTTTAATTCATTTCAGACAATCATAGACAAACTCAAAGCATGTCCTACCGAAATTGATCAAAAAGTAAAATTATATAATATATCGTGGAAAGAAATCCAAGACTTTCAGAAATGAAAAATATTTTCGAAACACTGAAAACTAAAAATACTGACTTGTATATAATCATTTTCGTTTCGACCCTGTTACAAGCTGTGATGTCGAAGGGAGCTTTTCTAGATTTAAAGATAATCTTATTATAAATTATCATGTAATGTTAAAAAATTGTAATATGGTCTAAATTTGTTCTCATTTCACATTTATTAAAAATACATATTTTCAGGGCGCCCCTGAACTCTCGCATAAGAAGCCAACAAGCGATAAGTCATTGTCCCGAGCTAATTCCGTTTTTCGTTCTCTACTTATCAGATTAAAATCTTTATTGTCAAATTAGATCAGTCTTAGAGGTAGTGAATCCCAGGGCAAGACATTTTTTACAATAGCAGAATTACCTGTCTTATTCTCAGATGCTCAGTTTATTGTTAATTAACTCGTATAAGTATAACTAACTTTAGTGTAAAATAATAATTTTGTATTTTCGAGTATTTTTTCGCTTTTGCGCAACAACTAATTTATTGCCAAACCTAGAAAAGATGTCGCTATTGTACACGCTATAAAACAGAACTAACTGAAAGTTGAAAAATCCATCGTCTTTCTATTACAACGAATTAATAGTATCAGACCGGCATTTCCTTTTAACAAAGCCAACGTGGGTCTTTTCTCCAGGGACATGTTAGGAATTCAGGATAACCTAGTTACGGTTTAGAAACCGGGCATCGCAAATTGGCCGGTTAGTAGTCAAAGACCATCGCTTGTATCTTATTATCTTTAAGATGGTGAGTAATTTCATTACAAAGGTGGTGCCGAAGAAATGCCATAGAAACAAGGAATCCTTTATAAACTTTGAAAGTTTCTTTTTTTGTAGCAACTTAACTTAGTTAACTTTGTCAAGGTAGTATTTCTAACTACAAACAACTATTAATTTAATTTAATCAGGACGGACAGCGCTGTTATTAAGTATTGATATAAAAAAATGTTAATATCACTAGGAAAATATAGTAATATTGGAGTCTCAGTGAGGAGTCACTAGTGTGTTAAAATTATAAATAGGCGTATTGGAAAATAATGATTAATTCATTTTTAAATAAGACAAACAATTTCAGAAAAATAATATGCTTATTTATTTTATCAAGAAGTACAAAAATGTCAGCTTTGTTTTAAAAACAATATTCTCCAAATGTCTCCTGCGGCTTTTTCTATAGATAACCATTCTCCGAGTAAAACTTTCATTAACATTTTGGCACAATTGCTGTTCAAGTTCACCAATAACTTGACGAATGTTTTGCTTCAGGTCATTAATCGTCTGCGGATTGTTAGAATAGACCGAAAACCACAATACTCCTATTTTTTTACGATCACAATGAATTGTGAAAGATATTTAATTAAATTTCAACATTATTTCTCTTCATTTTATCATTTTTTTCCAAAAACTTTTTTATTTTTTTGTGAAAGTATGTATATTTTGTGTTTGTATGAGTAATTAAAAAAAATTAAAAGTAATTAATTTTATAATAGGAAACATGAAACATTCCACAATTAAAAATTATTTGTTTAAATAAGTAAATAATTATTCGCAATATTTTTTTAATATAAAAAATTAAAGTTCTTACGACCAGAAACTCATCTTTATTAAGGCTTTCTTATCTGTTTAACAAAAGGAAAGTACATGGAAGGAGGTTAGATGTGACCGAAATCTGAATGGTAAAATTGATCTGTGAGGTGTGTGTGTGAGACAAAGAAAGAGGCGAGAGCTAAACATCCGAATTCACATGCCGTCGATATGGCTGTCCGAGCCGCCTGTATTCCACCGGGCAAACCTGTGAAAACTCACGTCTAGATGAAAAAAATCCATTCTTTACACGCTTGGCACTGACGTTTATGGATAAAGTCAAAAAGTTTCACATAAAATATGAAACCTAGAAAAATATTTAAACCATGGGTGAACAGGACTACGAGACGTGCCACAGTGAAAAAGGGGCATTGCCGCTGTTACTTTAAATTTCATCACCATGCAATAGAAATAAATTGAAATTCTATTATCACGAAAAGTATGCCACATAACTGAAAGCCTAGCAGCAGGCGTTTTTACAAAGTAGGTAGGATACCATATAGTTGGTAAGATTAAAGGTAATCCTGGACTGTCTGATTGTTCTAAAATGTACATAATAGTATTTTCTCCTTATTTCTAAATCTATGGTTAGAAATCAAAAAATAAAGGAAACAACCAAGGTTACAGCATTTTATAATTTTTGATATATAAGCATTTTGTAATTAAATCTATAAATATGATAAACAGTGCAACCTAATTTTGTTACTGCTATTTGTACACAAAACTATTATTTCAGCTTTAATACACGAATATACAATATAAACTTCCGAAACAGTTATTTTGGTTTGGTTTAGTTTTATCTCAAACGTATTTTAACTTTTATTAAATGATTATGTGCAATAAATTAAACAACACTTTGTTTGCAAATGGATCTATTAACGATAATATCAATGTTTCATTTTATTTTTTAATGCGTGATCTGTTTATAATGATTTTATTATTTAAAGGGATAAAAAAATGCATATAAAAGCGAAATTAAAGCTACAAATTGCGACTTACATCAGAATACGACTTCAATCAGAATAAAAAGACGTTCTTGATAATTTTTCAATTAAGAACATATGCGAAAATCACATGAGACATGTTAAAGAATGTAAAGGAAAAAAGTTATACTCACTAGCGAAGAAAAAATTATGGAAAGAAGGAGGGAATACTTTAAAGAACTTTTAGAAGAGGATGAAAATGAAACTATAAGTAATGAACAAAATAAACAAAACAATAACAATAAACATAAAATAGTGAAGAACAAGATATACCACGATAATGAATATGCAGAGCCAATAACAGAAAAATAATTAAAAGGAGCAGTACAAAAAATTAAAATAGGCAAAGCACCGGGAAATGAAGCAAAACAGAAATGATCAGATGTATGAACGAAGAGAGACAACAAGAACTGCTGGATATCATAAATCATTCAAAATATAAAAAAGAGTGCCTTTAGACTGGCAAATAGGCATCATAGCACCAATATATAAAAAGGGACATAGCAAGGATTGCTCAAACTTTAGAGTACCGTTCGAAAAATATATGAGAATATTGGAGCATAGACTAAGAACCAGACTAGAGAACAAACCAGAGCGGATTTATAAAAGAAAGAGGGACTAACGACCACATATTTATTCTCAGACAAGTGTCAGAAAAAGCAATCAAAACATGCTTGTTTCATAAATATGGAGAAAGCTTTCGACAGAATAAAAAAAGAAAATATCTGGAAAATTTAAGAAACTAGGGGAATTGAGAAAGATCTAATACAAAACGTAGAAAGTCTATATGAAAAAACTGTAAGTTATATAAGATTAAGAAATGAAAAATCAAAACCATTCTGTAGTAAAATCGGACTCAAACGTTGCATGCTGAGCCCACTGCTTTTTAATTTAGTACTGGATGAAGTTATTAAACAAAATAAAGAAAATCTAAAACTAAATAATGTCGGATATTGGAAGATAACTTACATTCGTTTAACAGAATAAACTATTCTATGCAAATCACCTAGTAATATTGGGAGAAACAGAAAAACAACTGCAAGAAAATATCAACATCCTTAATGAAGGATTGAAATAATTAAATGTGAAAATAATTAAGTTAAAAACTAAAACAATGATATTCGGACAGTAAGGTGAAAGACACAGTATACAGATAGATGACGAATACTAGAACAGGTAGATAAATTTACATATTTAGGAGTAATAATAAACAAAGAAGGAACACTAGAAGATGAGATAAATAAGAGAAGAGCAAAAACTTGGAGACTATATAATAGCATAAAGAGTAACTTTTCAAGTAAGAAAGAAATACCAAAACAAGTAAAAACAGAAATAGTTAAACGAATTGTAAAACCGACACTAACATGCGCGCGAATCCTGGAGAACAACACAAAAACAGAAAAGCAGAATAACTAGTACGGAAATGAGATTCCTGAGAAAATAAAGGGAAAGACAAGAAAAGATAAAATTAGAAATCAGGTGTTCCGAGAAAATATAAACATAGTCCTTGCCGCGACAACGATAGAACAAGGACAACTAAGATGGCTAGGCCATGTGATGAGAAGAGATGAGAACAGGCTAATTAGACAAATATACGAAGCAAAGGAATGTACGCCGTGCGACTATTTTTTATGGCCACCTATTAAAAACTTGGCTTTCAAAACCCATTGCGAAAATTTGAAAACCTACGGGCTAGATTTACAAATAATTTTCAGGGGATTAACAATTCCCCTCAAGTGCTCACCAATATTTTTGATGCTGTAAAAAGAAGAATTAGAACATGTTTGGAAGTAGAAGGTAAACACGTCTCTCACCTACTTTAAATTAATAATTCTTTAGGTTCTTTGTTGTACATGTTTTTTCAATTCTGTATTATGCAGTGAGGACAATGACAATAATGTAATTTTCTTAAAAATAAAACTTCAGATATTGACTGTTCTATTTTTCATTCACCTATACTTTTACTTATGTTACCTTTTAAGAGTAATAATTCAAGACATGCATGATTGATGCCACGGCATACTTTGAGGACGTTTTTTTTTCTGATCTTACGTTACTCTCGTTTTGATGTTTTTACTAAATTATTATGACCCTTTTTTAACAATTTATAAAATTCCCTCAGGTGATTGTAACATTGTCAGTAAATAAATGGTAGATAGCCGAAAACGGGTCCAATATTTCGGCCGTCGGCGTCGGGAACCATAATTTGAACAAAAATTGTATTTTCCTTCTATTTTCTTTTAATGCGTCTTGTATATTTCCAGAATGTGTCAGAATCCACTTATTTATCGTCTGTAACGCTTGAAAAGTTGTTCATCCCCCCACATCCCCCTTTAACTTCCAAACACTTTCTTACTCTTTTTCTAAATGAATTTCGTACCCGCTGTAAGTTTTCAGGTGTCACTATTAAGCAGGCAAAGCGGCTTCGGTCTTTCATATCATCTGAAGTTGTAGGTACAGTCGCCATCACTTTATTCTTTATAAAACCCCACAAGAAAAAGTCAAGGGGGTCAAAACAGGGGACCTAGCGGGCCAGTTGACTGGTCCTCGTCGAATTCAACTGTTTTCAAATATGTCATTCAAATGAGTACGGCCCACCCCACCCAAGCATAATGGGGTGAAGCTCCGTCCTGGTGGAACTACGTGTCACGATTTATGTTTTGGTTTAGTAATTGTGGTAATAATTGGTTTCTTAAAAAATCTGTGTACATTTCTCCATTTAAATGTCCCTCAAAGAAATGCTGACCAATAACTCAATCTCCGATTATATCACACCAAATATTAATGGACCTGGGATTTTTATTTGGCAGATTTCTCATCCAGTGGGGATTTTCCGACGCCCAGTAGTGCATATTGTGTCTATTTACCTAAAGAAGACGACCAAACAAAAAAAAATTAATTAAAATTCCACTGATAAGGGACAACTTAAAATCCTACCTGCCACAATATTATTATGGAAAGAAGCTTCGTCAGAAAAAATAACCTTCATTAATTATTAGGGACCTGTTATCTCATTGTACGTGTCTTGTGACTCAACTGCAAAATGTAACGAGATTTTCAAAGTCTTTTCAATATAACTCTTGGTGAAGAGTAATGTGGTATGAATAAAAATTCTACAAGTGCAATATGGTCGCAACTGATTTTTGAGTCATTCCAGCATCTCTAGCAAGCCGTCTTTTACCTGCATGCGGGTCACTAACTATCGCTCCTAAAACGCCAACTACCCTATTTTCGTCCGTTTTAGTTCGGCCCCGAACTCGTGGTTTCATCTTCAGACTGCCAGTAGTACGACTTCTGGTTTCCAGCCTTTCAAATGCCATGTGAGATTTCAGGTTATTAGGAAACCTCTCCGCCTACGCTGGTGCAGCTTTTCTGTACTTTTTTTGCACTCCTCTAAAATTAACAACCTATCGACTTGCACATTAAAATTCGCTTCCATGTTTAATTGAGCAATTAACTGAAAAATTACCTTTAAAAGGTAAAAATTCTCAACTGAGTAAAAATAACGCATTACCATGAAAACGAATAATAATTCTGGAATATCTGAACTTCATTTATTGGTAAATTATTTTTTAAATTCAATGAAAATTCAGTTAACCCTAATTTCGTAACCGAAAAAGCAAATCAATTTTTTTTTGTACACATACATACGTAGTTGCTTGCGTAGATTCGAATTTTATAAAAAATCCCATTAAAAATTCCAAAGTGACCCCACCCCCCCCCCCCCCCCCTTAAAACAGAGAGAGGAAGTAAATATCAAAAATGTGTTTAAATATGTCCCCCCAGCTCTCTATTTTCACCAGGATTACATGAAAATATTTTTTCCTACGACCACCTATGAAAGTGAGAAAAAAAGCACGGTTAACTTGGCGAGAAAGTGCCTTATATCACACGCGTGTTGAAAAGTACTTTACAACACGTGTGTTGAAAAGTACTGGTCAACATGACATTTAAATAGATGGTGCCAATTTCATTTGTTTTATTTTCAGCTCACTTGATGAAAATATTAGTGTTGAAAGTGAGGGATTTAAAAGACAGAAATTGAGGTTTTTCTGTAAATATTTTTGTGGTCGTAGGAAAAATATTGTACATTACTCGTGTGAAAGTAATTTTCGCACACTCGTGGGATTATCGCACTCGGCTGTCGCCTCGTGCGACAACATTCCCACTCGTGTGAAAAATGTCACTTTCAACACTTGTTATGTAATATACTATAAACAGTTTTCGAGAAGCTAGACGGATAAAAACTGTTTTAACTTACCGGATTAAATACTTATTTATTTAACTGTGTACACAGGTAGTGGTTAACGACAGGTTTTTAAACTTACATGCAACGCTTATTCCTCTTCTATCCTGTTCTGTTCCCCCAGGAAAACGCGGATTATCCGCTCGACAAACGAGAATTTTACCGTCGTCTTCTGCGGAGACGGTCAGGGTCAGGATACTGCCTGTAAACGAGCTCGTTTCTTCTTCCTGAAAACAGATTATTTAAATTGGATTAGTTATAAAGAGATTTAAAATAAATTATTCGGTTTAAGAAACAACAGATTTTGTTAGACTAATATTTGTAACAACTCCTGTGACGCATCTCGATCACAATTCCTGTATATGTATTAGCAATGAAAACAGACACTATTTTTCTATAGTTAACCGAAACTTTAAGAGTACGTCACACTGCTTATATAGTTCGTCCAAGTCAATATAGCCTGTATATTAATATTAACCAAGACTGTCAGCTGACATCAAATCTGGGAAAACCTGTAAAAATGGGCAACAAATAGATAAATAAAATCTATTTAACACTCAAAAATGTCTAATGTGTGTACCAAAGGACCAATGTCTTAAATCTGTTGAATATCATGTGTCATGTTTCAAGCAACCGATGCCACGGAGAACAGTTGTGACATATTATATAACTAACCGTGGCCCTTAGGGAGCTCTTCATAATTTTTTATCAGTAAAAGGCATTTTTGTTTTGCTACTTTCTGAAATCATCTCTGCATACTACTTATTTAAGAGGTAGCCTATTCTTTTGTAAGCAGTATACTAAACCAAATTTCAGTCAAATACTTCAACGTTTTAATGTGAAAATTTTGAATTATCAGGGGCCCATCTTCGTAACACACCCCGTTTATTACTTTTCTAGATAAAAATACACTATGCTGTATTCGAGGTCTTAAGAAACTATTTTGAAATTTTAGCTCAACACACGCATAATTGAGCAACAAATAAAAGGATTTTCACAATATATTAATACACATAATATGTTTTAAGGTTGTTTAAATATATATATATATATATATATATATATATATATATATATATATATATATATATATATATATATATATATATATATATATATATATATATATATATATATATATATATATATATATATATATATATATATATATATATATATATATATATATATAGATATATATATATATATATATATATATATATATATATATATAATAACAATGTTCAGAAATTTATACAATACAATGTGAAAATTCGCAGGATTTTTTACTTTTCAGTAAATGTCAATAAATACCAAAAGCCCGTTAATTTATTTCAGAAAAAAAAATAAACTAAATACGCCGAAAATAAAATTTAACATCCAGAAAGAGTAACAAAACTAATTATTTAACAAAAGGGGATTAGCAAAAGTTCTACCTTTTAAAAAGCATACACCATAAAAAGCCAGTAATCAACTTTATTTAAAATCTGGTTGAAATTTTGTTACTAACTTTTATTAAACTTTTTAGCTTTAACCTCATTTAAAGTTTTTGACTGCTGGATTTAAATCACGAATAAAAAGAGTATAATAATTGAGTCCCGAGATTCAGTTATTTTATTTTTATAAAATTATTTTGGTCATTAAATGCGGATTTGCCCTGTCAGTGTCACGTAAAAAAGTTTAAGTACGTCAAACCTTTAAAAATAATTTTCACAAAATTATATAATAAAATGATTTGGCAGCAACATTTCCGTCTAAATAAATACATTGCGTTAAAAAAATTAAGCTTAAAAAAGCAACAAAATAAAAGTATAAATGAGTAAATTTTCTGTTGCTTCACATTGTAGATATTTAAAAATCAATCTAAATAGCAGTTCTTATTAACTTATAACATTGGCGCATTTACTTTAAAGGATTTTTGAAGGAGACTATTTAAAAAATACCTTAATCTTTTATTTTTAATAATAGAGTAATATATTTGATCAGCAAGAACCCGCGGCTTTACTTGCGTTAACTCCATAACAGTATTACTATAACCACCTGTATTTGCTAAGTAACTCTGTGACGCATCTTGCTGACATTTCCTTTATATGTAAAAGTAATGAAAAGAAACACTATTTTTATATAGTTAGTCAAACCGCAAATGTATGTCACATTGCTTCGATGTTTCGTGTCATATGCGGAAAAATTTTGGATCCAAATTGATAAAACACTGCCAAATACCTGGGGATGACCTTAGATGCGAAACTAAGCTATAAGGAATATATCAGAATTAAACGGACTGAATTGGGGCCTAAATGTCGACAGTTGTATTGGCTCTTGGGACGAAAATGTCGGCTTCAATACACACTAAAATCATGATATACAGGGTGTTCCAAAAATATGTTAGAAATTTTAAGAGCAGATTCTATATCTAGAACTATGAAAATAAGTTTATATTGACATGGATCCTTAAACGCTTCTTTTTCGAGATACAGGGTGTTTAATATTTTCACACCTCAAGTATTCCAAAGAGTAAGGAGAAATATGCGAAGACGATTTAGGGCATGCATTGAAGCACGGAAAAGCCATTTCCAGCATCTACTATAAACTTAAATAAAAATGCACTGTTTCCTGAACAAAAAATATTTAAAAAAAATCATTTCTATAATTTGTTTTATTGTAATATGTATAAATTAATTTTTATCTTGTACAGCTTAATTGAACAAAATGTATATTTTCATTTTTCCATAAAGTGATACGAAACCGGTTGAAAATGCAGGTAAAGATGCGTGAAAATGGCCGAGCGCGCGAAAGGGGTTGAGTAGCGGGAGGGCAGCGGAGCGAAGGGGAGCCAGTATTCGCGCGCTCCGACATTTTCACGCATCTTTATGTACATTTTCAACCGGTTTCGTGCATTTTATGGAAAAATTAATTAACCAATGTACTTTTCAAATCCGTTTCAATAATTAAAATCGGACGATCCATAAAGCATCCAGACCTGTTGCAAAATAGTGTATTGAAAAATTAAAATGACGATTGTGGCAAAACTAATCATCGGACAGTGTCGGGGTTTTGCACACATAAAGTAGCTATACATTACTTCTTTTTCCCAAAGTTTGAGCCCTCTACGTTTAAAAATGGCCCCTTCATGAATTAAAAAAAAAACTTAATTTTTCGGGTTTTTCCGGATTTTCTGCGATGCTACTTATCCTATCGGGACATTCGTATGTTCGTATTTTTATTCTCTACAAATAGTTCATTTACACCATTAAGATTGCTTCATTAGTTTTCATTTTATAAGCAAAAAACTAAAAAAATCGCGTTTTTTTGCTTAAAAATGTTTATAACAAATTAAAGAAAAAAATTTCAGAGTTGGAAATATAACAGGGATCATCTACGGATCGTCTTTCAGATGATGGCACAGGCGGTTTCCTGATAGGATTAATGTCAAAAAATCGCTAATATTTCGCTCTGTTGCTTGGCCTACTAAGGGATCACGATGCCTTGGGAGAGACCTCGATGGTATGGCTAGTGAAAGGATTACTTAGTTTGATAGAAGTGAGAACCAAAGCAAAATATATATAATTTCCTCTTTTTTAATATTTATATATTTAAAAATGGTTGCGTAAAATCCCAATATGTTCCATCTAAGGCTATCCGCAAGAAAGTAGATGTCAAAATAATAGTGGTAGGTCGTGAATAAAATAATTGCCTTTTTCTTTAGTCAATTAACAGAAAACCATTAAAAGTATTACTGTTTGAAAAGTTTTTGTGAGTTTTATCCATTACTCACCAAAACTACATTTCGTATTTTTCCCAGGTACGGTAACGAACCAGCTAAACTAAAATCTAATAAATCCTAAAAGCATTGTTAACTAAAAAGTTGACCTTACTACAGATAGAGCTGGCTAAAATATCGAAGTTCTTTATTGGCTTTATCACCTAATTACTGTAGGGTCAGAACACACGCGTTAACTACATGGGCTAAAATGAATTATCCATAGTTTGTAGTACACGTAGATAAAAAGAGTAAAAGTAAAGGCTAAATTAATGCAGCACAAGCGAAATTTTGTTTTGTCTTTGGTTTTAGCAGGCTTAATGAAACTACGGAATGGAGCGGGCTTTTAAAAGTTTCTTTCTGTGTCTACATAACAATATCAAATCAGTTTTGTTTGCGGGGAAACATTATTTCATTGCGAACTTTTTTACACTGCTCGAAGTTAAATTAGACAAATTTAGGGATTTGTAGTTGTTCTGAAAGCTAAGTTAGACAACTTTCATGCTATGGGTCACTTAATATTTATTGCGCCAAGTTGGAAACCTTTTGAAAGTTTACTTTTAACTGCATTATAACTTTAAATAACCGCTAGCAAATTTAAAAATATAATGCGAATTAAGTTTGTTAAATCACAGCGGGTTGCCGAAAGAAAATTTAATTCGGGATTAGCTAACACCGTGTTAAATTTTAATACAGTGGTAAAATTTTGTAAACCGAGCCATCATTTAACTAAAGCTGGCCAAGGCTCCCGTTAAAAAGAAAGCGCTTACCATTGACGTTAACATTCAGGCAATCGGAAGCGGTAGTGTAGCTAGCAAACCTAAAAAGTTGTACCTAGCCTGCCTTGTGTTTGTGGTAGTGTAACTGTGTGTTTTTGAACGAATAATAATTATAGAAAAGAAACAAAGGGACAGATCTTGCAATTATACTAAAAAGGAAAAAGATGCACTGCTAAAAATAGTAGGAAAGTAAGATTGTTTTTTTCTGTAAATAAATATACATATTTGATTCAAGCTCTACATAGTTGTGTACTGTCAACTAGTATTTTCCTGGTGTTCCACACCCATTAAATTCGTAACTAAAGCCTGATTTCTTGTTAGATTTTCTTGTATTAAACTTTTTTAATTATTCCCCGACCCTTAATTTAATTTTTTCCATATTCGACCGTATAATTATCATTTTACACAAGAGCAGTAATTAATTTATAAAATTTTGAGGATCATCTATGTGGTATATTGTTTAAATAATCCATATTTTATGTTAAAGTACACGTTATAAATTAGCTTTATTTTCTTACATGTTTTATTATAATGTGCATAGGGTAAACCATATAGTTATTGGGCAGTTAAAAAAATGTATCTTAAAAAATTTGTAACATTGTTATTTTTTTCTTTTTCGTCAAATATTTTTCCTTCAAAGAATGATTAGTACAAAATACACTTATGTTTCTGAAATTTTAAGTAAAATTTTTATGTGCTGAAAATATAAATAAACAAAAATATATGCAAAAACGTATAGCTATTGGACGATTTTGATAGTGATTGGACAAGTACGCAACAATTATTTAACGGGTACTAACTGAGTACAAAGGCGTAAAAAAATTGTAGCTAGTATTTTTTTTATATCTCATTTATTTTACTTAATGGTATACAAATTTAAAAACTTAATTAATTTATTTTATATAATCTTTATACATAATAATAATAATCTCCTATTTTGAGCATTTTAGACTTCTCGAAATAATAAATTATAAAATTATAGTTATTGGGCACTACGTGTATACCTATTGGACACCTGTCCAATAACTGTTCACAGTAGACAAAACAATACCAAAAAAAGGATGCAGTAATAGTTTACTATTCCTAATCGAACGACATAAAAATATAGTTTATTATTTTTGTACAGTTATTGGACACCTGTCCAATAATATATTTTTAGCCATTTTCAAAAGGCAGTCATTGGACAGGGTGGAGTCACGTTAGAATTCTAAAATAATAAACATAATAAGACGCTACGCAGACAGTTTTATCGCTACACAACTATCGTGTACCCGTGCACTTTTAAATTATATTGGTCAATTGCTTTAACGAGCACCCAAGCAAATATATAAAAAAATACTTTACATGTTGACTTGTTAGTAAGTTACATTATCCTGCGCAGTCTTAACTATTTCACGCTTAACACTACTGTTGCCCACCTGTTAAGATACATTTTAGGAAAAGGACAAGATAAATTAATATATTTGTGCTAATACATAAACGAACACTTTATATTTTTTTTTTAATTTATATAAAGAATCTTGGTGGCTACCTCTATAGAAAGGGCCGGTATAGATATTTTATTAAAACAAACTTCATAATAAACTCACCAAAACTATTAATAAAACTTGTAAGCAAATGCTATTACAAAGTTTAATCATACGGTCAGATTTAAATTAGTTATTAACTATTAAACAACTTCTCCACTTTGGGTCCATTAACCTGGTCCCAGTGGTGAATCAGTTGGGTAAGTTCTTAATGTGTCGTAACTTACTTAGTTACTACAATAATAGTTGATCTCATATCGCTGCGAGAAAAGCAGAGCAAATTATTTGTTACCCATGTACTTTATCTTACCAAAAACTAGTTAAATATTGCTTCTTATAAGAACAGGTAAATTTTATTAGTAATAAAAGTAATGTCATACAGAGTGCAGCCTTACGATCAAAATCAAAAAGTCGTTTAAAAAATTTTAATAATGCTTTATTTGGTGGTAGAGATGCCAAGTTTACAACACTATTAACAAGCAGTCTCAGAGTGCAGGCTACATTATGATTTTATACTCAGAAGTCACGGTATCGCACAATGAAGTTGTAATATTTATGAACCTAAATAAGTTAAGACTTACTGTGTTTGATACTTTCCAGGAGTAACTTATTTAAATATTTACTTCTTGCTCAATAAAATATTAATAATTTTTTCCCTAATTAAATATTATTGATAATATATTCATTCACTCGTAATGTTCTTATTATTTTTTTCCTCTGGTTACTGTTTTATGATTTTAAATAACCTCGGAAAATGCCATAAATATGTTTTTTTTGGATAGCCTATGGGTTGGTTTATTAACTGCAAAGAAGAGTACATAAAACTTATTGTTAATCCACATTCTTAAGAAATTATATTTTGTCAGAGCTTCCTATGTACCATGTAGCATCTGCTACGCAAAATACTTCTAGGCACATTTTAAAAATATATTAAAGGTGATAAGCAACTTATTTAAATTTTACATTTAGTTAATCCATAATATCGGTTTCTTTAAGGGTGATGACACACACGGCGGTTTTATAGCGGTTTCTGCCTAGGCGGCGGCCGACGTGGCTACGGCAGTGGCAAAACACACATAGCGGTTTCGGCGCGGTTTCTGTCGAGGCGACGGCATGACAAAACAAATCTAGATAGACAGAAGAAAGCAGCATTGCGGTAAGAAACCGTTTTATTTGCAAATGGATGCAAACCATGTCTGTTATTATTTTGTCAATGATTTAACTTCGTTGGAAAAGAAAAGAAATCGGAAAATGTATATACATCCTATGGTAGAACTCCGAGAATGTGTAAGGATTAACACTTTCATTTCACCTAATTTCTTTTTATCCTATAGCGATATCTCGTCAGTAGCGAACATGTTAATTTCTTTCCAACCATCCTTTTTTTTAATTCTGTTATTTTAATCCCACACTGTCATGTCCAACAATGCCGGACGAGGTTCAACGGCACGTATATTAATATTTCACAATCAACATATCTTGCATCCATTTTCACGGCAGTTCGTTAATTAA
This sequence comes from Philopedon plagiatum, assembly GCA_963971165.1. Taxonomy (NCBI): domain Eukaryota; kingdom Metazoa; phylum Arthropoda; class Insecta; order Coleoptera; family Curculionidae; genus Philopedon; species Philopedon plagiatum. The sequence continues at coordinate 22,768,511 of OZ020197.1, read as the reverse complement.
ATAAAATTATTTGCTTTGGGTCCCAAAGACGGTCTGAAAACCGCCGTGTCTGACCAGTCGCATATAGTTTCAGATATTCTAGAACCCCTTCAAGCAGGAAAACAGCTAGCGACGAATGTATTAGACGCTGCGCCGGGGCGGTTTCAAAACCTCGTGACGCAACGCATCGCTGTGTGTGTCTTAAACAATATAAAGGAATATAAACTGGCGCCGCCTGTGCCGTCATGTCGGCGGCAGCCGCGTCGAAAACCGCTGTGTGTGTGTCATCACCCTAAGGAGTCATTAGGTAAATAAATTTAATTAGCTTTTGGCAATGACATTAACATGTGCTGTCACATTACAAGTGTCTAATGGACTCGATTTGATTAAATTGCTTTGACAAACGGACCCTTATCTTATAATGTACCAATAGAAATTGTGAAGTAAATTTTTACTTAACAATTATGATATCAAAATAATTAATACTGTATTATTTTTTATAAATATCACTATCAATCAACAATAAAAAACTTTTCCATTTGATCCCAATTTTTTTAAGTACTGGTTTCAATGTCTTGCAACAACTTATCATATACATCATATCAATTTTATTAATTTATTTAATTCCATTTGTTTCAAAAATTTATTAACCAATAGATATACTTACTGTTATAACAGCATTCCTGATGGGCTTGTCGTCAAGTAGCCAAGTTAGTTTTGCAGGCGGGTATGAGCCAGAAGTTTCACATCTGATGGTTTGAGATTTACTTGTTGACAACAGATCGTTGGGCGTTACAATCTTGACTTTACTAGGTTTTACTGTAAAGAGGGCAACAGATAATATCAAATATCTCAAAATAATGTGACAGTATGATGTTATTAGTCTCAAAGTAAAGGGATCCTTTAACTTGAGTTATTACATAGTTATTTTGAGTTCAGGTACAATAAAAGTATGTAAAAAATTTTTCGTATAAATAATATGTATATGATAGGCACAAAAATTGCAACATGATATGCATATCATATTTATAAAAATTGTAACGGATAGATTCATGCACATCATATTAAGAAAGATTATGTAACACAAATAAGCAAAGCCACTCAATTTCATTTAAAGCCGAATAGACATTATTATTGGTGTTAAAATAGTAGACTTAAAACTTAATACTATAGGTTGTCCCTTATACAGCTTAAATCTTATGACAATCACACACATAATTTTCGATAATTAGGATTTGCCTGCAACTTTAACTACTTTCAAGAAGGTAATAGTTACCGTTAAAATAAAAGTGCAATAAAGTAGATGAGTAATCATATAATGCAATTGGGTACTTAGAGCTACTTTTAGTTAGGTACTTATCTCGTTAGATAGGTTTTTTGTCTCGTGCCATTAATAATTTTCCCACTGATGAATAACATTTCTTGCAACCAAACTATTTTTATATTAATGCAATTTTATATTCACATCGCTATTTCTTAACTGATTACTAAATTTTTTAAAACTTCTGCTTCAATTACAAGGATTTGTTAGTTATTTACATACACATTTACCACCAGTGGTGTCAAGGTGACAAATGGCTGCCTAAATAATAAATTTCACTTAACATTACAAGGCAAAACTTAAGTTGTAATACCGGCGCTTTATAGCCGACCATTTACAACTTTCCAAGTTTAATTTGGAGCGGAAACTTTATTATCCTTGAATGACGTTTGAGTCAGAACAATTGCTGTTTTTGTTAAAGTTAGTTATTACATATTTTAAGTTCGGTTAAAGCATGGGTATCGTTGTACACAAATAGATAGTGATTAACTGTAATAATTTGCATGGACTAAAACGAGAAAGAATATTGTATCAATAGGGGTCCTCAAATTCTTCGACCTCAAAATATATAATATCAAAAATTAATAGTATTTATTGATTTTTAAAAATACTTTTGAAACTGTCTAAAATAAATTAAATTTTATAAACACTAATCTGATTATTATCCAGTGGCGAACTTACAAAACTCATCTTTTTATTTTAAACAACTTTCTATAGACGATGAAAAATGAAGACGTGTGTAGAAGACGCAGACGTGACATTCCTAAAATATATAACATTTTGTTATTATAGCGCACTTTGTGCTTAATGTTTTCTTACTAGTCAATTATTTCGAGCGGCTTATCAGTACCTTTTAAATAATTTCGGTATTGGAGAAATATTTAATGTTTGAATTTTTAGTTTTAATTTAAATTTAAATTTTTAATTTTTTATTAATTAATTTTTGAGTTCCTTTAAGGTGATATCTCGAAAACGGTCTAAAATATTTTCCTGAAATTTTGATGAGTTAATAGGGAGAGGGTGGCAGATTTAAACAGATTTTTAACATTTACCCCCTCTTTATATTTTGAGGGGTGGGAGTAACTTTGGAATTTTAAGTGGGAAGATGTATTTTTGTATATAAAATTTGAATCTACTTAAAAAACTACGTATGTGAATATTTTTTTTTAATTTGCTCTTTCGCTTACGAAATTATGGATAACAAAATTTTGATTCAACTAAAAAATAAATACATTTTACTAATAAGGCAAGTTCACTTATTTCAGAATTATTATTCGTTTCCATGGAAACGCGTTATTTTTTCTTAAGTCAGTTGAGAATTTTGATGTTTTAACGATTATAATTTCTCAAGTGGCCCACTAGGTCCCCGGATTTGAACCCCTTTACTTTTTCTTGTGGGGTTTTATAAAGGACAAAGTGATGGCGACTGCACTTAGAACTTTAGATGATATGAAAGACCGAATTCGCTTTGTCTGCTTATTAGTGACACCTGAAATGTTTCAGCGGGTACAAAATCCATTTAGCAAAAGAGTAACAAAGTGTTTGGAAGTTGAAGGGGGACGTTTCGAACAATATCTGAAGCATGACAGACGATAAATAAGTTGTAATTAAATGGTAAATAATTTTTTTTTATCTTATAACCTAAAAAATCATAATTCTGTAACCGAGAGAGTAAATAAAAGAAAATTGTGTCCATACGTAGTTTCCTACGTAGATTCGAATTTTATAAACGAAAGTACATCATCCCATTTAAAATTACAAAGTTACCCCCATCCCTTAAATGGAGAGAGGCGTAAAAGATATTATTAAATATGTCCCCTTATCTCCCTGTTAACTCACCAAAAATTCATGAAAATTTTTTAAACCATTTTCGAGATATCGCCTTGTAACACTTTAAAAACTCACCTGTATAAATAAATGATTTGCAGAACCATACTACTATACGTTTTTTCTGTTTATGCGAGAAATTTACCCCCAAAGTAATCAGCATCGATTTACAACCTGTATATTGTTTATTTAATATAGGGGAATACAGTGGCGGCTGGTGAAATTTCAAAGTTGTATATCTCTGTTCCTATTTACAGGACCCGTACCAAATTTAGGGGTTTTACTAGTGGGCCCACTGGGAATGTTTTGGTAAAGAAAAAAAAAACATTTTGTAATTTGCGAAAAAAAGTTGAATTGTGAGTGTGCCCCTCCTAAGACAAAAATGAACAAGTCTAGGTATTTTAATTATTATTTTTCTACACAAATTTTACATCACTTTGTCGACAGTTTTTAAATTTTGAGAGAAAAGAAAGTGTTAGTAGAAAGTTATAGTCATTTGAATTTTTTTTAAATTATATTTTAGGATTAAAAAAATTCAAATGACTATAACTTTCCACTAACACATATTTTTCTCTCAAAATTTAAAAACTGTTGACAAAATGATGTAGAATTTGTGTAGAAAAATAATAAATGAAATACCTAGACTTGTTTATTTTTTTCTTAGTAGGGGCACACCAAAAATGCAACTTTTTTTCGCGAATTGCAAAATGTTTTTTTCTTTACCAAAATATTCCCAGTGGGCTCACTATGAAAACCCCTAAATTTGGTACGGATCCTGTAAGTAGGAACAGAGATATACAACTTCGAAATTTCACCAGCCGCCACTGGGGGAATAGCGTATCGTAGCAATATGCTAATTAAATTAAATATAGCATTCTGATACATCATTGATGAGAACACAGTTCTAACAGTTAGATTGTTGTTACCGAAAGTAGAACCGCAAAGCCGTAATAAATACGTAACAATGTTATTTCATACTTTCTAGTGCTTTTCGTTTTGTAGAGTTGGTTCATTTTTGTTGAAGAAAAAACGAAATATTTTTTAGGAGAAATAATTCTAAACTACAACCTGACAAAATTTAATATTAATTTCATTTACCTTTCATATCAGTTACATGAGTCCGTCCCAGATTTTTGCGTCATATAATGTTGAAATCCGGTCTCTGGATATAACTAACCTAACCTAACATAACTCATGTTTCATGTATTCATAATCATGACATCAAAACTACACTATTATTACCTATACCACGCGGACGAAGTCGTGGGCCGAAGCTAGTAATACTTATTTTCTTATCTTTTATATTTTATATGATTAGTGGCCCAAATCCCTAATACCACTTACAAATTTTAAAAGTAGCCTGGCATTTGTAAATATTTCAAATGATACTAACCCAGAAACGTACTGCTTAAAAAACAAATAGAATAATACATCGGTCTTTAGGGCCCCATTTATAAACTTCATCAAAAGACAGTGTAGGTTTTTTAACTCTCAAACAAGAATATATCAAATTTTAGATAGGTAATCTTTCAAGAACCTAACGTTTATTTTGGCCAGAAAAATTTTAACATATGTGCTATTTTTAAAGCTAAAAAACGCAAATTTTAGAGGAAAACACAACTTACAGAAAACATTTATTGGCACTTCCCGAACGATGTCACCGGCTACGGCGGAGGACGAAGCACGGCACTCCAGTTTTCCTCCCCGGAGATGCCTGCCCACTGACGGGATAAGAAGCTGATTTACAGTCGTCTGGGAACCCCGGCTCGAATCGACGACTGCATCTAAAATCATGTTATTGTGCCACCAAGTAACAGTTGGACGAGGACGACCTGAAATTTGACATGTTAATCTTATAAATTATAATTTAAACTTACATTGCTCTGTGTTAAATTTATTTTATCTATTACTATTCATGAATATATTTATTATTGACGCATTTTCTTTCATAAATAATTATCTCCATCTCCTCATAGTGTATAATCACTAACCAGTTACTTAACAAATTTGAGCCAACAAATTTCAAGATTTTAGAAACTTGAAATTTTTCATGACGTTTGGCGGTTAAGATTTTAAAAACTAAACTGCCAAACGTCATGAAAAATTTAAAGCTCTCCATAGGCTCGGTTTTGCGTCCAGTTAAAACAGTAGTAAAAATTATCAGGGTGACAAGCCAGACATCTTGTTTAACAATGCTTTATTTTTATATTTTCTGACATTCTTACGTCTAAAAATGGATTTATGCAGTGAAAATATTTAAATATTTATGCACATCGAAATTACTGAAGTGTCAAAAATAACAGTTACAAATTTGAAATAAAAATATTTGGAACTACAGCCGACTGCGACTATGTTAGGTCTTCGACTTCCAAAATTGTATGATGCTGTGTTGTTAAATGTTTGCCCTTTAATTGAAATTTTAGCAGAAAATTTGTTGTCTTCTACTAACGACTATTAGTTACTTGGATAACTATGACATGCGTCTTCAGTTCGTGTCGCAAAACTAAAATAATAGTAATAGCCAACATTATTGCTTATTTAAAACGAAATTATTTACTACGCCAAGCTAAAATAATTGTACTACCTAATTAAAATAAAACTTTAAAACAGGTAACTGGCAGATAAATTTTTCCAGCCAGATTTTCCAACGCTGGTCCGGTCTAATTTGACAACCAACAGTTTTAAACTGACAAGTGTAAGAATAAGACAACTCAGTTTTATAATATGAATTTATCTCTGAGCTTTTTCGCAAATTTATAAAGAAATGGGTAATTTTAGTACGTACTGTCGACAATAATTATGAAACTAAATTCATTACAGCACCTCGATCCAAGATGAAAATCATTTAGAAACCAAGCAAATCGCTGAAATATCAGAAAAATTCCTAAGTTTTTAATGACGACTTATTAACAATGACAGGAAAAAAAAACTGTCAAAACATAACTGGTCGACTATAAGATCTTAATTTAAACCAGTACTAAATCTTAAACCTTCTTAGTGAATCTGAACGTTCATGTTTTGCTTTATAGTTTAGTTCAAATGACATAATAAAATGAATACTTAAGAAATATAAAGTACGAATACCAGTTAAAAAAGTTGTATGTACTCTGCCATTATTATGGAGGAAATAAATAACGTTGCGTGTTTCATGTGAAAGCATGCCATTTACCAATAAAACACAATAACAGAAGAATATAATCTGCAAGCAATTCACATTTATTTTATTTACAACACTTTGTCAAAATAAATAGGTTATTCTTTTATTGCATGCTTCTCTTCTATGTGTTCCATGATTTCTTACCGTAAGTAGATAGTTGGAGAGAAAAAGCATAAAGTGGTATAATTATATTTCTCATCTACAATTTCTTGAATCTAAAAATGTTCATTAATACTAATCCTTCTTTTAATCACCAATTTAGGAAGCACCAACCACACCACAAAATTTCAATGTGAAGCATATCATAAAAGATTTTTAAAACTGTACAGCCAATTACAATAATTGAAAAGTAATCATTGGCATGCAATAATACCATTCAACATCGTGTTTGGTCAATTTTTAGTTGGTACTCTATGTATATTCCCAAAACGTCAAGACTTGGAAAATTCGGGAAAGCCATTTTTTCCACCATTATAATACCTCCTTAATGCAAAGGGAGTAAAAATTCTTAAATGTCTAGGAAAGGATAATGTTACATATTCAGAGTGAATAAATACTTCTTTTACTTTCCCATGAATAGATTTTCTGTCACAGATAAAAAATCGTGGAAGACTCACATTTGACCTGGCATGATAGAAAGAGTTCGTGCTTGCTTTTAAAAGCAAATGTTTAGAAGCGGTCTTATATTATGAAAGCAGATTGAGTTTTTTGTTTTATTCTGCTCGAAACTCTACCGACTGCCTGTGTCACTTACACTTAGTTTATTAATTTGGAAAGTTTCTCATATTTTTGTTAAAGCAAACGGTTTTGTTTATTATAAGGAATAGAAACAGAAGAGTTCCATTTTGAGTTCCCGTCTTAGATCAACCTCGATGTTAAGATAATATTGCGTTTTAAATTCCTAGATGGATAAAAGAAGTATACATACAGTGTGTCTGCTTAAGTTCGCAGACTATGGGAACATTTTTTATTATTAATTTTACGAAAAAAAGGTATTCTTCATAAAAAGTTCTGGATGGTCCAAAAGCTAAAATGCAATCATCAGATATCTAAATTTCCCAGTCATATACGAGGTCTGTCAGAAAATATGAATTTTACCCTGCAGTAAAATACTTTTATTTTTGACAATATCGAAAACTTTTCTGAAGAAAACTTATTTAGAGTTATACACTAATTTCTAATAAACAGTTAACTCTTTATTCATTAAAAATTTGATAGAAATAAAAATTGTTATGATTTTGTACATTTTCCCATTCTCTATGCTACAACAGTCAACACGTTAATATGAATGCATTTCTAATTAGGTTGCCATGATATTTAGATATCTGTCATTAAACGTCAAATATTACTAACTTATTACGTAATAATTACAAATTACAATATTAGTACTGTATTCAAGTTGATAATTGTAAAATAAATTATTTCAAAAATCATCATCATCATCAAGATACTGCAACACAGAGGTTGACAAACGTAAAGGTTATCAAATTTTTAATGAATAAAGAAATAACAGTTTATTAGAAATTAGTTCACAATTCTAAATAAATGTTCTTCATAAAAGTTTTCGATATTGTCAAAAATAAAAGTATTTTACTGTAGGTTAAAATTCATATTTTCTGACAGACCTCGTATATGACTGTGAAATTTCGATATCTGATGGATGCATTTTATGTTTTGGACCATGCAGAACTTTTTATGACGAATAACTTTTTTTCGTAAAATTAATAATAAAAAATTCTCCCATATGCTGTGAACTTAAGCAGACACACTATATATATATATATATATATATATATATATATATATATATATATATATATATATATATATATATATATATATATATATATATATATATATATATATATATATATATATATCTATTGTTTAAAGGGGATGAATTTATATATATATATATATATATATATATATATATATATATATATATATATATATATATATATATATATATATATATATATATAAATTCATCCCCTTTAAACAATGACACCTAAAAATCACTTTTAATAAATACCATTATTTCTTGGCAAAACCAGGACCCACATATACATATTGTATATAGGAGCCAACGTATCCCAAGTTGCCCTAAATAAAATTTATATCGCATTCACAAAGAGCTGTGGTTTTGTCCCACTTTTACTTCAAAAAGATTATCTGTCAGAGATAACAAATTACCCTGGACTCACCTCCATTGACCTGGCATGACAGAAAGAGTTCGTGCCCTTCCAAAAAGGGTCCAGCCGTAGCATTCAGCTTGACTTCTCTCCCTTCTGCATCGAATATTCGCGGCCTCGATGGCTGGTCTGAAAAAGATTCACAAAGGACAGAGTAAACAATCTTTTCGGCACCTAATAAAAGAGTCATTAGAAAGTATAATAGCCAGTATAGACCCTTTGCGGCTGTTCGTTACAGGAACAAACTGCGCGGTTTTATTTAGGATTTTAGCACTTTTGAAGGGTTGAAAAATCTTTAGTACTTAAATCCCTTTTTTACGTCGTTACCTTAATATTAACATTCTGCTGTTTTGAGGTTAAGATGATAAAAAGGGTCGAAATATTAAACCATAAAGGAAGGATATTATTTTGTACCCTTTTGAGGGCATATTGGGTTTTGTTTGTACAAAGAACCCTTACATTTTGTAGATAAAGAAGCTAGATGGAAACCTGAGCACATGTATTTTACATATTTTAAATAAAGCAGAGTTAGTATTAAAATGATTCTAAATACCGGTTTTAATTATATCTTAAAAAATGTATTTACGGATTTGCCGTCGGTGAATTTGTCCCCGGATATTTTGCCTCAGAACGTTTGATCCCTGGATCTATCGTATCTGGATTTTTCATACCCCGCTATCTTAGATAGCGATATAATAATTTCGGTATTTTATTTTTTTTTCAGCTTCTTCGCAATAATTATACAGGTTGTCCGAATGTCCGAAAATCCCTAGTATCTATGCCGTGCGGTACCTCATTTTAAAGGGTTTTCAAAAAGAAACATTCTACCGCAAAACCCGAGGTCTGTATCTTAATTCGTTTTTAAATGGCAAGCCTATCAGAATTAAAAATCGTGAAACATAACTTAACGGCCAGATTTTCTCCCTGTAACACCCTGTATATATATATATATATATATATATATATATATATATATATATATATATATATATATATATATATATATATATATATATATATATATATATATATATACATATGTATATAGATATATATATATATATATATATATATATATATATATATATATATATATATATATATATATATATATATATATATATACAGGGTGTTGCAAAAAAGTTTCTAAGTTGAGCTTTTAAATGCATTTAATTGCAAATTACCAACTACGTAAAAAGATTCAATGAAAAATCCATTTGGGGTTGCAATTTTTATCACCTTCCGAGGGTAGAAGATTTTTAAATTATTTGTGTAGGAAAGCCTTTCAAAATGTAAAATTATATACCAAATTTTGTTCTTCTATATTTCTCCAAATTTAAGAAATACAATAATAACTGAATTTTAACCCATCCTTAACCGGGTTGGGTTGAGATAGAAGACGCTTTTAAAAATAAGTTTATATTGAAAACTCCTTTTATTTTTTGACAAGGATTCGCTTCTTAAGTTTTTCGCAATATTCAAGAAGCAACCTGTATACATTATATATTTTTGTATCTATACGAGTATATTTTCAGTTACGTTTCCTAATGGTTCTATCTATTGGTCCAAATATGTATAATCAACAACCATGTACTTAAATTTTCTTAAATGGAAATATGCTTGTTTTTTCACATTTTCGCATTCTACAGAAAATTTCAGCATGGCTTTGTATAATAAATCCTATACCAACCTAACAGGTCTTTTAATAAATACAATTCATACTTCGTCATGTACATTAATTTAAGCCTTTCCGTCTTCTAAATCTGTATAGTAGGCTGTGACAGTTTCTTGTATAAGCATACAATTTTTATTAATTTAAAATAGGATATCATTGCCGTCATTTCAACATTAGTGCTGGTAATTTTGTGAGCTTTTGATTTTTCAAATGAATTTTTGTTTGTACAAAGAATAATATTAAATTCTATCAATAGAACAGTACATACATAAATCCATTTTTCTTCATAAATTAAATGGAAAATACTAAAAAGTTATTTATTACACGAAACTTGGTTGCCTTACGTAAACACCGGTAGCTGTTAAATTTGCAAGAGTAAAACTAAATCGCTTTCAAATTTAATCTCTTTCATGAATGAAAGTATGGTTTCTTAAAATATAAACCTTAATAGAAAAATAATATTGGTAGTTCCTTATACTACTCTATAAAGGCTACTCTTAAAGCTTATAAAAATACCCTAACCTACTAATGTCAGATTGACCTGGAAGTTTCTTGTGGGCGAGTTGACAAAATCTACCCTGCATCTGAATACTCCTTGATCTCTTCTATTGACGTGCTGGATTCGAAGTCTGGCCTTTGATGGTTCTTCATCTACGATAAAGTAGGAACGCCGTCCGAGGTCATCACCCATGGCCAATTGCGATGCTTCCGAAAGGGGGCCACCTCTTGCATCTAGACTAAAAAATAAGAGAAAATTAGTCAAGCTCTAAAAGTTGAATATAAGGATATCATCATTAAAACTGAGCATTAATTGAAACACAATAGTTGGCGTATTTAACTTGATCTGGATAAAAGGGTCCTGGATAAAGTTAGAATATCGGAAGCAAGCCGACGAGAAGAATTAACTGAAATGACTGTTAATAATATTGCTGACAGAAATAATGTATTAACTATACGGATTCCCGACACAAAAACCTACACCGAACCAACGTTTGCCATGACCAAATTCTCAAGTTGTCGGTGTTAATCAAATTGGGGAAATGCCAAGTATAATCGCCAAATATTCGAAGTTATCATCCCAAGACCTTTACACAGGCCACTGTCCTTAGCGCACATCACCCTTCTAGCTGATACTCGAGCTGATCTTACTGTTTTGAATCGTCATGGAGGATGAAAGTCTTCTACAGTTCAACAGTACCATACACCAACTTTTTGCGAATGACGCGGTCTTTCTTCAAAAACATGCGGATTTTTAGCATTCCATATTCGCATATGTTGCGAATTAACATACATGTCTGTTACCTGTGCTTGGAGTTCAATCGGTAGATCCTTCGCAGTAGATGAAGTTGATGAACATTTTTTTTGTAAATTTTAATTTTATTTTCAATTTAATGTTCAATATATGATTCAGCAACTGTAACTGTTGCTTGCAGGATATGAAGCTATACATATTATACTTATAATGTTATTGTTAAAAATTTTAAAGCCAAAAAACCATGTCAAAATGAAATTAAGTTGGCCAACATGGACGCCACGGTCAAAATGCCGCCTTAAAAAGATATGCACCATCTTTCCTTGATTCACCCTAAAACAAACTCGACTGAGTACTCGACACTTTCGGCGTAGCAAATTTTCTATAAAGAAAATACCAATGCACAAACCTAAACATAGTACTATCGACTACCGACAGTGCTAGAAGACTACTTTGAAATATTAAGCGGTTTAACGAAGCGAGTTTACCGAAAACAATTCTATTTCGGAGATAACTTTCAAAGCTAAATTTAGGAATCTCAGGCACTTTACCATTTTGTCTTACTTTTATTACCTATAAAGGCAATACCTAATAAAACAACGCCCTTAAAGATATTTAGTGACCGATAATAGTTTTTATTTGTCTAGACTTTTACGAGAACGACTATATCTTTGCGTTAATTAATATACCGCCCCCTTAAAGTAAATTAGGGATTACGTTTATTTTACATATATATATATATATATATATATATATATATATATATATATATATATATATATATATATATATATATATATATATATATATATATATACACATATATACCTATGGGTATCTACAGAAAAATGGTATATTATATTTCGGCACCCGGTCCGAAGATATCACTTATGTGTCACTACGTAGTCCGGCATTCAGAACTACCAGGCCACAAATTTTAAAGATAAACTAATCCTACTCCACCCCTGTTCACCAGGACTGCTGTCTGCGGAGCAACAAAGGATTTTGCGGGGTTCTGCAGGTTGCTTGACCAAAAAATCTGTGCTTTGAGACATGTGACTAGTTGTAACTACATTATTAAAGATCCTTTTCTATTGTAATGATATAATATACATGTCGGGCTCAAGTGTAATAATGAACTAATACTATGCAACTGCCGTTTTGAAACCGTTTAAAATAGTGTTTATTTGTGAAGATTTATCTGTGGGTTAGTGTTAAATTGTGAAAATTATTGAATACAGTTTTAATAATCCTTTTGTATTAGTTTACTATACGGATATGATACACGATAACGGAAAACGGATATTGTTTCTTGATGTAT